>CM034703.1:323843003-323863107 GCA_020142125.1 Phrynosoma platyrhinos
GGGGGGGGGGAATGCCTTAATTTTGCCCGGCCACAGCTACATCCCTGCGGAAGTAGAAGAGATACCTGTACTCCTATTTCTGAATAGAAAATTGAAGGTTCTTGCCATGAGCTTGTACACTTGTACCTACTCAGAGGTCCTTTTGGTCTGCCTTTGTGGTCACTAAGCTTCCATGATTGCTGGATTGCCCAGCAAATTATACTAGGGCTCTTTAGTGCAGTAGAGAGAGTGTTGTTTCAGAACTAATTGGAAGGAGAATTATTGCCTGCCACATAGAGCTATTTTCTCAGGGATTCCTCTTCTTCTTCTTCTTCTTCTTCTTCTTCTTCTTCTTCTTCTTATTATTATTACGATTTTGTTTTTAAATATAAAAGCAAATAGGTGATAACAAAGAGAAAGGAAACAACAACAAAAGAGACAACAGAAGGGACCTTATCCCACGGGGCCAAAAGCAGCAAGAATCCACTAAGAACCAGGCGCTATAGCGCTATAGTGTTCTGTGTGATTACACGACGTCGCTCAGAATCCGCTAAGAATCAGGCGCTATAGCGCTATAGTTTTCCGTGTGATTACACGATGTCGCTCAGAATCCGATAAGAATCAGGCGCTATAGCGCTATAGTTTTCCGTGTGATTACACGACGTCGCTCAGAATCCAGCAAGAAACCGCTCGGAATGCAACATCAATTGCATTCTTTTGAATGTCAGTTTCAGCGGGCATTACAATAGCGCGAGCTTATCCATAGCGCTATTATAGCGCTAGCGCCATATTTATACTAGTGCTATAGTACTGCAATGATGCTCATATCGCTTTCTTGCCACTTTTGAGAGCAGCGTGGGATAAGGTCCAAGGAAACGTACTATGTTTGCTTTGCATTTTTGCTTACATGATTTTTACACAGTCTTTTTTAAGCATCTTATATCTATATTCATCTTATAATATATTAGCTTCATTCTAATTGGCTCTTCCACTACTGAGTGCTTTTAGTTTCTTTGATACTATTTCATGCTATATTACCTCTTCTAGTCCTTGATATAATCACTATATAATATTTTATACTATATTGCTTCTAGACCTCTATAAAGCCACTATATGATAATATTTTATATTATATTGCTTCTTCTAGACCTCTATAAAGCCACTATATGAGCTCTGTATAGTCCAAAAATTCAAGATAGGTATTCCATGTCTTGTTTCCCCGATTTGTGTTACTGTGCATTATATACTTGATTCTTAATCTTTCTCCACAATTTTGATTCTCGGGGATACTGCTGCTCTTCTCTAATGTTTGCTTATGAATCCTGGGGCTTGTTTACATTCACCCTGAATTGCACCCCATGGGAAAAAACACATCGCTAGAACCCCAAATTGGGGCCAGACTATCTTCACGACGTGCACACCCAATTCAGGACTTCCTCCCCCTAACCTGCATTTAAATAACACTCCTTTTGCTATAGGTTTTTGGCTCTCTTTGCAGCAATGACAGTGGCTGCCTTTTCATTTGCTGTGCCCGTGAGCTGCTTGGCACCATGGGCATGAATACTCTGTGGTCAGAATGAGGTGTCCAGCATTGGTAACATGGCTGGACACCTCATTTTGACCTTAGTCATGGGGGCCACATGGGAAGGCAGCCACCCCATTATTCACTATGAGAACCAAACACCCACAGCAAAAGAGAGCCGGGGGGGGGGATTCAGGACCAGAATACCCCAGGGGCAGCCTGGAGTATTCTGGCAAGTATAGACCCACCCCTGGTCAGCAAATTTCCTTTCCAGTGCTAATTAAAATTTTCCTGTTCTCATATCTTACCAATTTTATTTCATGTGATTATGGCTGGGTTCATGTCATGATTAATAGCCTCTTAATTGACCCCTTGAATAAATTGCTGCAATGTTCATTTTTCTCCCTGTGAGAAGCAGGAGGTTTTAATTAATGACTGTTTCCCTTGCGTTATTTTTTATTTATATTGTTTTATGGTGAAAGTATTATTTGCTATAAAAATGAAAGGGAGGGATGAGATTAAACCAATAATTTATAGACTGCTTATCTGCCATGCAGAGAAAAAGTAAGGGGGGGGGGAAAGAGAGAAGCAATGGGGAAAGTAATGGGGAAAATGTGTGGCACAAATATGCAATATATATATATATTAGTTGCAATCTGAAAACAAAATTAGTGTCAGCCCTAGATGCTCAGCCTTCATAGAAGTTTAAGCTCAGTTTGATGAAACCACATGGCTCAGTCTGCCATTTTATACTTAACCTGCTGTCACTGTGCTTTGTGTTTTTCATTTAACTCCAGGTGGAATCGATGCGCCACTCCATGGGGGCTGGTGGCTATGGAGACAGTATGGCTGCCACCCAGATGTACAGCCCACGGGAAATGAGGGTGAGCTTGTGCCAGGAGACTGACACCCAGTTGTCACTATAAGGCTACGTCATTGCTAAAACCCACCACAAGGCCTTAAATATTGAGTCCCCATCTATTAATGGGCAACTTTCTGTTAGTTCTGTACTACTTTGGACTGCAGGGAGACTCAGATGATTCAGTGAGAATCAAAACTAAAGACCTTCATTCTGGTCAGCATTTGGGAAACCTGCAAACAACCTATGAAAGCAGTGGCCCTCCCCATCTCTGTTTATTCAGAATGCATTTAAATAAGGACGATCATGGTTTAGCATGCTGTGTAGAGGCGTATGTAAACCATTTGCTTTCACTTTGCTTCTCCCCATATGTGTGACTGCTAAAGAAGTCAGGAGAGAGATGTTTAGCAACAGCACTAGCAGGGAGAAGCAAAGAAAGAAACAAGGAAGGGTTTGTTTAGTACATTGTTTGAAGCATATCATGGATTATTGCTCCTTGTGTATGCGAGAATAATAAAACCAGGGTTTGCTCTGGATTTATCAATGCTGGCTTGTTTGGCAGCTATAAGTTCGGAGACCCAGTTCAGACAGCAGGCTAAACAAACCATTCCTAGTTTGTTCAATAAACTGTATTAGCAGGGAGGAGTGATGGGCTGTGGATGAGCATGCAGCTCATTTATGATAAATCAGAATCTTCCAGAATTCTGCCCGTAATTATTGGATATTCTATAACTCTGTGCAGGTTCTATTTAACTTAGCTCACAACCCGTTATAGACATATCCCTAAATAAATTTGTTCAGCCAGTGATTGTGATCAAATTTTCTGGAGATTAACTGTTTATTGTATGAAGAAGTGCTTTTATTTGGATCTCAGTTCTAGTTTTGAATGCTAGAAGAAAAAATTATCTCCATGTGTGCCTTGCCATGCATAATATTATGACCCCTGCCATTCTTCCTCTTGAATGATCCTCCATAATAAACTATTAAAAATCCCTTAATAAAGAAAACTAGATGCCAAAAGAAGGATTCTAGCTTGCTCATATTCCCCAATGTGCTTGTTTCTTATATGTTAGGAATTGTTTCATATGGAAGAGCATGTTATCACTATACTCTTACCTACATTGTGAAGTGGTATGCTCAGTACAGGTGTACCCCTCAAAGGATTTCAGTCTGCGAAGCATTGAAATCCATGCTTCTTAAAAAGTGTTTATTAGAGCTGAAATGTGAGAAACTAGAGACACTATTGTTTGTGTTATGTGATGGGCCCTCAATATCTGCTGGAGTGTGGTACCAGGACCCTCCATGGGTATCAAAATCCATGGATACTCGTCCCATTATATACAGTGGGGTAGTAAAATGGTGTCCCTTGTATAAAATGGCAAAATCAAAGTATGCTGTTTGGAATTTTGTTTTCTTAAATAATTTCAAGCTGTGGTTGGTTGAATCTGTGAGTGCAAAATCTGTGGATACAGAGAGCCAACTGTAGATTAGATTTATTTTCATGACAGTGATGGATGGAAACCATCATGAAACATGGTGATAGACTGACATACAGTAGACATGTGCCAGGACAGAGCTTATGGGTTGTACTAAGCTGCACATTCTCTATAGAAAACCATTGACTCATAGTTTTGGGACATGCTAGGAAGTGGGAGGGTGAGTAGGTGGGTTATTCCTTCTGTTAGAACCATTCTGGTAGTTTCTTCCTTCCTTCCTTCCTTTCTCTCTCTCCCTGTGGGAGGCAAGGAGAGGTGAAATGGTGCTGGGACTTTTCAGAAGGCAAATGATTTAGTAGCTTGGAACGTGCACAGGAATACAGCTCCAACCTAATATCTCATACTCTTCCAGGAAATTAAATTTACAATGGTTTTTCCTTCTTTTTCACTAGGCTAATGGTGGCTGGCAAGAAGCAGCCACTCCTTCTTCCGTGACTTCCCCAACAGAAGGTCCTGGCAGCGTCCACTCTGACACCTCCAACTGATCCCGTTGTGCCATGCCCCCCAACCCTCCCTTTCATGTTCCTCATGGCTCCAGGGAAGAGAAACATGCCAGTGCTGAACTCAGCTGGGCAGGGAAAGAACAATATTCACTGCCAGGGGATGATGTCTGCATCACCATGTCGGGGAGGGGATGGGGAGGGAATCCAATACAGCACTTCTCAAGATTCAAGGCGGCAGTGCTCCATGGGGAAAATAATTCAGAAGCCACCCAGCGTGATCTGGGATGATGGTCTTTTCCATGATCCTGAGGGGGAACCTCTTAGTAACCACGATGCAAGTCTAGAAATGGTGAAGGGGACCCAATATGAAGACACGGGGGTGGTGGGGTGGGGATGGGTGGAAGAGGGCTATTCCCAATTGGTTTATCTTCTTGGAGGGACTAGGGGAATAATCTTACATGGCACCTGCAACCAGTATCACAACCTGCTGGATCAGTCTTGTAGGTAACATCTGCCTGAAAGGACCTAAAATGGCCTCTCGCTGCTTCCTGTGGGATACGATTCAAGCTGGCAGCAGCACTGATAGGCCTCATAGGATGAGCCAAGAAGTTTGCCCGATATGGCTTAAGTTGGCATCTCTCCATGACGGGATGATTCCAAGATGGCAAACTGGTGTCTTCCTGTCAAGTTTGACTAAGATGTATAAAAAGGAGAAACAATCAAAGACTTGGATTCTGTGTTTACCCACAAGATGGCATCTTCTCCACTGGCCATGGTGATTGAGGACAGCAACATCCTTTATGGAATCTTTTCTAAAGAAAATGAACATAGAAAGTGCTGCTTTCTTCCTGTCTTGACACAAGATTGTGCAAGATCACAGCGACACTCCTGCCTGGGATGAATCATCCAACACCTCTGCCTAATGAATATTTTCCTTGCATACTAAGATCTAAGACAACTTGTCATCTGAATGGGAAAGTGAATGTTCCCCTGAGGTGTTGTCCAAAAACGAAGTTGTTATGGTAGGGGCCAAGATGTGGCTGACAGGCGTCCCTCCACTAGGCTAAGAGATGTAGCTGAATGGCATCTTTCCATTCAGCTAAGGCATCAAACATAATATGGTACCTTTAGCAAACACATTGTGCTGGTGGTGAGCAGTTCAGAGTACTAGAGGAGGAGAAGGAAAAGCAAGCACAAACATCTTCCCTCCTTTGATACATGGCTGGATGCTTGAAATAGGTTAGGGGTGGAGGGAGCTATTGGGATAAGGAAGCCCAGCTCACCCAAAGCATACATGTTACATTAGCTGCATTGTGAGTGGTGGGACTCTTTTTCTTCCCCTCTCCTGTCAGTCCCTTGCTTTCCATTCTTTTTTGTTTTTCCCTCTCTCTTTGTCTTACCATTTATCTTATTTTGATCATTATATGACTAGTTCTCCCCTCCCCTGCCGTTACTGTCTTGATATTTTCCCCTCTTGTTATATATTTCTTGTCCTTTTCTTGATCTCCAGCACGTTGGGGCTTTTTTTTTTCCTGCCAATCAAACAAAGTGTAGTCAATTGGTTTTTCCCTTTTCTGTGATACTTTTGCCAGCTCTTAATCTTGTGATGATAGGATGGGGGTGGAATATACTTAAGAAGCAGAATGAAAAAGGATATCCATGAAAATGGCACAGAGCTGAGTCAGGAAAAGTTGGGCGACTTCTCATTATTTGGTTTAGAGTGTCAGCACTCCTGCCGATGTGCTGTGGGTCAGAGTCAAATTGTTGTGTGCCTTCAAGTTGTTTCTTACTTATGGCAACGCTCAGTTGAACCTATCACAGGGTTTTCTTGTAAATACTTGGTCAGAGGAGGTTTTGCCGTTGTTTCCTCTGAGGCTAAGTGTGTGTGCTGTGCCCAAAGTAAACCAGTGGGCTTTATGGCCAAGCTGGGGTTTGAACCCAGGTCTTCAAAGTCACAGTCCAACACCCAAACCACTATGCCACGCCGATGTTACTAAATTCATTATTGCATTCAAAGTAGTTTCCTTAAAAAAAGTATACTCTCACACCATTGTGGTTTCGGTGAAAATCATCCCCCATGGAACTGTTCTTGTCAGTGGAAAGAAAATTCCCATTCATGGGGATTTGGATGTGACCTGAAGAGTAGGGAAGGCAAGGTTTTTGTTGGTACCATGATAAGAAGAGTCTGGCTCCCTTTTCATGCCTGCTGAAATCCAGAGCATCTCGCCTCACTGCTATTTGTGGAATCAGTAATGCATTTAATGTAATGTGTATTTCAAAACTCTCCCAGAGGCTCATGAAATGTCCCTTGTGAGAAAGTTAGTATCAACGGACAAGAGTCCACGAAAGTCACATTTCCTGAGTATTACCAAAGTTTTCTGGAAAGTGCAAGCGCAAGAGAACATGTGGTGATGGTGGCAGTGGTTTCGGGCACACTTCCAGTCTGCATAGGGTGATGTGAAGGTTGCAGGGGCTTCGCTAGTGTGAACTAAATGGGTGTCATGGGATAGTGCTACTCAAAGTGGTGACCTCTGAGCCATTGGCTGCCAGTCCCTACCAAGTTTCAATGAAAGAAGAAAGCACTTGTTGCAAGTGGGCAAAAACATGTTGCAAGTCCCTGGCTCTGGGGTGTGTGTATGGAATAATTGTTCTCCCCAAATGAGATAGCAATAGCAGCCCCACTATGGGACATGACTAATGCAGTATCCTGGGGCTCTGTCACGTGTGTGTCAATATATTTCCTTGAAAGGAGGGGGGAAAGGGCATGGAAACAGCTACTGATGGTAAACGTGCCTTTTCCCAAGAATAGCATGTTGTCTTTGAATATTCTGGCAGTGTAGTGCTTTGCAACAGAAGTGTATGCCACGAAGGAAGGCTTGTGCACTAAATACAAAATTAGTACCTGATGTCCTTGGTTGGGCAGAACAACTCAAACCCTGATTGTGCAGAAAAGCTCTTATGCTCATTCATGTCTGTGCATTCATTTTCCCTTTGGCCCAATACTTGGCATCTCGGGGAAAGGATTTGAACAAATCGGACAATTTGATGAAGATTATAAATGTTTTCTTTTCTTTTCTCTTCTCTCTCCCCCCCCCCCCCATCCCATGAATCCCAACTCAATGAGGATGTAACTGCCTGACTCGAGGGAGTTAAATTTGGTTTAATCCTAGTAGAAGGCTTAGTTCAGAGCTACATTTTCCCTGTGAGATTGGGAGAAAAAAACAGAATGGATGTGTAAATAGTTCAATGTGGGGAGTGAATGATCTGAATGAGAAAGACTGAACTGAGGAGGGAGATGAAGAATAGTCAGCAGTCTAAAAACAATGGATCCAAGAAGAGTTGAAGTGAGAAAGTGGATAAGGATAGCTATTGAAAGTAGTGAGAAATGAATAAAATCTGGTAGGAAAAGAGTTGATGGGAAGATAAACAGTCTAAAATCTCACAAAATGAAAATATTAGCTAAAGAACACAAATGTGAGGGCAGGAATATTAAGCTAAAAGGTTAGCTTAATATTAAACTAGAAGGCTGATGAGATTACAGGCTGGAAAAAGGGAAAGTTAGAACAGTAGTGGAAAGGAGTGTAGAAAAGATCCAATAGAAATTATTGATTGGGGTAAAAACTCATGGCACCTATTTGTAACCGAGAATGGAAGAAAACAGTCGGAGGGCATGAGAAGATACCAAAACAAGACTTGAAGGAGGAATGTGAAGACCGTCAATGGATGGTTGAAAAGAAAAGGGTAGTTGGAGAAAGAGGCGAATCATGAAAAGCATCAGACACTCCAATGGGATTGAAACCAAGAAGGAATGTGAGATGGGCAGCAAGCGTTCTGGCAATGTTCAGAGACGAGAGAGCAACCAGGAGAGACCCAAACCCAGAAGACCTTCCACTTGCTCTCATCTTCATATTCACGGGAAGGCTCCATGCTAGTCAGTCCAATAGCTTTATTACCTCATGGCGCAAGAAACCAATAGAGACTTGGGACAGAGACCTTTTGAACCTGCTACCTCTGTGTGCCCTGGGGGCGGGGGGAGACTTGTGTTGGGGGCCCCCCAAAAAACACTGCCCCATTTCCCTTGACGGAGGGTGTTGGGGCTCATTGCCTGACTGGCCGTTTTGACTTGTTCTGTTTTTGGCTCTAGGTTTCCTTTTGCTTTTATTATCATCATTATTTTTCTTCTATAAAATTGAAGACAAGTTTTGCTCCGGAATTCATTTGTTGGAAGAAAGCATGAACGGGGGTCTGAAAACTTGGCCCCTTTCATTGGTTGCAAAGTAGTTGGTGCAAGTCATGCCTACGCAAATACCTAACTAGATTGTGTATTGTCCACATATGTCATTCAGGTGCATACAAGATCTCCAAAACTCAGTTCATATGGCCAGGTTGTCATGTGAGGGGGGAGAGGGAAAGTACAGTTGCTGTTTCATTTTCACAGGAATCCGTTCCTGACCCCCTCCCCCCCCCCGTGAAAATGGAAAACCACAAATTTTCAAGCCCCATAGGCTTGAATGGGGGTGCATGCCACAGGTGTGCCCCCATTTTATCCCTCTCCATTTCCCGCCCACTAATGGGTGAGGGATGCAGACTTGAAGTCTTCAAAAATGGAGAGTCAACTGTAATTACACTTATCCCTCGACGTTTGTGGCTTTGACTTTTGTGGATTTGATTATTCACCGATTTTATTAATATGTTCTCTCTAGGGATATCTAGGTCCTCCAGCACAACTCTGTGGTCAACTTTAACCAAAAATTGCATTGAGGGACCTAGAGATTCCTAGAGAGAACATGACACTACACTTTTATAGCTCCTCCAGTGCAATTCTATGGTCAATGTCTGGCAGATGTTGACCACAGAGTCGCACTGGAGGACCTAGAGATTCCTAGAGAGGTGTTATCTCAGGTAAAAACATAGTGCTTTTGTTATCTCTGGTTTTTCCACATTCACAGGGGTCCTGTGCCCCTAACCCCAGCGACTGTGGAGGGATGAGTGTATAGCTGGCCCTCCACATTTAATAATAATAATAATAAATTTTATTTATTTCCCACCCCTCTGTCATACAATCAAGGCGGCTTACATCATTAAAATTCAGTACAATGTAAAATACAATCCCAAGCCCATAGACCCTCCCACCCCTTAAAACAGAATTAAACAATGATTAAATTAAAACATAATACTTAAAAACAATTCAATTACATTTGCTGGGGTTAGGAGCACAGGATACCAGTGAAAGTAGAAAAACCACAAATATAAAAAGTGTTTTTACTTGAGAGAACACCTCTCTAGGAATCTCTAGGTCCTCCAGTGCAACTCTGTCGTCAACACCTGCCAGACATTGACCATAGAATTGTGCTGGAGGACCTGCAAATGCCTAGGGAAGTGTTTTCTTTAGGCATCTCCAATTCCTCCAGTGCAACTCTATGATTAATTTCCAGCAGAGTTGTACTGGAGGACACAGAAATTCTTAGAGCGAGCATACTAATCAAATCTGCAAAAGTCAAAGCTGCAAATGTGGAGGGTCAACTGTACAGGCAAGTAGTTCCACATGCTATAACCGCTGTCAGTATTTTCCCCATACCAAGCATAGTGTCAGGGGAGGTTGTTGGTTGGGGATCATCCAAACCATATGAAAAATAGATTCCTATAGCTTGCCAGCTTTCTCCATATAGTTTCAGGTTGCTCTTGTACAAAATTATTTTTAAAATCTACCTAGACTTTGTATCATCCACATATGTCATTCAGCTGGCATACAAGATCTCCAAAACTCAAGTTTGTACAACCAGGTTGTCATGTGAGGGAGAAATGGAAAGTAATTATGGGCAAGTAGTTCTAGATATGATGTAGCCTATGTCAAAGTATTTGCCCCATATCAATACAAAGTATGTCTGAGGAGGTTGTCAGTAATCTGAACCATATGAAAAATAGACCCCTGTAGCTTGCTAGATAAAGCATCCTCCATATAGTTGTTTCAGATAGCTCCTGTACAAAATCATTTTTAATTCTCAGCTGTTGATGGCAGCCATGTTGTTTCTTAAACCAGGGATGGGATTGCCATTTGGCCAAACGTTGACAGAAGTGCCTTTATAAAAAGAGAAATAAGTCCAGATCTGATTTATTTGGAATAGCTTGTTCCTTAAGCTTTTCATTTTGTTCGGAAGTGGTTATAAGGTTTTTTTTTTGGTTTACTGTAGGGAGGATGAAATTAGATAGGGACTTGCCACATTGAGACTATTTCCTCACACAAATCCAAGCTAGGTCTAACGGAACCAACCAAATAAGGAATAAATGTATTGTGGGAGATCTAGTATCAAGATCTCAGATTTATTTTTACAAGATGGGAGTGGATGGATTTTTAATCAGTGATATGTGCTGTTTCCCTATTCAAGCATATTTTCTTGCAAAAGAGGCTCTCTCCATGTGGTTCCTGTAAGTACCGTGGCCTCACCAGGACCCTAAGCTTTTGAATTCATGACATACCAAAAAAACCCTACTAAAACTACACACATTTTCATCTGGAAGATGTCTAGGGAGTGTAGTTGTGCTCTCAAATGCTTTTTTTAATGCCCTGCTCTTTGCTCTAAAAAATAGCCATAAATTGAAATGACCAGACCACCACTTCTTGTTCCACAAAATGGTGGCAATGTGGCCCATGCAAGGGTGGAAAAATGTATGTCAGACTCGACATGTGCTACATAGAAAAGACATGTAGTAGTATATATTTATCCTATGCTATAAATTCCATCTTTAGCTAGGAAGACACTGGATCTTTAATGTCTTATTTTGCCCCAACATCTGGAAAGGGTGCAGGTGGTTTACTTCTAATAAAAATAAGCCAGATACTCAGTTGTACTGATGGGTGAGTGTTCTCATCCCCAGAAGAGGTATTTCTTTATTGTGTGGCTGCATGTGCCTTCCAATTGCTTGTTGAATTACAGCAACCCCATACCTTTCACAGGGTTTTCTTAGGCAAGGGAAACTCGGGCGGTTTGCCATTTCTCTGAAATACAGCCTAACAGCACCTGGGATTCCTTGGTGTTCTCCCATCAGAGTTCTGACTAGGCCTGACCCTGCTTAGCTTCCAAGATCAGATGGGATCTGATGTCTTCAGGTTATTAGGTTATTATTGGGTAGCTCTATTCCTGTATTTTCAATAGCTCCCTAATAAGTTTCCCCAGTGCTACGTTGTCACACTAGATAAAATTTTCTTGCAAGGTCCTCCATTCTTGCAAAAAAAGCTTGTAAAATGTCAGGTAGACAATGCTACTGTTAGCTGGATTAGTAACTGGTTGAGTGACCGAACCCAAAGGGTGCTCAGCAATGGCTCCTCTTCTTCATCCTGGAGAGAAGTGACCAGTGGGGTGTCCAGTGGGGTTCTGTCCTGGGCCCAGGGCTATTCAACATCTTTATCAATGACTTGGATGAAAGAATAGGGGACATGCTTCTCAAATTTGCAGATGACACCAAATTAGGTAAAAAGGTAGAACAGAATTCAAAATTGCCTTAAAAGATCAGAAAGCTGGGCCAAAACTCACAAAATGAATTTCAACAGTAAGGTACTACACTTGAGTAGTAAAAATGAAAGGCTCAAGATATAGGATGGGGAACACCAGGCTTGACAACAGTACATGGGAAAGGTTTCTAGGAGTCCTAGTAGCAGTGTGATGTGGCAGCTAAAAAAGGCCAATATGATTCTAGGCCACATCAATAGAAGTATAGTGTCCAGCTCAAGGGAAGTAATAGTGTCACTCTATTCTGCTCTGGTTAGGCCTCACCTGGAATAATCCTGTGTCCAGTTCTGGGCATAACAATTTAAAAAGGATATTGGTACCAGCTGGAGCACGTCCAGAGGAGGGCAACCAAAATGGTGAAGGGTCTGGAAACCATGAAGCCCAATGAGGAAATGACTTAGGGACCTGGGTATGTTAAGTCTGGAGAAGAGAATGTTAAGAGGCAATATGATGATAGCCTTGCTTAAATATTTGAAGGGGTGTTATATTGAGGAGGGAACAAGCTTGTTTTCTGCTGCTCCAGAGAATAGGACACAGAACAGTAGATGAAAGCTACAGGAAAGGAGATTCCACCTAAAAATTAGGAAGAATGTGATAGTAAGAGCCGTTTAACAATGGAAAGTACTCCCTTGGAGTGTGGTGGAGCCTCCTTTGGAGGTTTTTCAGAGGCTGGATGACCATTTGTCACGCTTTGGTTGCGTGTTCTTGAATGGTTGGGGTTGGACTGGATGGCCCTTGGGGTCTCTTCCAACTCTGTGATTCTATGAATTCATTTTGCCACAGAGAAGTTGGCCTATGTTAAGGCCAAGGGGCACATTAAAAATCCCTCATAGAGACTCATCCTGTGTGCTGAGCAGCCATGTGAGATCCTGTGCCTGTAGCAGTTGTACAAAAATGAATCAGAGGGCAAAATCATGTAAACAGCAGAAAAGCTGCACTCATTGAAATGAATACTGCACAACAGTATGAAACTATCTCACCTCTTGAGTATTTCTTGCCTAGGAAAACCCTAAAACATTCATGGAATCACCATAAGTTGAGAAGCAACTTGAAGGCACACAGACACACATTTATCTCTAATTGTATGGAGAGTGGAGGAAGAAGACTGTAACAGTTGAGCACTATAAATTTGTAGTGCTCAAAACCATATGGCTTATGTGTTGAACTTGGAGGAATCTGGTGCTTACTGGCATTTGGCGGCTGAAATAGCAACCCTGCACAATTCACACATATTCATCATAAGGAGATTTTTTTCTCTTTTAAAAAAAATGACAGATGCGATGAAGGCACTGTGGCAGATTAAAATCAATAGGTTACAGTTTTCCCAGTGTTATGCCTCCATGGTAGGAAACTGCTTGTAGAGTTCACCCTTGTGCACCTATTAAAAGCATAAATCCTGTCTCTTACCGAAAACTCTAAGTTGTACATTTTGAAGCAGTAACCACGTAATATTTGGAAAAAAGAGTCTTGACTTTTTGAAGAAATATCACTTTTCAAAGAAAACAGGCAAAAACTGTTTATTGTATTCAGATATGCCTGTGCAATTTCTTTACCTCTCGGGAACTCAGTTTTTGTTGTTGTGTGCCTTCAAATTATTCCCAACTTAGGGTGGCCTTATGACTGGGTTTTTCTGGCACAATTCATTCAAAGAAGGTTTGCCATTTCAGGGGCTAAGAAAGTAGGACTTTGTTGTTGTGTGCCTCCAAGTAGTTTCTAACTTGGGGCGACCCTAAGGGAAACCTATTATGGAGTTTTCTTGGCAAATTTCTTCAGATCCATCCCTTCCATAGCTGGCAGCATCGCTCACTGAAGTAAACAGAAAATTTGACTATCGGCTCCTCTCTTACTGGAGGTTGGCGGTGTTGAGAATACTGTCCATAGGACGGTCCTTATTTTCCCATCAAAAATAATTCATGGTTCACAGAGAAGTTTTGGCAAGCTGGACATATGTATAGAGAAACATGCTTTCGGCCAAAGAATAATAATTAGAGTGGGAAGAGATTCTGTAGAATTATTTCAAGAATGACAAAAATCCTACACTCTCAGTCCCTTGAGGTCACTGCAAGAAAAAATTGAAGACAGCAGGGAGCATTAACTCAAAGCTCTTATGGCTTCCTCCCCAAAGTCTATTGAGAATTAGCTTGTAGCAAGTGTGCTCTGAATGGAGCCAGTGTGCTGTAATGGGTTGAGTGTTGGACCTAGGGTTCAAATCCCCACTCATCCATGGAAACCAACTGGGTGATTTGGGGCAAGTCACATTCTCTCACCTTCAGAGGAAAGCAATGGCAAACCCCTCTGAACAAATCTTGCCAAGAAAACCCCGTGATGGGTTTACTTTAGTGTTGTCCTAAGTTGGAAATGGCTTGAAGGCACACAACAAAAACAGTGTGGGGAGGGAAGAGAATGACACTCACAGCTCAATCTAGAAAACTTCATGGAATCCTGGACCAGAGTTCTTTCGTGTGAAATATAGCCTACAACACCTGGAATTCATTGGTAGGCTCCCATCCAAGTACTAAGTAGGGCTGACCCTGCTTAACTTCCAAGATCAGACCAGATCTGCCTTTGGGATATTTAGGCCTGGCAGGGGAGGAATTATAGGGTGATGGAATTCTGAAATATTTCCCTGTTCAGCTTATTCCAGATTTACCCTAGTATACACATAAAGAGGATAATGTGATCAAAAGGTGGGTGGATCTATTCATTTCATTTAGTATTTACAGGCAACTGTGATATTTTTACTTTTAGAAGGACAACATGAGATGGTTGCAATGATAAGTCTCCTAGTTGGGAAAAAAATATATATTTTGAGTGCAAAGTTTTGTATAATCATGGGGTTACCCAAGTCTGCTGTATATGTATCAAGATACTTCTGCTCAGTCTCTTTTTACTCATTCAGTGTTTTAAAATTTGGCTATTTACTCTTCAGAAAGTATTGACAGAGTTTCAAAGGATGTTTACAGCACAATTCTAAAAATGTTTGAGCCTCACTGAGAGGAAGGAGGCTTACTTCCAGGTAAGAAGCTATAGTGCTGGAGCCTTTAAAATCACCCCTTCCAACATTTCACAGGTGAAAAATGGGCCAAATATGGCCAAGCAGTCTCAGGGTGCAGTCAAGATGGCAAATATTAATGAGAAAAAATGACAAACTAGGAGAGGCTATAGCAGTTGCTTTTGCAAGATTCTGCCCTTCCTCTCTCTCCTCTCCCTGCTCCTGAGTTAACTGAGTACAAACTACTTTTCAATGTGAATTCAGTTTGTGGCACTGAAGAAAGCTAAGGGCAAAGGGGGGAAGTTTGGAGAAGAAAAAAAGAAATTGGGACATTTTAAAGGGAGCTGGAAAAGTAGGACAACAGAGGACTTAATTGGGACTAGCTCTGCTAAATTAGGACCGTTGGAGGGTATACAAAAAACAAAGTAACCTATATAATGCTTACATTTAGAAAAATTTAGAACAGATAGATTATATATTCTAAGTAGCCCAGTGTTTCCTGTGCTGATGATGAAATGCCTTACTGCAGTGAATTTGATATTACTAGGTAATATACATTTGCCATTTATGAAGCATTCAGAGTTGGAATCAGGCAGCAGAAAAAAAGGCGCTGGAGTCAAAGGTGTGGCATACCAACTCCACAGCCCTGCATACAGTCACACACATGCGCACAGCATTTATATGCATCCATGCATCATTGGACAACAGCTGCTCTGAAAAGATGCTACAACACTTGCAAATGGATACAAATCATGGGTTAATTTAATTACAGCATTGGTTAAATTACACCACTTCCCTCCTTTGTCACCCCAAATGGGGGAGAAAACCATTTCCACAGAGATTTCTGGGCCACAAAATACTGTTCTTCAAGAGGAAGATCCTCCTGCAATCCCACAATAACATCCCCTTCCAGATCTGACTACCACCAACCAACCCCTTTGTGGATTGGGAATGGTGGTAAGGAAAGACAGAAATACAGGCAAAGACTGTCCCTATCTTGACTAATGATTTCATGTTGCTCTCCCCACATCCACCATAGTTATGAAAGGATTCACCCAAGGGTGGGCAAAGGGTAGCCCTCCTGAAGATGGACTGCAGAACCCAGCATTCTCACCATTGGCTATGATGGTCAAAGCAGATGGGAATCGCAGTCCATCTTCTGAAAAGCCAGACTTTGATCAGCGCTGGAGCATCAATTTCCCTGTGCCAACACACCTTCCCTGTCACAACAGAAGCAGTAGGGTTGTCACATCTCTGATCAATAATCTTTTTTTGTTAAGGGACTACATATAAAAACTAGCCACAAGAGGCTCCCTTGGGGCCCCATAATTAAGGTACCCTAAACTCCATCCTCCCAACTGATGGCAATGGGAATGGTCATGGAGCCAAACCAAATGCAGAGGTAAGCGGCCATGCTCCACCAACACTCCTACTCTCCACCACTGCAACCCTCCTGACTTTTGGAAATCTTCTACACACCTTTGCTCCTATGCACTGTTGCTTCATTTTCTATTCTCAGCCACGAGATTTGCTGTGGCAGGTGGGATGGGCAAGATTTGTTCCTTCATTCTCCTGCCTCCTCTCAGATAAATTAAATTTTCTGCCGCATAGATTCCATTTACTTCACAGACCACCTTTTGTGCAATAAGAAACCTAGAGGAAGTGCTGCATCTCACCTGCAGGTTTTGTTCAGGGCCTAGTAGGCCGATACAGCATTAAATAAATGAAGGTGAAAGTGTCATCTCAACCGGGGAGAGAAAAATTAGGGAAAGGGCACAACATCTTCCCACTCACCTACCCACCTTACCTCTCAACAATCTGGAAATGATCAGAAACTGGCCACATATTTCCCTCGAGTATCCTCTCCCTCTCCTCAGAAGTATGAGAAGACAAGCTCTTTGGGTAGGCCAGCTGACAGCTCTCCAACAAGGGCCTGGAGGCCAACAGCTGCTCTTTTCTCAATGGCAATAGATTACTGATAGGATTTAGTCTCTTCCAGCTGTTGAAATACTCGGCTCAGAAGGGAGGCAGAAATAATTCAGTCCTATTCTGATGCCCTCCCTCTTCCTTCCAGAGATACACACACACACACACACAATTACAACAGGGGAACATGTCAACCCACTCCATTTGCATGATCACCCAAGAAGTAGCCCTATTATGGTTTAATTCTGTGTTGCAAAGAGATTAAGGGAAAGGGTTGAGGGAAACTTGCCATGCCCAAGTTACATCCTGCCACAGTTTTAACCCCTGTCCCATCTCCAGCCTAGCCCTGTGCAGCCCCTGCAAGCAATTCCACCCTCCACCCCACAATTGCCCCAACCCCTCCCCCCATAATATCGAAAAATCTTCTATCCAGGTCTGATAGGTCTTTAGTATTAAGGGCCAAATCCAGCGGGGGTCCAGTTGGTCAGACACTGAGCAACCAAAAGAAGAAGAATACCGCAAGGAATATAAAGAGTGAATCCTGCCAGCTTGATGGCCTGGCGACATCTGCATCTGCGCAATCAAAACAAACAAACAAGAAGGCAGAGAGAAACTCAGGGTTAGAAGAAAAGGAGTGGGGTTCTTCTAAGTCAACTTTCACCATAACCTTCAGAAAGATAGATCAACATAGGGCTGTAGTAATAATAGGTTGAGGAATTGCATGTTTTGTGGGCCACATGTGGCTTCCCAATTTAATTTTTGCTGGGCTCCAGGTAGCCTCAAGGAATAGTAAGTCTCTTCCAGGTGCAGGGCCCTGACTGACTGACTGACACACACACACTTCTGTATTTGAAAAAATGGGGAAAACAACTTGCAGTGGGTCTGGGATAAGGGTGAAATGGCTCCTGAGTTTGTCGACCCCTGTAATAACAATCCGTGCAATTCACAATCGGCCACTCATCAGGTTGCTTATATTATGTGTAAATCACCTCTAGGTACTAGGAAAAGGAACTCTCACAGAAATCCTGGCAAAAGGGAATAGAAAATTCCCATGAAGTGTAAAGGCAGCACATCAAAGGAAAAGGTACTAGTTTAGCTTCTTTGAATGCTTTCAAGCTGCAGGTAAATTGAATGCTTAGTTTCATTTTTTTTTTTTTAAAGAAAAGGGAAGGAGAATTTCCTGCAGGTAGAAAGCCAACACAACAGACCAAGGTGGTCAGCTAAAAGCTTTATTATTGAGGTGCTAATTTCTACTGGAGTAGGAATTCTAAATTTTGAAGTGACACAGTGCGCACAGCCATCTCAAAAGTACTCTGGGCCTGGTTTTTGGAAGAAAGGAGTGGAAACTTTCATATTGACGTACATCAGCTTTTACAGTTGGCCCTCCGTATCCACGCATTCTTTATCCACTGATACAACCACCTATGCCTTGAAAATATTTAAAAATATAAATTCCAAAAAGCAAACTCTGATTTTTACTATGCTCTTGTATATAATGGGACTTCAGCATCTATGGATTTTGGTATCCACAGGGGGTCCTGGAACCAAACTCCAGCAGATACCAAGGGCTCACTGTACATGTTTGCCCATTCAGTTTGAGTGCCTTTGCCACCTGTCCTGTCCTGTAAGTGTTGAAAGGCATTCACCTGGATCACTAAACAGTGGTGTGCAAAAATTAACAAAGAAATGTGCTAAAAAGTACAGCAAGGATACTTAAAATATGAAAAAATGAACATACAGAGCTTACAGGGCTAAGGGCTTTTGTTTTGGCCCTCCATATCAAGTCAGGACTTAGCTGCCAAGGCATCATGGAATACTCATGAACATTCCAACTGGTCAGATATTTAGGGGGCAAAGTTTGTTCAGCACACAAGGTAATGAGAAAACCAGTAGGAACAGAAAGACAAATAAGTAGTTTTTCACACAGCAGATAGATACACCATTGAGCTTGCTGCCACAAGATTTAGTGATGGCTATCTACTTAGAGGGCTTTAAAATGGGACTTGATAAATTCAGAGAGTATAGGACCATCTGGATGGTGTTGTTAAGAAACACAAGATGGAAGGTACAGCTTCTTTCATGTCCTTCTTGTGGGCTTCCTACATACCACTGGTATAATATAGGAGCCCTGGTGGTGCAGTGCTTAAATGCCTGTCCTGCAGCCACTCACTCATAAACCACAAGGTTGCGAGTTCAATACTAACCAGGGCTCAGGCTTGACTCAGGCCTGCATCCTTCCGAGGTCGCTAAAATGAGTACCCAACTGTTGGGGGACAATGAGCTTACAGTTGTAAACCGCTTAGACACTGCATATATGAAGCGGTATATAAATGCATGAAGCGGTATATAAATGAAGCTGCTTTGCTTTTTGCTTTACCACTGACAAACAAGTTGATAACCTAGATAGGTCATGGTGAGCAACTCTGGTCCAGGAGTCAGTTTTACCCCTGCTTTGGAGCATACCCTATTGCACTCCCCTTACCACTGCTGTGAAATGTGGGATGCAAAGTGTGGAAAACCCAATTAAGATCCAAAACATACTGCAGAAATAATCTAGTTTGAGACTGCTTTAACTGCCCTGGCTCAGTGCTAGGGAATCCTGGAAATTGTAATTTATTGTGGAACCAGAGCTCTCTGATAGAAAAGGCTAAATGTCTAAACTTCAGTTCCCAAAATTCTCTAGCTTTGAGCAAAGGCAGTTAAAGCAGTCTCAAACTGGATTATTTCTGCAGTGTGTTTTGGACCTAAGTCAGATATTTCATTCACTATAAATGCTTCATAATTCTTTGCCACTAAAATGGGGCTGCAAATCTCCACAAGATATTTAAAGCATGAAAAACAGTTGCTTTAAATGAACTTTTCCCCCGTTGGTCCCATTTGCTGTTGAAAATCCAACAGTGTGGTGGCTTTTTTAGGGGTGCTGGCGGGCTTCAGGGGCCACAAAATCATCAACCCCAAAGATAGGCTTCCTTGCTCTGATCCAGGACAGCTCTACTCCTGTTTTTATGAAATTGCTTTGGCTGACATCAGACTGTTGGCTTATCCAGCCCTGTACCAGGTACTCTGTCAGCAGCAGTTTCCCAGGGTTAACTGTGGGTTTATGTGTTTTTAATTGTGTTTTATATTTTAACATGTTGTACTTTGCCTTGAGTATTATTATTATTATTATTATTATTATTATTATTATTATTATTATTATTATTTGCAAATATTCCAAAATCTGAAACACTCTGAAATCCAAAACCACTTCTGGTCCCAAGGACTTCAGATAAGGGAGACTCAACCTGTATCTTAAAAGTAGTGTTTCAGTTGTTAAGATTGTTTAATGCTTTTAAAATTTCTGTATGACATATTGTTTAAGGTAGCAGTCTGCCCCCCC
>CM034703.1:323894689-323908117 GCA_020142125.1 Phrynosoma platyrhinos
GCCTCAAGCTGCATTATTTCTGGCAGTCTGTAAAGGCCCTAAGTTTGCGTTCACATTGCAGAAATAATGCAGTCTGAGACTGCTTTAACTATCCTGGCTCAATGCTAGAGAATCCTGGGAATTGTAGTTTATTGTGGCATCGGAGCTCACCGACAAGGGAGGCTAATTGTCTCACAAAACGACAGATCCCAGAATTCCTTAGCACTGAGTCTTGGCATTTAAAGCGGTCTCAAACTGGATTATTTCTGCAATGGGGATGCAGCCTATGAGAGGGTGCATCAAAAAGGGCCTACGAGCGATTGGACTTGGAAAGTAAAACTGGGGGGAATTTGGATGTCTGTGATGATGATGATGATAATAATAATAATAATAATAATAATAATAATAATAATAAATTTTATTTCTAGCCCGCCCCTCTGCGGAGCAATCGGGGCGGGTTACATCAATTAAAATACAAAGGATACAGAGTTAAAAACAATCGCACACCCATCCCACCCTCCCACCCCTTAAAACAATATGAAACTGATTATTAATTAAAACAACATGCTCCGAGAAACAATCAAAATAAATAACAATACAACAGATACAAAATAACAAGTACAAAATGAGCAGCAGGGGAAGGGCAATATAGTTGTCTCCTGGAGCCGGAAAGTTATTCCGGGAAAACACACCATTGGGAGGGATAATGTGGTGTCTTTTCTCTCCATCAGAGATAGCTCAGAGGTTTAGTTTTTGTGTTTTTGTCTTTATAGGGCTGTAGGATTTGGGATGGATGTAGAGAACAGGGTTACAGAGGTTACATGTATGGGGAATTGTAATCTGGAGAAAGGGGAAGAAGGTTATAGGAAATGGACCATAAAACTAAATGTGGGACTGGTGATGGGAGAGCTTGGAGAGATGCAAAAATAAATACAAATATGTAAATATTTCTGTCCAGGATGGAAAATGTTTGGCCCTTCAGATGATGTTGGTATGCAGCCCTCAGCCAGCATAGCCAATGGTGGGGTATGAAATAAGTATCTATAAGTCTGTAGTTGTCAATCTTTGCCCAGATCAGATGTTTTCGACTACAGCTCCCAGAATCCCTGACAATGAACCATGTTGGTTGACGCTTCTGGGAGCTGAATTCCAAAACGTCAAGATGATCAAATGCTGAGAACTATTAATCTCTAAAGACTCTACATTTATATAAACCTGGTCTGACGATTACAAAGTGTGGATTACAAAGTACTCCAAATGCATTTGGACTGCAACTCCCAGAGGTCCCAGCCAACACAGCCAAGGTGAGGAATGCTGGGAGATGCACTTCAAAAACATGAGGAGGGCCAATCAATTCTCATCCCTGGTATATGGGGGAAGACTATGGGTGCATCTATACTGCAGAATTAATTCAGTTTGACACTACTTTAACTGCCATGGTGCAATAGTATGGAATCCTGGGATTTGTAGTTTTCTGAGATATTTAGCCTGCTTTGTCAGAGACTTCTGGTACCACAACAGACTACAAATCCCAGGATTCTATAGGATGGAGCCATGACAGTTAAAGTGGTGTCGGATTTCATTAATTCAGCAGTGTGGCAGTAGCCTTGAGCTGCATTGACACTGTAGAGATAATGCAGTGTGACATCCCTTTAACTCCCATGGCTCCATCTCACAGAATCTGTAGTTTTGCAAGGCACCAACACTCTTATACAGAGAAGGCTATAACCCTTGTAAAACAATAAATCCCTGGATTCCATAGGATGGAGCTATTGCACTTAAAGCGGTATCAGACTGCATTATTTCTACAGTGTAGATACACCCCTGGAGTGCTTTAACTTGATGGGAGTCCTGGCAGAAGATTGGGAGTGATGATGGCTGGGATTTAAGGAATCTGGGTTGGCACTGGGAACTTGTGGCTCTCCAGATGTGGCTGGACTACAGCTGTCCCATCATACCTCACCACTGGCTTTGGTAGCCAAGGATGATGTGATCTGGAATCCAACACCATCTAGAGAGGTCCCCACTTTTGCCTACTCTATTCTCAAGGAAAAGATAAATTATTCAAGAGGCAAGGGTTTAGGAAAGAAACATCCTGGGTAGGGTGTGTTTGAAGGGATTTTTTTGCAGAGAAGTTTGAAGTTCAATAAAGGCTACTCTTTTTTTAAAGTATTTTTTACAAGGATGATTTTATAAAACATATATTTACAAAGCAAAGAAAGGGGAAAGAAGACAATGAAGGGGAGAAAAATAAAGAGGAAATAAAATGTGAATATAGGCTAGGCATATACATTCATTTAAGCAGACCTGGTTTCCAAAAACAAGTTTACTTGACTTTGGCAGATAAAGGGTGCTTGACTTAAGGCAGGTAAAGGTCTGTTTGAGTTTGCATTGTGCTAAGCTTTTATGAGAACTGGAAACGGAAGTGTTGGCTTTACCAGTATCTATTAACTCCATGTTAAAGATGAGGCTAGACTGAGGATTAAGCGCGATAAAGTGGAAAGGGTTTTTAGCTTGTTTGTGTTTGCAGAATCTTTGTGCAGGAGGTCCTCCTTAATCCCATTTTACAGATGATGAAACCGAGATTGCGTTGTTACAGACAAACAGGAATTTATGTGCAGGGTTGTGGCACGCAGCTTCCTGGAAATGTGTGGCATGTCAGATGATGTTGGACTGCAAGTCCCAGCAGCCAAACCAGCCTAGACAGTGGTGGAGGATAATGGGAGTTGCAATCTCACAACATCTGGAGGGCCACGCAATTCCCCAACCCTGGAGCAGGATGAAGAAATGTCAGTATGGTCCAAAACAGACTGCAGAAATAATCCAGTTTGAAACAGCTTTAACTGTCCTGGCTCAATGCTAGGGAATTCTGGGAACTGTATTTTGTGAGACATTGAGCCTTCTCTTCCAGAGAGCTCTGGTGCCACAATAATCTACAATTCTCAGGATTCCCTAGCAATGAGCCAGGGCAGTTGCAGCAGTCTCAAACTGGATTATTTCTGCAGTGTGATTTGGATTTATGGTTCAAAGCAGCTTGCAAGGCTTCTCTGAGTTACACCCGAGGAAGCAATTGGAGAGAGGAGGACTTTCTCATTTTGTGGCTAGCTGGGTTTTAGGGCTTGGTACCTAGGGCTGATGGGATCTGGAATCCAACACCTGTGCTGTGGTTTGAGTGTTGGACTAGGAACCTGGGAGATCAGGGTTCAAATCCTGGCTCAGCTATGGAAATCCACTGGGTGAACTTGGGCAAGTCACACTCTCTCAGCCTCTGAGAATGGCAATGGCAAACCCCCTCTAAAGAAACTTGCCAAGAAAATCTCATGATAGGTTTGCCTTAGCATTGCCATAAGTCAAAAATGACTTGAAGACACACAATAATAACAACAACCTGATTTTCTACCCTTCCAGTTTTCAAAAGTGTTGGAAGAGGTTCAGTGTGCTGGGGAGTTGTAGTCTGCTTTGCTGTCTCCTGGAAAAAAAACCCAATAACTATATTTCACCAGATCATGGTTAAGAATGTAAGAGCTCTGCAACTGGATCAGGCCAGAGGTTTAATCTAGCCCTGCATTTTGTTCCCCAAACCCCAGAAGCAGAACAGGGACGCAATAGCATCCTCCCCTGTGTGTTTCCAGCAATTGGTATTTCAGAGAGGCGCACTGCCTCTGTTGCTCAGCCCACAAGAGTTCCTGAGGTGATGAACAAATAAAAACCAATTAAAACAACACAAAGATAAAAGCATGTTTAAAACACATTCAAATTCTCTTTTAAAACTCCTAAAAGCAGTCTAAAAACAATCCTCGATTCCAGTTCTGAAACAGCTAAAACAGCAGTTTCAGACACTGAATGCCATGTGGAACATGTTTTGACTGCCTACCAAAAAAAGAAGATTAAAAAAGTTGCAACCAGTCTAATGTCATTGAATTGGGAGATCCACAGTCGAAGGAGAAAGTTCTCCTATGTGTGCCCACTAACCTAACTACACAAGATTTTGGGACACACAAAAGGGCCTCCTCTGAAGACCTCAAATTTCTGGGAGGCTTCTATGGGAGGAAACAGTCTTTCAGATATTTTGACCCCATGTCATTTAGGGTTTTGTAGGTCAGAATCAGTATGGCATAGTGGTTTGACTGTTGGACTATGATTCTGGAGATCAGGGTGAGATTCCCTGCTTGGCCATGAAACCCACGGAGTGACCTTGGGCAAGGCACATGCTCTCAACCTCAGGGGAAGGCAATGGCAAACCTCATCTGAACAAATCTTGGCAGGTTTGTCTTAGGGTCACCCTAAGTTGGAAATGACTTAAAGGCACACAACAACACACACAACATACCATTAATTAAATAGACACTTATCCTCCTTGCATATCCTCCCACCCTGAGGCCTTGCCTCAACAGAACAATACACAGATTTACATGTTAATTTACATGCTGATTCCCAGCAGACAATGGGCCATTAATTAAATAGACTCTAATCCTCCTCACCTATCCTCCCACCCTGAGGCCTTGCCTCAACAGAACAATACTTGGATTTACATGCTAATTTACATGCTCATTTCCAATTAAATAGACACCAATCCTTCTCACATATCCTCCCACCCTGAGGCCTTGCCTCAACAGAACAATACACAGATTTATGTGCTAATCCTCTCAACCAAGGGTCACACAGTATATATAACCCACATACTTCCATGTCACCATTCTCTGAAGATGCCAGCCACAGATGCAGAGAAAACTTCAGGAATACATTCTTCTATCTAGAACATGGCCTGACAGCCCGAAAAACCCATAAAAACCTACACACAACACCAGCACCTTGGACTGAGCTCAGAAGCAAATTGGAAGCCAGTGCTGTTCTTGCAAGACTGGTGTTGTATGGTCTGTAAAATGCACACCTGATCTCAGTTTGGCAGCTTCTGAACACTTTCCAAGGGCAGCCCTATGTAGAGCATGTTGCAGTAGTCTAATTGAGAGGTGACTTTTGGCATCAACCACTGTGGCCAGATCTGCCATCATAAAGAAAGGAGGCACACTAACCGAAGCGAGCAAAGGCACCTCTTGGTCACTTCAGCAACCTGGCTTTCCAGGAATAATGCTAGGGTCCAAGAGCACTTCTAGGATATGAACCTGATAATTCAGAGGGAGAGCAGCCCTACCCAGAACAGGCTGTGATCTCAATCCCAGGTTGGTTTTCCTACTGACCAGCAACACTTCTTCTCGTCTGGATCAAACCTTATTCTATTGACTCGCATCCAGGCTTTTACTGCATCTGGACAACAGTCCAGTACTACCACAGCC
Source organism: Phrynosoma platyrhinos (assembly GCA_020142125.1). Taxonomy (NCBI): domain Eukaryota; kingdom Metazoa; phylum Chordata; class Lepidosauria; order Squamata; family Phrynosomatidae; genus Phrynosoma; species Phrynosoma platyrhinos. The sequence continues at coordinate 323,899,963 of CM034703.1, forward strand.
TCCTTGGCATCAGTTGTAAAGGAGAGATAGAGCTGGGTATCATCAGCATATTGATGACATCCAACCCCAAAGCCTTGGATGACCTCTCCCAGTGTCTCCATGTAGATGTTGTGTGCAGATGTCTCCATGCAGATGTCCATGTATGTAGACGTCTCCATGTAGATATTGCAAAGATTATGGGGCAGTATTGACTCCTGTGGAACTGCACATAGACAGTGGTTGAGGATAATGGGAGTTGCAGTCTGACAATATCTGGAGGGCCACACAATTCTCCAACTCTGGACCAGGATGAGGGAATGCCAGTATGGTCCAAAACAGACTGCAGAAATAATCCAGTTTGAGATTGCTTTAACTGCTCTAGCTCAATGTTAGGGAATCCTGGGAACTAGTTTTGTGAGACATTTAGCCTTTTCTGTCAGAGACTCTGGTGCCACAATAAACTACAATTCCCAGGATTCCCTAGTACTGAGCCAGGGTAGTTAGAACAGTCTCAAACTGGATTACTTCTGCTGTGTGTTTTGGACTGTCGTTCAGGTCGTCATTCAATCTTTATTATTACAATCAGTGACCAGCATTGAGGGAGGTTGGATGAATACTGGAGATGGCTTGGGTTGCAGAAAGACAGCATGGTATAATGATCAGTGTGTTGGACTAGGAAATGTGAGTTAGAGTTGTCCCTCCACATTTGCGGATTTGACTTTTGCGGATTTGATTATTCACGGATTGTATTACTATGTTCTCTCTAGGAATATCTAGGTTTTCCAGTGCAACTCTGTGGTCAACTTTAACCAAAAGTTGCACTGAAGGATGCCTAGGATCTAGAGATTCCTAGAGAGAACACTCCACTGGGCACTTTTAGCTCCTCCAGCGCAATTCTGTGGTCAATGTCTGGCAGATGTTGACCACAGAGTTGCATTGGAGGACCTAGAGATTCCTAGAGAGGTGTTTTCTCAGGTTAAAACATAGTGTTTTTGTTATTTGCGTTTTTTCCATATTTACGGGAATATCCCCCTAACCCTAGTGAATGTGGAAGGACCACTATACAGTATAGTTATCAGTGATCCATGAAACTCAGTGGGCAACTTACATGAACATTCAACTTACATGAAAAGAAGTTCAACCTAAACATTAGGAAGAACTTGAGGGTAAGAGGGATTCAACAGGAGAACACGCTGCTTCAGACGGTGGTGGAGTCTCTTTCTTTGGAGGTTTTTAAACAGAGGCTGGATAGCCGTCACTTGGGGGTGCTTTGATTGAGAGTTCCTGCATGGCAGAATAGGGTTGGACTAGATGACCCTTGGGGATCTCCTTTTCTCTCACAAACACCGTGAATGATAATCTCATAGAGTCACTGTGACCAAATGTAAAATGATAAAATTAGCAAGTTTGGGAATTGTGCGGCAGTCTTCCTCCTGCCCAATATGAATGAGGGTTAAAAACCACTATTTTAAGTGAAAATTTTCACCAGTGCCTACGGAGACACATTTCAGCTTGCTTTTAAGCTTTTGCTGAAGAGTTTTGCTCGGTCCACACATCTTAAGGAGTGAAGATAACAAACCCACATAAAAATATAATTAACACCCACATGGTGTAGCTGAGTTGATTATGGTTAAACACAGCCTTGTATTTTAAACAGCGACCTGGTCGCCTTAGGCGGCAAGGAGCGGAAAGCTGGCGAACAGATAGACTGGTGGAAGAGAGGCAAAATGCCCCATCTATTTTTGTGCATATGCAATCTGGGTCTGGGTCCTCAGCTAGCATAGCCAATAGTGAAGAAGCCTGGGAGAGTTGTAGTCCAACAACATGATCAACATGGAGGGTTGCATATTTCCCACTTCTACCAGAGACTGCTGGCTTGGTTCCTCGGCTCTTAAAATCAGGGTTTCATGAATAGGTCCGGAGATTTCCTGATTCAAAGAGTGGATCTTACAGGGATGATGACAGTTTCTACACTGCAAGATCAATGTTAACCAAGAATTTTATGGGACTGACTCCCTTCCATTCATCATGGCAAGGACCCAGAGCTGGAAATGATACTTTTTCGGATTACAATTTCAAAAATCCCTCCCAGGCTGCATCCACACTGTGGAAATAATCCAGTTTGACACTGCATGAACTGTCATGGCTCAATGCTGTGGCATTCTGGGAATTGTACTGTAGTTTGTTATGGCACAAGAGCTCTCAGACAGACAAGGCTAAATATTGCACAGAACTACAATTCCCAGAATTCCATAGCATTGAGCCATGACAGTGAAATCAGTGTCAAACAGTCTTACAGTCAGCTTCATTGTTCTTACCTTATTATTTTATATTTAAGTTGTATTCCATGCCATTAATGAAGAATGCATTGAAGTGTGTTTTGCTCTGCTGTGTATTTTATCTATCTTGTATCAGTTTTTATGTGATTAAATCATTTTGCATATTGATATTAGAATGTGTATGTTCACGTGTTCTCGATCTCGGTTCTCTGTGGCAGTTATCTAGCTCTGTGTGCGATGTAAGTTCTTGATAATGTTTGCTAGTTACTGTTATAATTCTATTTTAACCATTATAGTTACAATAAAGTTATGGTTAGGCAAAAGAGGAAGACTATAATGCATCAGGGAGTTACTTTAAAGCAGAATATATATATTCACATTATTTAGCTTATGAAGATCTATGTTTGTATGTATATTGTAAGTAAAATGTAGGTATTATTGTAATGTTTATGTGTGCTATATGTTATATGTATAGTTTATGTCCTATGTATTATGTGTGTTATATATGTCATGTATGGTGTATATGTTTTAATACAATAAAAACATTAAAAAATAAAGTTATGGTTAGAGATCCAGTATGGCATAGTGGTTTGGGTGTTAGACCCGGGAAAGCACGGTTCGATTCTCAACTTGGCCATGAAGCCCACAAGTGACTTTTGGCAAGTCACACTCTCTCAGCTTCAGGGGAAGGCAGTGGCAAAGTTTCTCTGAACAACTCTTGCCAAGAAAACCCCAAGAAAACCCCAGCTTCAGGAACACTGTAAGCTGGAAATGACTTGAAAGTACACAACACACATGCCATTCTCTTATCAATCCAAAGGTATTTTATTCTCAGAAAAGTAACTGAGGGCTTTTCCAGACTGCTAGAAATAGTGCAAATTGAGTCCACTTTAAGGATTAGGGTTAGGGAATCATGGGAACTGTAGTTTATTGTGGCACCAGAGCTCTCTGACAGAGAAGGCTCAATGTCTCAGAAAAAAAATAACAATTCCCATGATTCCCTAGCACTAACTCTAACCCTTAAAGTGGACTCAATTTGCACTATTTCTGGCAGTCTGCAAAGGCCCTAAAAGTAACAGAAAGGTAATAAAATGAGGGACAAAAGAACTTACATCTTAAAAAGTGGAAAGCAAACAACAACAAAAAGTTAGTTATAGATGGAATTCAAAATTTTACTGTTAGACTTAACCATTTTTTAAAATGCCGTTCCTTTTGTTCAAAATAAACTTTACCTCTATCTTTTAAAAATGTTATTTATTTAACCATCAAAAGTATTTGTTTATCGCCTCCAAGTGCACCAGTTTTCCTGGTGGAATTGCTCCCTTGGCCCATGGTTAAAATGAAAAACTGCCTATGTGGGATTTCCTGGGATTTGCAAAAGCTGCCCACTACCTGTAGTAACTATAACTATACTAACTATAAAACTATACTGTACTAACTATACTAACTATACTATAAAACTATACTAACAATACAAACTATAAAAATAATTAAAGCATACAACAGTTTCACAAGAAGAAACAAGTTATCTCATGTTATCAGAGCTCAGGAAAAGTTACCATTTGGACCACAACATGTATTGAGGTCACCAGAAGACATCCTGATGGGTTTTTCTGATAAGAGTTAGTACTGACAGTGATATGGAGGTGTATGGAATTTCAGATTTGGGACGTCTCCAGTACATTACCTCCAGTTGAGATCATATTCTTGTTATGATTATTGCTCTTTGCAATTGTGATTGCTAACAGCTGTAAAGATTACTGTCATTACACCTAACCACAAAACACTTTTCATCATGTGTAATGTTTCATCCGCCTCTCATCTTCACAGCCACCCAGGGGTGGCCAAGTTGTTAAAGAGTGTCATTTTTATTTTATAGCTTGGGTACGGTAGATTTGAAAGTTTGGGCTGAGGGGAAAGTGATGCTCTCAAGGCCAGTGGGTTCGGAGACGATGGCGCAAAATGGCGGCGGAACGTCCTCACTTAGTGGAAACTCTTTCCCGGTCTTGAGTTTGCACTTACTAACTAGCCAGTTGGCCGATGGGGCCAGTGTGGGAGGACTATGTTTTGAGGTGTTTACCAGAGATTGTGGGAAGCCACATGAAGCTTTTGTTTGCTGTGGCTTCTTTGGGAATGTGCCTCCCTGGGATGGGTGTGAGTCCCAGGATGGTGTGGGTGGGTGTCCCTGTTGTGTGTTCCGTGCCAGAGAGTGATGACATTTGCAAAGTTTATGTAAGGGCTGCTACCTGAGTGTGCGATGAGTGTTGGGGTGTGTAGGTGCCATGATTACAACATGTACTCTCTGTCTCTGTCCCCTCGGGACTTTGTGTCAATGGGCACCTAATTGGAATTGGGCTGGTTCCTTCTACAAATTGAGCAATTGCAGTAGCTGGCACATGCTGACTTGACATTTGGCAAGGCCCTGAAAAATTGGATTTCAAACTTCCTTGTGTAAAATCTGGCAGGGCTGGAAAGCAGGAACAGTAAGGTAGTGGGGAGGGCTTTTGTTTTACAGGCAGCCTTGTAAATAAACCCACTAAACTTACTAGCCTGATTTGATTACTTTTTTAAAAAAAATATACATTCTCCTAAGAGGTTGGCGGCGAATATGGGGTACCATGCTCTTAGCAGAACAATAACAAGAGTAATTGAATTGCTTTCCACCAAAGGTACTGGCAGAGCAGGGGCAGAGTGATGCGTCCATTCTGGTGTCTCTTTTTGCAAGATCTATGTGCTTCAGTGCTGGTTGTAAAGGAAAGACTTTGGCCCTAAGCGGATGGGCAGGATAACTTGGGTCAAGCCTGTGCTTCCTGCCCTGGTCCTGAGCCAGGTGAGTCCCCAGGCCGGCATGGCAACAGGAAGGTGTGTACACAGCCACCTGCTGCAATGCCATGGACCTGCTACCGCCACGCATTCTGTACCTGTCTCTGCCATCTTGTCTGCTGAGAAGACCTCTGCTGTGGCCTGTAAGAGAGAAAATGGGGCACCTAGCAACACCCTTGTGGCCAGGCGCCTTCATCCAACATCACAGGCCAACACAGAGGTCTTTACAGCAGATGTGATGGCAGAGCCAGGTTCGGGATGTGTAGGGCCATCTGGGCTGCCAGGTGTCACCTCAGAGTTTCCTAGAAATTCCATGGCAAACAGCCAGTCTTTTTAGACCGGGTTAAGGCCCCTTTGGGCTGGGATTGGATTGAATTCATCAGATTCACCTCAGGCCTTCCCAGAATAATAGCTGTCCTTAGGGAGATGAGTTTTCATCTTGTTTTTATATCACTGATTCCTGTCTTATTGTTTTATCATTTATTGTTTTGCGGTATTTTAATTTTTCTTAGTTTAATTCTGTTTTAAGGGGATGGGAGGGTTGGACTGTGGGACGAGGGAATGTTTTAACTTTGTTTATTTAAAATGTTGTAACCTGCCCCAATTGCCGCACAGAGGGGCAGGCTATAAATAAAATTTATTATTATTATTATTATTATTATTATTATTATGTCTGCCTGATCCTGGCCTGGGACTAATGGATTGCATTGTCAAGACAGGATGATAGAAGGTCAGGGAAGAGCACAGGCCTTTTGGCCTGTGGGTACAGGTCCTTAGGGCCTCGGCAGACGGCTAATTGCGCTGTCTCCGAGGCCCGGAAGAGGAGGAGCCGCCGCACATTCGGCGGCTCTTCTTCTTCTTGAGGGCGCACCCGGAAGCGCCGGCCGTCTGCACGGCCGGCGACTCCCGGTTGTCCTCACGCTGCGGCAGCCGAATGCACCGCGGCGTTTGAGCCGCCGAAAGTGCGCCCGCCGCTGTTAGGGTGCACTTTCGGCAGAATCTAAAAGGATCGCCATTTTGGCGGTCCTTTTAGATTCGCCGGGGATGCGCCGCCGTCCGGAGGCTGAACTCCGGCGGCGGTCTGGACCAGGGCGTCTCCGACACCCTCGTCTGCATCCCCCCTTAGTTTCATGTGCATTTAGCACAGGAACCAAGCTGGAATGCAGAGGGAAGATGTGCTAGTCCACTCACCCACCGACATTAAATTGCTGCTCACCTGTCCAAAGTACAACAGCCTCAATTTCTTGCCTTCCAGGAAAAGTTCAAGTTTGTTTTGTTCTAAGTCCCATTTGTTTGTCTTTTTGACCATCCATGGCATCCTTTGCACTCTTCCCCGGCACCACAAATTAGTTGATTTTTCAGACCACTATTATGAGGGCAGGGAAAGAAAAGCAAATACCAGGTAGCTTGGCCAGCCTGAGAAGTGTGTGGGTGGAGAGGATCTTGTTGTTTTCCTTCTTCCCATGTTATTAGCTGCTTTGTTCGGTTGCAGTCCAGTTCATCCTCATCATCAGTGCAACCAGCACTTACATCTAAACATTGTATACAATTTCATGATTGAAATGTGGCTCAGAGATATGCAGTTGATTCAAATGAGCAACAGCAAATCAGATTGCAAAAGATCCTTCGTGATAACTTGTAGAATTCAAGAGGCCAGTTGAAACAGGTGGATCTATATCAGGGGTGGGCAACCTTTCCCCTTTAAGGGCCAAGGGACTTCAGCTCCCAGAAGCCTCAGCCATGTTGGCCAATAGTCTCATGTTGGCCAATAGCTCCTGGGATTCTGGGAGCTGAAGTCCCTCGGCCCTTAAAGGGGAAAGGTTGCCTACCCCTGATCTATATAAATATCAACAAAAGAAAAGAATGGTGGATCTCTCCAGGCAGGATGCTGAAAAATTTAAGGACATACCTCATAAAGGATCCTGTCTGTCATGCCTTCCATCAGTGATTTGGATGAAGGAATAGGGGGCGTGCTTCTCAAATTTGCAGATGATACCAAATCATAGCTAATACCCCAGAAGACAGGATGCAAATTTAAAATGACCTTAATAGATTAGAAAGCTGGGCCAAAAGTAACAAAATGAATTTCAACACAGAGAAATGTAAGGTACTGCACCTAGGGCAAAAAATAAAAATAAAAAATGCATAGATATAAGATGGGGGACACGTGGCTTAACAAGACTACAGTGGAAGGGATCTAGGAGTCCTAGGGGTTTTGCAGATGGCGCTTTGCGCCATCTTCAACCTATGGAAGAGCAGGGGCAGCCAGGCACTGGGCGCCCCAACCCCTTCCTGAGGAGGTCATCAGAGCGCCCGTCCTTCCACACGATGGGTGCTCTGATGACATCCTTCCGGCTCAGCATCCGGACACGCAGAGCTGGAAGAGATGGAAAAGAGCCACATAGCGGCTCTTCGGGCGCCCCTTTCGCAGCTTGTGGAAGGAGTGCTATTTTAGCGCTCCTTTCCCAGGCAACGAAAGGGAGGATTGGGGCCGAGGCGTGGGCCAGCCTTGGCCCCAATCCACTACTTTCCAGGGTGGCCCACGGCCACCCGTCTGCATCCCCACCTAGTAGACCACAGGTTGAATATGAATCGACAGTGTGATGCCGCAGTTTAAAAAGGCCAATGCAATTTTAAGATCAAGGGAAATAATAGTGCCACTGTCTTCTGTTTTGGTCAGGCCTCACCTGAAAGATTGTGTCCAGTTCTGGGTACCACAATTCAAAAAGGATGTTTAAAAACTGGAGTGTGTCCAGAGGAGGATGACAAAAATGGTGAAGGGTCTGGAAACCATGCCTTATGAGGAATGACTTAGGGAACTGGGTATGTTTAGCCTGGAGAAGAGACAGTTGAGAGGGGTTATGATAGCACTCTTTAAATATTTGAAGGGATGTCAATATTGAGGAGGGAGCTAGCTTATTTTTTGCTCCTCCAGAGAATAGGACTTGGAACAACGGATGCAAGCTACAGAAAAAGAGATCCCACCTCAGCATTAGGAAGAACTTCCTGACAGTGAGAGCTGTTCGACATTGGAAGACATTCCCTCAGAGAGTGGTGGAAGCTCCTTCTTTGGA
>CM034703.1:323918500-323929314 GCA_020142125.1 Phrynosoma platyrhinos
AGATAGCATTTCTACAGCCATATCACAGCACTGAAAACTGTGTGGCCAGTCTGGGGAAAAATAATTTTGTGGACAGTGGCTCTAAGAACAACCCCATCAGACATTCTTTCTGATGCGATAGCGTTTATGGGACTTGTGAGCTAAGAAAAGTAATTTGTCTAAGCCTTGGCCATAGCTATCAAGCCATGAGATGGAATAGATCCATTTCATTTATCCAGAAAACAGTTGGCCTTCCTTATCCACAGATATTTTATCCTTGGATTCAACATCCATGGCTTGAATGTGTGTGTGTGTGTGTGTGTGTGTGTGTGTGTGTGTGTGTATATATTCCACAAGCTATATGACAAAATGTATTCACTACAGCATTGTATATAATGGGACTTGGGCATCCATGGATTTGGTATCCACATGGGATTCTGGAACCAACGCCAGCAGATACCAAGGGCCCACTGTACTGTGTCCTGTTCCAGAAGTTGTATTTTAATGAAGACAGAGACCAGTCTTTTCCAACCTGGAACCATCCAGCCCTGATGCACTAAGGCTTCCATCATCTTAATCCCCAGCTGGCACAGCCATTTCCTAATATGCTGACCATGCTGGCTGGAGAGGGAAGGAAATACAGTCCCACACATCTGGAGGGTACCAGCTTTTGAGAACCTTAAATCAGAGAAACTGGAATGGTGTGCAGAGGAGGAATCTTCTGGTGTGATTGTTCCTGGTTAACAGGGAGATCTCAGTGTTCTTTGGACAAGGAATTCACTTCAGTAGGAGGCAGCAAACATGCATACTTGCTTGGTTAGAACATATTCAGAGAAGGCAACTAAGGTGGGTCAGTAGTATCGAAAACAAGTACCAAAAGGAAAGGTTGAAGGATCCCAGGGTGTGTAGCCTACTCAAGAGAGAAGGCAGAGCAGAGACATGATTTTACTCTCCAAAGACTTGCATGTTGTCACAGGGCAAAGACTTTTCCTTACTATCTCAGAGGCCATGACGATCTTTGTGTATGTGTGTGCCTTCAAGTCTTCTGATGTCTTATGGGGATCCCATGAATTTTATAGAGTTTTCTTGCGAAAAGAATACTCAGAAGTGGTTTGTCATTGCATTTTTCTGAAACAGAAATTACAGTACCTGATATACCTTGATAGTATCCCTTCCAAGTACTTCTCAGGCCTCACCAGCCAACTTCTAAAATCAAATTGGAATTTATGTTTTCAGGGTATTTAGTTCCAAGAGGAACAACTGATTGAACATCAGGAAAAAAAGAAATACAGTACAATCCCTATGTCCACAGGGGATATGTTACTGATTGTGAGGAAATGCAAAACCATGGATATTAGCAAACCCCATATAAGTGAATAGCTCCTGGCAGAGGACAGAATTGTGCGGGAGGACCTAGAAAATTCCTTTTGTTAACTGCCCTTGAGTCAATCCCAACTCATGGAAACCTTATGGATGAGACATCCCCAACACTTCCTATCCTCCACTGATCTGCTTAGGTCTTGCAAATATATACCCATGACCTCCCTAATAGAGTCTATCTATTTGGTGTGTTGTCTTCCTCTTTTTCTGCTGTCTTCTGCCTTTCTTAGCATTATTGTATTTTCTAATGATTCACACCTTCTCATGATGTGGCCAAAATACAACAACCTTAACTTGATCATGTTGGCTTCCAGACTTGATTTATTCAAGGACCCATTTGTTTGTCATTTTGGCTGTCCACGGTATCCTCAGCACTCTTCTCCAGAACCACATCTCAAATGAATTGATTTTCTTTTTATCTACTTTCTTTACTGTCCAGCTTTCACATCTGTACATGCTAATGGGGAATATAATAGCTTGTATGATTCTAACTTTAGTGTTCGGTTGTATATCCTTTACACTTTAGAATATTTTCTAGTTCTTTCATAGTTGCCCTTCTCATTCCTAGTCTTTTTTTTTTCTTGACTGCAGTCCCCCCTCCCTGATCAATGTTTGATCCAAGGTGTGGGACTTCTTTTCCTATTTCAATTTTCTCATTGTCTAGGTTGAATGTATGTAAGTCCTCTGTAGTCATTATTTTTGTTTTCTTTAGGTTCAGCATTAAGCCTGCCTCTGCACTTTCTGCTTAGTAATTGTTCCATGTCCATGATGTTTAGAAAAATACCCAGAGAGAACATATTTTTCTCATGTGGGTAAATGAAACTGCAGGTCCCAGTCCCACAGATTTGAGGACCGTACTGTAATGCTAATTCAGCAGAGAAGCCAGTTTCCTGCAGAGTTTGGGGATTTTAAAAAAATAAACAAGAAAACCCTATAGTTCCAGTGGCCATACTGGCTGAGGGAATTCTTGGAGCTGTAGTAAAAACAGGTAATTTTCCCAAGCTCTGATTTCATAAAGTGTAGGTGGGTGGGTAGAAGTCCTTCACTTCAAACAGTTGAGGATGTTCTGTCTCTGGTTTTATGGTGTCCAGCTTATCTAGATGGCCTACAAGGCCCTCCAGGTCCATGATTCTGTGCTCAGATAGAATTGGAAGTATGTTGTCTGGACCATCAATAACTGTGAGATCTGTATCTCTCCCTCTTGCACCCTTTAGTTTCCAGATTACACTTCCCAAAGTAGTTAACAATGAGAGAAGCATGCAGTTTAAACAAAAAGAGAGAGAGAGAAATTAATATATATATTAAACTTGCTTAATACCAGCCAACTATTTCAAAATATTTGTAACTCCATTGATGATAATGCAGTAGCAATCTAAAACTTAACTGAATTCAGTCTGATGCCAGCAGTTTCCAAACATACTGTGAAATAAGAAAGATCTTAGCTACCGGGTAAAAACTCAACTGAATTAGCCTGGTAAGACCTCTTTTGGAAGATCATTTCAAGAAGAGGGTGCTACTGCAGAAAAGGGTCTTCTCCCAGTTTGGCGATCAAAGTACATCCTATCAGAGGCTTTGGACTACGCTTTAGGGCAGTGCTGCTCAAAGTGGTGGTCCATGGGCCATCTGCTGCCAGCCCCAGGCAAGTTTGCAGGAAAGAAATAAATTGTTGTGTCCGATGGAGACAACTATGGTACTGATCCCTGACATATTTGGGAAGGAATGCCAGTTTCCATATCAAGTACCTTGAAATACAGTCGACCTTCCACATTTGCAGCTTTGATTTTTACAGATTTGATTATTCATGGTTTTGATTAATATGTTCTCTCTAGGAATCTCTAGGTCCTCCAGTGCAACTTCCGTCACATTGGGAGAAATGTGAGATATAAATCGAATAAATAAAAAGTCACAATGAAGAACCCACAGATTTCTAGAGAGAACACCATTTCTAGCCATTTATAGGTCTAGGTCATTCAGCACAATTCTATGCTCAGCTTCTGGAGGATGTTGACCATAGAGTTGTGATGGCCCTGGTGGCAGAGTGGTTAAAATGCTGGACTTTAGCCACAACATTGTAAGTTCAATCCTAGACAGCTCCAGGTTGACTCAGCCTTCCATTCTTTCGTAGATCAATAAAATGAGCCCCCAGCTTGTTGGGGCAATTGGCTTACAGATTGTAAACTGCTTAGAGAGTGCTGAGTTCACTATGAAGTGGTACAGAAATGTAATTGCTATTGCTATTGCTATTGCTGGAGGACCTAGAGATTCCTAGAGAGCTGTTCTCTCAGGTTACAAAAAATACATGTTTGTTTGTTTGTATTTCTCCCCCCCCCCCACTTTCATGGGGTTCTGCACTCATAACCTCAGTAAATGGGAAAGGTCCACTGTGTACTGCTTTAAAGCATCAAGCAGGTCATATGAACCTAACTTGTGTCTCTTTTTTAGACGTTAGAAATAATTCACTAAATACTCATTTCTTACTCCTAATTCATTAAATTTTTAAACAAGGATTTAAAATTTTACAGTATTATTTTCACCATTAAAAGTCGGCACTGTTACTTTTGTTCTCACTGCTGAAATTCATTGCGGGTCGCTTTTAGTACTTTTCAGTTTAGCGAATGAAAGCGTGGATTAAAACCAGCAGATTAGTTTGCAATTACATTTTCTGAATGGTTCCATGTTAGCAAATTAACTTGAGAGATTTAGCATTAATGTGGATGCATTAATGTCTCCAAACCCTGTTTTTTAGGAATTGATAAAGAGTATGCCTTCTTCTAAAAAGAAGATTTCAGGGTAATATAGACAAAATAACATGTTTGGTGTCAAGAAAACCCCATGATAGATTTGCTGTAGGGTTGCCATAAGTTTGGAATGACTTGAAGGCACACAACAACAACAAACAATGAAAACAACATAGAATCATAGAATCATAGAGTTGAAAGAGACCACAAGGGCCATCCAGTCCAACCCCCCTGCCATGCAGGAACTCCCAATCAAAGCATCCCTGACAGATGGCCATCCAGCCTCTGCTTAAAGACCTCCAGGGAAGGAGACTCCACTACTCTCCGGGGGAGTGTGTTCCACTGTCGAACCGCCCTTACTGTTTCGGAGCAGCAGAAAACAAGCTTGTTCCCTCCTCGATATGACATCCCTTCAAATATTTAAACACGGCTATCATATCACCTCTCAGCCTTCTCTTCTCCAGGCTAAACATCCCCAGCTCCCTAAGTCGTTCCTCATAGGGCTTGGTTTCCAGACCCTTCACCACTCCTGTTTTAGAGTATTTATACTTGAGAGCCTCACTTCTTTTCCTGAATCAGACCAGAGTTTAAGGCAGACCTGGGCTGCAGCGTCTGCACTGCAGAAATAAAATGCAGGAATAAAATGCAGTTCAACTTCCATGGCTCAATGCTGTGGAACCCTAAGATTTGTGGTTTGCTGTGGCACCAGAGCTCTCTGACAGAGAAGGCCAAATAGCTCACAAAATTACAAATCCCAGAATGGCATCACATTAAGTGATCGCAGTTATAGCAGTGTCAAACTTCATTAATTCTGCAGTGCAGATTCGACCAGTATGAAGACATTCAGGGAAGCAGATCCTCCATGAGCTCTATTGTTCTGCCCGGGGCTTAGGAATTTGATCAAACTGGTTGAGCAACTGGCTTCTTTGTGGGGTTGCTCAAGAAAGAGCTGCCATTCTATTGTGTCTTCTTAGAATAAAGTCAATTAAATGCTTGATTGCAGCATCCCACTTCTGCTGAGCCTCCCCCCTTTTTTTAATGACCTAAAAAGTAGAGCTAGAAAATTCTAAACAGATAGCTGCATGGGATGGAAAGAATCCAAAAATCCTTGGATTTTGCATATTTATCTTCTAAAGGTTCTAGCCCTACTTTCCTAATGGAAAAACCCAGGAATCCTAACTTATCTCATCTTTTTTGCATGGTGCACCTTTGGAAACCAGCTGTCTCAATAATGAAGGTGACTAGATACTGAATTGCAGTGTATATAGTAGCATTGATGCCTTTCGTTTTTATTTGATGCCAAGTAGGCTTTGACTTGGGGAGAGCCTATGAATGATAGGCTTCCAAGACCTCTGGTCCTCAACATCTCAGGTCTAATAAACTCAGTGCACCAGATTCTTTTATTGATTAAATCAGTCTGTAATGTGATCTTCCGCTTTTCCTACTGCCTTCCACCTTACCAAGCATTATAATGGTCCCTTCACATTTGCTGTGGTTAGGGGTGAGGGATTCCCATGAATGGGGAAGAAACACAAATAAAAAAAACTACACTATTCTTTTTACCTGAGAGGACACCTCTCTAGGAATTTCCAGGTCCTCCAGTGCAACTCTGTGGTCAACATCTGCCAGAAACTGATCACAGAATCATGCTGGAGGACCTACAAATCTCTAGTGAAGTGTTTTCTCTAAGAACTTCTCTAGGTCCTCCAGCACAACTCTATGGTCAACTTCTGGCAGCGTTGCGCTGGAGGACCTAGAGATTCCTAGAGAGGACATATTAATCAAAACTGCAAATCATCAAATCTGCAAAAGTCAAAGCGGTAAATGTGGAGGGCCAACTGTATTGTCTTTTTAATGAGTCATATCATCTTGTAATGTGTCCAAAGAATGATAGCCTGGGGAAGAGAAGGTTAAGAGGAGATGTGATAGCCCTGTTTAAGTATTTGAAGGGATGTCATATTGAGGAGGGAGCAAGCTTGTTTTCTGATGCTCCAGAGAATAGGACCCAGAGCAATGGATGCAAGCTATAGAAAAAGAGATTCCACCTCAACATTAGGAAGCACTTCCTGACAGTAAGGGCTGTTCGACAGTAGAAGACATTCCCTCGGAGACTGGTGGAGTCTCCTTCTTTGGAGATCTTTAAACAGAGGCTGGGATGGCCATCTGTCTGGATGCTTTGATTTTGAGTTCCTGCATGGCAGAATGGGGTTGGACTGGATGGCTCATTTGGTCTCTCCCAGCTCTGTGATTCTATGATTCTATGAAATAATCCAGTTTGAGACAGCTTTAACAGCCCTGGCTTAATGGTAAGGAATCCCGGGCATTGTAGTTTGTCATGGCACCAGAACTCTCTCTGACAGAGAAGGCTAAATGTCTTACAACAGTTCCCAAAATTCCCTAGCATTGAGTTCAAGCGGTGTCAAACTGGATTATTTCTGCAGTGTGTTTCGGACCTCAATCTCAAAGGTGCTACAAGCTCTCTCTAGATATTTATTCTACAGACTAATACGGCTATGGCTTCAAATTTTTCCAGGTTGGTCCCTGTTGGCCTGTGTGGTTGGTTATAGCCCAGGAAGTTGCGAGTTCAACTCTCACCTCAGCCACAAACTCTTGTAAATGCCATGGGTCAAGACTTTTCTTCTCTGCCTCGGGGCCTCATGTTGTTACCTGCAACATGAGGAATTGATGCTGACCTTTTTTACAAGGGAGGTCATGAAGCGAACAGAAATAGCATGTATGCAGAGTGCTTTGAATGCTCCAAAGATTGCCGATAAATGCTGGATCTTATTTGTACTGAATGACTTTTTTCGTCTTTTCGTTGAAACATGCACAATTAAGATTTGTCAACCAGTTTACAAGAAACTTTTAATTGGTGGGCCATCTGCCTTCTTCCAGCTTCATTTCTGAGCAGATTTGCTTATTGCCAAAACTTCAACATAAGATGGCCTCTTATGATACCATAGGAAGAGTGAGATGATTTTTTTCAGGAGGGAGGGATAAACAAAAAGGCCACTCCTTGTAATGTTATTTATTTAATTAATTGGTTTTATTTATATCCCATTTTTCTCCTGAAAGAGGACTCCAAACAGCTTACAATGTAAGTAAACAAAATACCAAAAACAATACCTGGCACAGAAGTTTAAAAAGCATTAAGCAATCGATCCAATTAAAACGCTGCTTTTAAGACATCAATTTAAAACACATATTACATATTAAAAATACAGCACGTCCATTGCACGACACTAGATAAAGGCCGAAGTTCTGTTTAAATAGGAAGGTCTTTGTCTGCGGATGAAAAAAGAGGGCACTCCAGGAACGGCCACCAAGAAGACCTTCTCTTCTATGTCCTCACCAAACAAACTTGGGATGGTGGTGAGATTGAGGGAAAGCTCTCCCCCACACATTGTAAAACTTGGGCAGGCTTATATGTAGAGAAGATGATGATGATATTGATGATGATGTTCATGTTCGTGATGTTCATTGATATTGCACTTTCCCAAGTTTGGGACACACAAGGTGGGTTACAACAGATGATGATGATAATTTATTTCTTACCCACCTTTCCCCATGGATCGAGGCAGTGAACAACAGACCAACAACATCTGTTTAAAAAAACACATCAGTTTAAAAGAACAAGCAAGACAGGTACATATTAAAAACAATCCATGTTTAAAAATTCATCATTTAAAAATCATTTGGATAGGTCTGCCGGAAGAGACTGGTCTTTGATGCTGTTTCAGATTCATTTGGCATATTCAACTGTCAAGTCTCTTAATTCACAAAATAGAAAAGTTAAAAAGTGATTAAATATTTTAAAAACTCTGTTAAACCATTAAAAAAAGTACACAACAGCACAACAAAAATAACAAATCCTGGATGTGGATTGGCAACCAGTGTAAAAAGAAACAAAATTTCAGGTGTAGGCAACCTGCTGTCCACCAGCTATTTTAGACAACAGTTGCCATTGTGAAAAAAACATGTACCTTTAACTCTTAAATCACCGGTTTATTTATTTAATTCAATTTAGTATTCCAGCTTTTTCCTAACATGAGACTCCAGGAGTTTTAAAACACCAAGGTGGCTTACAACAATCAACCAACCTATATATATTTGTTTTGACTGTAGGGTTCCTGCAATCTGCCACCTCCAGATATGTCAAATGACAAACCCCACGATCCCCAACACACAGCAAACAAATATGTTGTTTGCTGGAAATGGTGGGAATTGTAGTCCAGATCTGTCTGGAGGATGCTGGTCCAATAAAAGCCAATTTTGGTTGGCCCAATAAGGGCATCGTTGTTCTGTGGATTTTGGACGATATTATACTTTTCTATACGGCCAACAAGGCTACCTCTGGATATATAAAAAAGCCAGCAAGACGGATCTCTTCCAGCAGGCATTCCCAGAATGACATTGTCACAATCTCTCCCCCGCCATCAGACCACCTTGCTTTAAGCTAATTTTAATGTTGATAATGATTTAATCTATTTTTAAGGGGGGGTTATATGCTCTACTATAATTGTATGGGATTGTATTTTAATTGTAAGCTGCCTTGATAGCCTCGGCTAAAGGCGGGATATAAATAAAATTTTATTATTATTTATTATATGTTTTCTGGAGGTGGGTGAAAATGGCTTGGATTTCTGGGACTTATTTAAATGGCACGGAGGAGAGGCGATTCAGATGTAGTTGGGCAATCTTGAGATGAATCGATTGGAGACATCGCTGTGAAGTTTCCAGTGGGCAGGGAATGAAAGGGTGGAACTCATGCATGCTCTGGGGCAAAGCAGCCAGATCTCTTCCCTGCTTTCTAACCTGATGTGCGGTGAGGTTTTCTTTGTTCTGCTTTATGTTGTTGTTGTTTTTGATTTCCCCTTTCTCACTTCTTCTTGCCTCCTGGGATCCTGCCAGGGCGACTTTCCAATTCTGATTGCACAAGAGCCAAAAGGAAGGCATGCTTTGTTCATCCTCTCTGTTAGACCCAGCTGTGCCATTTGGGAGACTGATCGGACCTCCAGCCCTGTCTCTTTGGACTCTCAGGGGCATGGCCTTGCCAGTCCAAGTTCTCTCAGGGGCATGGCCTTGCCAGTCCAAAATTCAGTAGCCATGGCCCCACCTCTGAGTAGTCTTCGTGCCGTAAGACTTCAGGTTTAGTCTTTGACCTCTTGGAGATCTGGCCACTTCTCTCTATTGCATTGGACCAGCCTTTTGGGCATCCATTCCCTGCTTTTCTGGATGGGCGAGTAGCAGTTCTTTCAAGGCCAGACACTTTGCATTGGCCACCCACTGGCATCCAGGTATGTCCTGATGTGATGATAAAAATGTTGTTATTATTATATATATATTTATTTATATCCTGCCCTTTTCCCAAAACTGAGACTCAGGACAACTTAACAATATTTAAAAAAAACACAACAGTACAAAATATTGCTGGTTGATGGTTGCGTTTGTCTGCATCTTCCTTGTAGAGTACATTTGGGTTCGTAATCTGTGCTATGTACTTCTTTGCGGAGTTACTTTTTTGGGGGACTTCATCTCCCAGGTACCTTGAGGAATCTGGGACTTATAGTGCTGCAGGGTTTGAAAACCTTTAAACCCCCCCCCAAAAACCCCCACCAACAACCCATTTTAAACTTTTTTTGTTGGTTTTTTTACATTAATATTTTAATGGAAAAAATTGAATCCTCCTCATATTAATCCTGTGAAATATTATTTTATGTATTAGAAAGCTTGATCAATCATGTTTTAATGTTTTCTTATATTAACAATCCAAAGTTATTAGGCTTTGTTACAAACTACATCTTTCAATAAACTATTAATTTTTAACTGCTTATTATTCCTATTCAATCTGAATATATATAATATATATATAATACACACACACAAACACACACTATTTCTAACTAGTCACTGGCCACAAATATGTTCTCACGTATATTGGGAGACATTCCTGGTCATCATTTTTTGCCCATTTTGGTGGGTTTCCCCCCCAGTATGAGGAATGTGGATGTGGGCAATTTTGTTGCATATGGGGCCAAAAAAAAATCACACACATACACACCCCAAAATTAAATGAATACAATTAGTGCTTTGATTTACTAGTGTTTTTTTCCAGTTTACTGGTGACCTGGTGGAAGTGTGTTAGTGGACCTAGCTGGACAAAGTAGGTGAAGATCATGATAATGATAATAATATTAATATTTATTTCTTATTTCTCTCTTCTCATGGATCGAGGTGGGGAACAACAACAAATAAACCATGCACAACATCAATTAAAGTGCATTAATTAAAACATTCAACAGTTTAAAAGGACTTGAGTTCTCTTCCAACTCTATGATTGTATGAAATAAAACACATACATTCTAAAACAATTCACATTTAAGGTCAAGGCTGGTGTAGGGCTATGCAGACAGGCAGGAAAAGGTGACCCGAAGTTGCCTTTTCTCTAAGCTGTAGCAACTGCACTGGCTGCCCCGAGGTTGCCCTAAATGGGGACGGAGCAACTGCTCTGGGGGGAGTCAATGCAGCTTTTCAAAGGCTGTATTGAAGCCCCAACAACAGCACCGCCAGCCCCAAGGATGCCGCAAAGGGAGATGGAGCAACCGCATGGGCCAGCAGCGCCTTCTTTAACTTTTTTTGTTCTCAAATGAATGCTCACATGAGCAGAAACATCTCTCCACACCTGTGCATCTGTGCAGGGAAACATCCCTGTGCACC
>CM034703.1:323939860-323951250 GCA_020142125.1 Phrynosoma platyrhinos
ATCTCTACATTTCACCTTTGACTGTATAACCCATCCATATTCTAACACGCCTCTCCCTGCGGATCAAGGCGGGTTACAACAAATAGGAATGACAAATAAAATACAATATACAATTAAAACCAATTCTTCCTCTTTTTAGAACTATAACTCCCATGTTCCCCATGACCACCAATATGGTCACTGACTTTGCTGGTTGGCAGAAAATGTCATAAAAAAGGTAATTTATCCTGTAGGACTGAACCATGGCAGTTAAAGTGAAATTGTAGCAAACCTCCACTGATGGAAGTTGACCATAGAGTTGCACTGGAAGACCTAGAAATGCCTAGAGAAGTATTTTCTCAGATTAAAAAAAATAGCATCCTGTGTTTGCAGTTTTCCTACTTTTATGGGGATCCTATGCCCCTAACCTTATGAAAGTTGAGGGCCAACTGTAATAGATTAAATAACTTTACTTATGATTGACTCTTTATACCGACAACAACAATGGCACAACTAAGTTATATTCACTTACTGAAGGATAATTTCACTCCTTTTGTGGTGTAAATATAGATTTTAAAGTTACTTTTGCAATTGTTGAACTCTGGCTTCACTAAAAGATGGAAGAGGAATCTAAACATGTTTCAACTGCTGCTGGCCTTTACTGCTGGATCAAAAACATGCAGAAGTTGTTTGTAAAAGTGACTGCTTCAGATCCTTTTGAGAAACAGGAAATAGTTACTTTCTAAAATCGTAACTGTTACGGCAAATAGTTTGGAAGAATTCTTTGGGCTGTAGCTAATGTGTTGAAAAATAATTTTAGAAATTCTTGCCAAGCTCCAATTAATTCTTTGAGGTGTGTCCCTGCTGAGAGTGTCTTGAACAGGGGTAGGCAACCTTTCCCCTTTAAGGGCCGAGGGACTTCAGCTCCCAGAAGCCTCAACCATGTTGGCCAATAGTCCCATGTTGGCCAATAGCTCCTGGGATTCTGGGAGCTGAAGTCCCTCGGCCCATAAAGGGGAAAGGTTGCCTACCCCTGCAGCTACCTACTGCTGATTTGCCCCCTATTTATATATCTATATATAGAATCATAGAAACCGACATTTGGAAGAGACCCCAAGGGTCATCCAGTCCAACCCCATTCTGCCATGCAGGAACACACAATCAAAGCACCCCCAACAGATGGTCATCAAGCCTCTGCTTGAAAACCTCTAAAGAAGGAGACTCTACCACTTTCTGAGGCAGCCTGTTCCACTGTCAACAGTCTTATCGTCAGGAAGTTCTTCTTAATATTTAAGTGCAATATCATTTTCTGTAGTTTGAATCTATCATTCCATGACTGACCTAGTGTCTCTAGAGGAGCAGAAAACAAGCTTGCTCCAGCCTCAATATGTCATCCCTTCAAATATTTAAACATGGCTATCATATGCTGAGGGATTTGATCAAGTATTTATAAATCTTGCACTTTTTTTTTTTAAAGTAATATTGTTTTCCCTAGATATTGGATTGAAATCTTAAGGGTCTTGTAGCAGCTTGCTTTTTCTTATTCTTTATCCATAATTGATATATGTGATCAGGTATTCATTAAAAATATGTGGCTTTAAAAATCGATTGCTAATTTTCCTCCTAGATATTCAATTGTTTAAATTTGTTTTTTGTTTTAAATTGGTTTTAACAGAGATTGTATTTAATATATTTTTAATAGGGGGGTATTATTATTTATTGTTGGGGTTTGTGCCTGTTTTAGCTGTAAGCCGCCTTGATTGCTATGACAAAAGGCGGGGTAGAAATAATAATAATAATAATAATAATAATAATAATAATAATAATAATAATAATAATAATAATATTATTATTATTATTATTATTATTATTATTGACTGTATAATATTATGATTGTATTGTTTGCATCATTTGGTTTGTGTTTCATATTACTGTATTTGGACTTTTCTCCCCGTAGAGAAAAAACTGGGTACAAACATGAAATGAAATCAACTTCTGTTGCCGTTTCCCTGCAAACATAATGCAAAGCCCAAAGCCTGTGTGGGTTGTTGTGGGAGAACAAGAGACCGCATGAGAACATAGGAGAACACCAGCGCCTTGTGGTGCATAGAAATCACTGGGAGCACGGCTGGAAAAATACTTTGCATTCCTAGATGGGGGGGGGGGGAAATACTTTACATTCCTATATGTGTCGGTACAAAAATTTCTTAGCTGCTGGGCAGCTGGCCAGTAGATGAAGGATTTTCCCTTCAGCCATGGCAAAAGTGTACATTATACCCATGGGGGAGGATTGTGCATTGGTATTTTGTGTCCTCTGAGCATGGCTTTGCTGGATAGGCAAAGCCACATGTGTCCTGCAGTGGCACTATGGGAGAACGAAGGTGGGTTATAAAATAAAAGAACATCAAATAAGCCCAGTTAGGATGGAAAATAGAAAAGCCTTTGGTGAATTCTATAGTGAAGGGTCTGGAAACCATGCCCTATGAGGAATAACTTAGGGAACTGGGTATGTGTAGCCTGGAGAAGAGACGGTTAAGAGGGGATATGATAGTCCTATTTAAATATTTGAAGGGATGTCATATTGAAGAGGGAGCGAGCTTGTTTTCTGCTGCTCTAGAGAACAGGATCTGGAATAATGGATGCAAGCTACAGGAAAAAGAGACTCCACCTCAACATTAGGAGGAACTTCCGGACAGTGAGAGCTGTTCGAAAGTGGAATCTTTTGGAGATTGGTGGAGTCTCCTTCTTTGGAGGTCTTTAAACAGAGGCTGGATGGCCATCTGTCGGGGATGCTTTGATTTTGAGTTCCTGCATGGCAGGAGGTTGGACTGGATGGCCCTTGTGGTCTCTTCCAACTCTAGGATTCTATGACTTTCTGCAAGACTGGCTAGGGTGCATCTATACCAATGTTTCTCAAACTTTGGTCCTCCAAGTGTTTTGGACTTCAGTTCCCAGAATTCCTGACTGTTTGCCAAGCTGGCTGGAGCTTCTGGCAACTCAAGTCCAAAACAGTTGAAGGACCAGAGTTTGGAAACCACTGATCGACACTGTAGAAATAGTGCCATTTGACATCACTTTTACTGTGACAGCTCCATCCTACAGAATCCTGGGATTTGTATTTTGGTGAGGCATCACCAGCACACTTTAGTAGAGAAGGCTAAAGCCTGTGAAAAACTACAAATCCTAGGATTCCATAGGATGGAGCCACAGTACTTGAAAGTGGTCCAAAATGGCATTATAGGTGTCCCCGGGATGGCCGTGTGTCATGAGTGCTTTGATGGTGTCTTCCTGCATGGCAGGATGACTCTTGTGGCCTCTCCCATCTCTATGATTCTGCAACCATCTGAGAGGCTGCATCGTTGCCACTCCTACCTATAAAAAAACTGATTTTTTGGGGGGGCGAACGGGGGGAAGAGAACAACATGGTGTAGTGCTTGGAGTACTGGAATCTCCTCTCAGCCAATGCTAAGTGAGGAGATGGAGGATTGGGGATTGTACAAAATCATGGGAGACCTGGAGTTAGCAGGAAAGAGTAGTGGAAACATAGGAAGGTTCCCTCTCTGGGACTGCAACTCTCAGATTTCCACCAGTCGGCATGGCTAGCTAGTGGCTGTGCTTGCAGGGGAATTCTGGATGCCGCAGTCTGGAAAAGAACTTTCTGAAATTCTGTGATCCTTCAGCTCTTGTTGACTGCAGCTCCCATCACTCCAGACTACTGGCTAAGCTATCTTTGCTGGCAGGAGCTGAGGTTAAACAGCAATTATAGTGTGGTGGTAGGAACCCTGGTGGTGCAGTGGTTAAATGTCGGTATTGGAGCTACAAGGTTGCGTGTTCGATCCCAGGGCTCCAAGATTGACTCAGCCTTGCATTCTTTTGTAAGTCAGTAAAATCTGGATGCAGTGGCTCAAGTGGTTCAGATGCTGATTCTGTTGACCGCAAGATCAGCAGGTGGGCAATTCAAGGCCCGGGTGCTGCATGATGGGATGAGCTCCTGTCACTAGTCCCAGCTTCTGCCAACCTAGCAGTTCGAAAGCATGCAATGCAAGTAGATAAATAGGTACCACTTTGGTAGGAAGGTAAACAGCGTTCTGTGCAATCATGCTGGCCCCATGATCACAGAGTAGTCTCTGACAACACTGGCTCTTCGGCTTCGTAACAAAGATTAGCACCACTCCCTACGGTCAGATACAACTTGACAACCTTGTCAATGGGGAATACCTTAACCCTTTACCTAAAATCAGGTCTCAGTTTGTTGGGGGCAATTGGCTTACAGACTGCAAACCACTTAGAGAGTGCTGAGTTCGCTGATCAGCGGTATAGAAATGTAAATGCTATTGCTATATTGAGAGCCAGCATGGTTATAACAGTTTGACTGTTGGACTAGGGGTATATTCACACTATAGAAATAATGCAGTTTGACATCTCTTTAACTGGCCACATCCAATATGTGCCTCTCCCTCTTTTTATCTTCTTATGTTTTTATATTCTAGACTTTTATCTTCTAGGGCTCTCATTTTATATTACTGGTGTAGACTTCAAGTGTACAAAAACAGAGGGACAACTATATATATTTCATGCTGCCATAAGTCAGGTCACACAAGCACAAAGGCAGTGCTAGGGGGGATGGCGGATCTCCCAAAACCC
This sequence comes from Phrynosoma platyrhinos, assembly GCA_020142125.1. Classification (NCBI taxonomy): domain Eukaryota; kingdom Metazoa; phylum Chordata; class Lepidosauria; order Squamata; family Phrynosomatidae; genus Phrynosoma; species Phrynosoma platyrhinos. Next base: position 323,944,484 of record CM034703.1, read on the forward strand.
CTCTGCTGTTAATCCCTCCCCTCCAGTTCCCACTTGTTGAACACACTTTGGGAATTAATTATTTTCAAAAGAACTGCCAAAAAACTAGTCATGAAATAGCGTTGGTGGGGTTTTTTTTTTTGCGTTTGCCTCGCTTCATCGCAATTGCAACCCAGCTCAATAGGATTGGAACCGGTTTCAAGTGGGAACGATAGTCATATAACCCGATCTGCAGTTTGCTTTAAATCAGGGACTGGCAACCTACACCCCGGGGGCCGGTTAAGGCCCAGGTCCCTGGACTTACTGGCCCAGGTGGAAGGTTGCCACCGCGCGCCGCCGCGCGTTTTTGCCACTGTGCAGCCACACGCGCCACAACCGCCATTTTGGAAATTAAAATGGTGGCCGCGAGGCGTTTGCGCATGCGCAGTACTCCAAAATGATCTCCAAAATGCGCAGCGGCGGCAGTGTGGACGGGGTGGCAGTGTGCGCGGGAGGGTGTGCGCGCGTGCACACGCACGCACGCCGCCATTCCCCCCCTCAGACCAGTGACGGGAGGGACTTCGCGGGACCGACCCCAACTGAAAAAAGGTTGCCTACCCCTGCTTTAAATCATAGTGGGAACGAGGCCCTAATGTTCTCCTGTAGTTTGAATCCATTGCTCTGTCTCCTGTAGTCTCTGGAGCAGCAGAAAACAAGCTTGCTCCCTCCTCAATCTGACATCCCTTCAAATAATTAGACAGGGCTATCATGTCACCTCATGGTTGGTGGGCTACATCTCCCGGCATTTCCCACCGTTGGCGATGCTACATAGGGCTTGTGGAACTTGCAGTCTAACACCTAGAAGGCTGGATAATTCCCATTTTTAGGGTCGTCTTGGAGGCTTGGAAGAGGAGGGGCAGCCGCACGTTCGGCGCCCCTTCCTCTCCCTGAGGTCGCCCTCGGAGTCGCCGGCCCTCCGCACGGCCGGCGCTCCGGGGAAGACCTCACGCCGCGGCAGCCGAACGCGCCGCGGCGGAAAAGACAGCGAAAGTGCGCCCGCCGCTGTTAGTGCGCACTTTCGCTGTCTTGAGGAAGGAGCGCTGATTTAGCGCTCCTTCCAGGGTCGCCGCCGGTGCGCCGAGGTGCGGAGGCTGCGGCCCCGCGGCACGCCGGCCCAGGGCGTCCTGGACGCCCTCGTCTGCTTCCCCCCAGAGTCTCTTGGTAGTTTCTGCTATTGACACATTCAATCAGTGGGCCTTACGTAGGTGTTGACTCATTATTTAACAATTTGGTTCAGTAGTTTTACTCTACCAAAACATTCTTGGTGTAGTAATTGGTGATGAGGGCTGCATCCACACTGCAGAAATAATCCAGGTTGAAACCACTTTAACTGCCATGACTCAAGGCTATGGAATCTTATGATTTTGTAGTTTGTTGTGGCACCAGAGCTCCCTGACAGAGAAGGCTAAATATCTCACAAAACTACAATGCCTAGAATGTCATAGCACTGAGCCATGGCATTTAAAGCAATGTCAACCTGGATTATGTCTGCAGTCCAGATGCAGTTGAGGGTTTTCTGGAATATTCTGAGAAAATTAAGGAGATTTTTTTCTGGATCCTTTGCTCTGGACTTGGTGGAGACTTTGGTTTTATTGGTATTCAGCTTTATCATAATTTATTATATCTGCATTATTGCTGTTGGTTGCTTTGCGCAAAACTGAGTGGGAAAGCAGGTGCAAATGTAGCTGAAATAAATAAACAGAAACCTAAAATAACATGTTGTATTAATTTTTCATGCAGTTGTGTAAATATCAGGAAAAGACTTCCTTTCCCTCTCCTGCAGTAGCCGAAAATAGTCGAGCTGAAATTTGATCCGAGGAGAAAAACATCTACTGGGTACACTTTGTGTGGTTCAGATGTTTTATGTTCCATTCAAAGCTTTACTTGGAAACTGGATTTTATTATTATTATTATTATTATAACTCTACCAAAAGATTCTGGGTGTCGTGATTAGCAATGAGGGCTGCATCTGCACTGCAGAAATAATCCAGGTTGAAACCACTTTAACTGCCATGGCATTATTATTATTGACATACCATGTATATGAAGACATCACAACTTTAATAGCATATGGTTCCCATGCATTATTTAAGTTTTAAGAAGAAAATCCAGAGGCGCTGAAAGGGTTTTAGTATCTTAGGGGGGTTGCAGACTGTCAAAAATAGTGTGAATTCAGTCCACTTTTAGGGTTAGGGTTAAGGTTAGGGAATCATGGGAACTGAATTTTATTGTGGCACTAGAGTTCTCTGACAAAGAAGGTTCAATGTCTCAGAAAAATAACAATTCCCATGATTCCCTAGCACTAACCCTAACCCTAACCGTGGACTGAATTCACACTATTTTTGACAGTCTGCAACCCCCCTTAGTTTTAGCATGCTTGAAGTACTGTGTGCCGTCACATGAAAAAAGGAAAAACAACAGCTTTGATTTCAGGTTTAAGGAGAGATGAGAAAGATGATTTGGAAGGAGAAAATAATAATTCAGAAACACACACACACACAACCATTGATGGAGGTGTGAAGTCAAAGGCTTTCATGGCCAACATTCATAGGTTTTTGTGGTTTTTCCGGGCTGTGAGGCCATGTTCTAGAACAGGGGTAGGCAACCTAAGGCCCGGGGGCCGGATGCGGCCCCCTGAGGCCTTTGGTCCGGCCCAGGCCGGTCCTGCTGCCTCCACCACCGCTAGCCATAATGATATTGATTATTGTTCTTGGGATACTTGTTCTTGGGGTTTTCTTGGCAAAATCTCCACAGGGGTTTTGCCACAGCTTTTCTGGGGCTGAGAGAGTGTGCATGCATATATTTTTAATTTTTTAAAAATATATATATTTATTTTTATTTATTTATTTTTGGTGCTTCGCCCCCCCCCCCCCCCCCAATTGTCTGAGGGACAGCAACCCGGCCCCCAGGTCAAAAGGTTGCCTACCCCTGTTCTAGAAGAATGTATTCCTGACATTTCGCCTGCATTTGTGGCTGGCATCTTCAGAGAATGGTGGCATGGAAGTGTGTGGGGTATATATACTGTGTGATCTTTGGTTGAGAGGATTAGCATGTAAATCTGTGTATTGTTCTGTTGAGGCAAGGCCTCAGGGTGGGATGATTTGCGAGGAGGATTAGTGTCTATTTAACATAATGGTCTTCAAAGAAGATGCCAACCACAGATGCAGGCGAAACATCAGGAATACATTCTTCTAGAACAAGGCGTCACAGCTGAAAAATCCACAAAAACCCATGGATGAAGGGTTTTGCTCCCCCTTAAGTCCTCATCTCTCTACTTGGACTAGAATCCATGTCAGCTCACTGAGTGGCATATGTTGTGTTCATTTATTATGAGACTAATTTCATTTTATGGAATAACATGTTTCTAAAGAGGGGATGTCAGTGGAAAAAAGATGTTGGCCCTCCACATCTGCGGCTTTGACTTTTGCAGATTTGATTATTTGCGGATTTGATTAATAAGTCCTCTCTAGGAATCTCTAGGTCCTCCAGCGCGACTGCCAGAAGTTGACCATCGAGTTGTGATGGAGAATCTAGAAGTTCCTAGAGAAAAATGCCTTCTCTAGGCATTTATAGGTCCTCCAGCATGATTCTATGATCAACATCTGGCAGATGTGGATCATAGAGATGCACTGGAGGACCTGGAGATTCCTAGAGGGGTATTCTTTTAGGTAAAAAGAATAGTATGTGTTTTTATTTGAGGTTTTTCCACATTCACAGTGTCCTTCAGCCCTAACTCCAAAGAATGTGGAGGGACCACAGTAGCAGATTGCAAAAGTGAATAATCGTTGGCCCTTCAAATATTTGGAACACAAAACCTGCCGCAAGCTTTTTCTGTTGGTTTCTGGGATTTGAAGACTAGAATTATCAAATCTGCCAAAGTCAAAGCTGCAAATGTGGAGGGCCAACTGTCCAGACCTAAAACAGAAGCTGGGTGACAATCTTTTCAAATAGACTGTACATGATTCTTGGATAGTCAGTACCTTTTCATCTTCTACTGTGATGGATCGTGATATTTCAGACTGCCCCTGCTTCCAGGGACTTCAGAAGGCATCAGAAGGGTTTGCATCAGAAGGCACCCAAGAGTCCTGCCGATGTTTTGGACTACAAAGTCCATCAATCCCAGCCAGCATGGACAATGGAAGGGATGCTAGGAGGTGTAATGAAAGAAAATATTTTGTAATAGGTCAGGCTGTCAGGTCCAAGTTTGCCTGGTAGACCTCAGGCATAAAAAGGAGAGAAGAGGTAACTCATCCCCCAGTGATGCTCAGAATAGCTACCACAACTGCTCTGTATTTATATAAAACAATTTAGGAAGCTGCTTTTTAGGGTATATTTTCTCCCGGTGTCATACAGGAAAGCTCAGAACCACAAAACACAACAAAACTTCTTTGCCTAGGTATTTGATGGGAGATGACAGAAGGAGGCTTTAAAAGACTGGCGTCCTGCCAAAGGGCTCTATGATCTGTTGTTCTTGGCTGGAAATTTAATCCTAGATGAGTTATATTGTCTTTATTATTTTTGGTAGTTTCTTTTTAAAACCTTTTAAATATTTCCATATTGTAATATCCCTTCAGCACTTAAAAAAACAAACCAGAACCACATGTTTAACTATTTGAATTGTTGACGATGTCATGGTTTGTTGTTGTGTGCCTTCAAGTCATTTATGACTTATGGCGACCCTAAGGGGAATCTGCGACAGGGTTTTCTTGGCAGAATTTGTTTGGGAGGGGTTTGCCATTGCCTTCCTCTTTGGCTGAGAGAGTGTGCCTTCCTCTGAGGTTGAACGAGTATGACTGTTACTCAGTGGGCTTCCATAGGCAAGTGAGTATTCAGCCCATGGTCTTCAAGTGTCCTAGTCCCAACACTCAGTCTGGTTCACCATGCTGGTTCTTGGTGGTATAGTAAAACTTTTTAAATACTTGGAGGGTTATCCCATATAGACCAAGGGTGGGAATCATGTGGCCCTTCAGATGTTGTTACACTGGTAAGGCCAGTAGCCATAGCCAGCACTGCCAATGAGGGGGAACGCTGGGAGCTATAGTCCATCTAGAGGACTTCATGAGTTCCACCTCTTTAATAGACTCTTGCTCTGTGTTTTGCCTAGAGACTATCATTCTTCATTATTTATACATTATGTTTTTTAGTTTTTTGTGGGTTTTTCGGGCTGTGTGGCCATGTTCTAGAAGAGTTTCTTTCTGACGTTTCGCCAGCATCTGTGGCTGGCATCTTCAGATATATATTATATTGTTTGCACACATATTAATATACCTTTTCCCACCTGACTGAGTCCATTTAGAAATAATAATAGTCTCTGTGAAGTCATATGCTGTCACGGCCAGCATCCATAGTTTTTTGTGGGTTTTTTGGGGGCTGTGTGGCCATGTTCTAGAAGAGTTTCTTTTCTGTTGACATTTCGCCAACATCTGTTTCTCTGAAGATGCCAGCCACAGATGCTGGTGAAACGTCAGAAAGAAACTCTTCTAGAACATGGCCACAAAGCCCCAAAAAATTGCACAAAAAACTAATGATAGTTTCTAGTTCTCTTTGCTTAATGGTCCAATTCTTTGGAGAGTGTCTTATACAACTGCAGAAATTTCTGTTTAAAGGGAAGTATAGGCACTTTGACATGTATAACAATGTAATTTATGTTTTTTTAAAAAGAATATGGTTTATTTTCTTTTGTCCTTGAGAATATGTTTAGTGGAATTATATTTGTATTTTTTGTGTAGCCTCTGAAGAAGGCCAACCTTGACAGTGGCCGAAACGCGTAGGGCTTTTTAGATTAATAAGAAATAAAACAAGTGACCATCTATTGACTAACTCTGTCTCCTGTTTTGCTTTGGCCTAATCCAACATGTTTTTTTCCCCTTATGTTCTTAGTGCTTCCATCTTCTTCTGTCTCCTGACAGGGACAATGGAGATCTCACTGGGCCAGTGGTTTCTCATCCTGTTCCTGGTGGTGGTCCCCCTTCTTTACGAATGGAGCACCACCTTCAAGTACTTCTGCAAGATGGCCTTCTACAATAGTTACATCCTCTTCTTGGCTGTGATTGTCATCCCTGTCTGTGCACTCCGTGGACGCAATGTGGAGAACATGAAGTGAGTGAGTTGGATGTCCTCTTCTTTGGCCATGGGCAAACGTTCATATAGTTTCAGCCATACTTTGGTATTTGCCTGTGCCACAGTGTGGACAAATCTGGCCAATAATAATAATAATAATAATAATAATAATAATAATAATAATAATAATAATAATAATAATAATAATATTTATTTATATACCGCTCGGTGGCGAACCAATCTAGGCGGTTTACAAAGCTAAAATACATATAACTTAAATGGCAAAACTCCCTCCCCCCCTTAAAAATCAATTAAACTACATATCAATTAAAAACAATAATTGTTTAAAATATAACAATAAACAAAGACAGTTGGATAGGGCCAACTGGACTCATAGTTGAATCTTGCTTCAGCAATAGGAATGGTTAGCATCCCCTTCAGTGTTTGAAAAGTAACTTCTTGTTTTAACTACAGCCCACAAAAGTCATATTTCCAAGCTCTGATTTGAGGCTGACTCAAATCTAGCCAAGAGCCAGTGTGGTCTAATGGTTTGCGTGTGACTAGGACTCCAGGAGACCAAGGTCTGAATCCCTGCTTAGCCATGGTAATCCACTGGGTAACTTTGGGCAAGTTATATTCTCTCAGGGCCTAAGCAGACGGGCGGCCATGGGCCGCCCTGGGAAGGTGCG
>CM034703.1:323959513-323979732 GCA_020142125.1 Phrynosoma platyrhinos
AGGAGCGCTGATTTAGCGCTCCTTTCAGGGGCGCCGACGGTGCGCCGCTGTGCGGATGCCTCAGTCCCGTGGCGCACCGTCCTGCGGCGTCCCAGAGGCCCTCGTCTGCTTCCCCCCTTAGTGTCACAAGACCATTCCTTTCCCCACTCCCCATGACTTTTTAAATACTGAAACAGAACAGACTGCTGTCTCTTTGAAAACTGCTGCTATGGACTATGAGGAGAATGGCAAGCCCCCCATACACAGATTTTATCATTTGTGCCTTTAAAAATGTTATTTCTGTAGTTTGTCAGTGTTTTCCCCAAACCAGCACTCTCTGGGTGTATTGAACTAGAAATCCCATAGCCTGTTTGATGGCTGATAATAGTGGAATTTGTAGCACACCACATCTGGAAGCTTGGGGACGAATTTTGAGTGCTGTTAGTTAAATGTCACTGGGGGATCAGGAAAGAGGTCATCACACAACTGGTTAAATTTAACTAATCATTTCCAAGTGAGTAGTGTTCACCAACACGTTTACTTAATTAAGTCTTTGGAAGGAAAAGATAAGTAATGAGCGCACAACAAGTTAAAATGTAATGAGTTAATTTCGAAGCATAGATCCTACCTCTCTTGAGGAAGCTCATGTATTTCCCCAGCCAGCTCTTAGGAAAGGTTTCTCTATTCTCTCTCCTCAATAACTGCCAGCTATACACGTGTGTATTGTATATATTTTACAGACTGCCTTATTTGTCCTAGAGAATATTGGTTATTTCTACAGCACCTTTCATATATTTGTAATTTGTCAAACTACTCTTCCCTAGGCCCAAACATCTCCAATGACCATGCTGCTGGGATGATGGAAGGTGTAGTCCAACACATCTCAGGGGCACTAAATTACAAGGAAGTGGCTGCTATGATCTTTTAAGGCTTTGTGTCCAACACTTGCCTTTTTAAGGGGATTGTGTGGTCTCTAGGTCACATTGATCCTACTTCACATGGTGGTTGTAGAGATTGCAACAAGATGATGGTGATAATAATAATAAAATGATAAATAATAAAATTTATTTCTATCCCGCCCCTCTGCAATGCAGTCGCAACGCAAATAATGTCAGTGAAGTACTTTGAACCCCTAGAAATGCTATATCATCATCATCATCGTCATCATCATCCAGATTGGGACTAAAAGTGGTTTACGACAATTAAGAAATATTACTAAAAATCCACACAGTACAAAAGTTTAAAAACTGAACAATCGGGGGAACAATAAAGCCAGATTATAATTAATTGGTTTATTGCACAGCACTTGCAGGAACGGGAACGGAATGGCACGGCACAGAACAGGGCAAGAACGCAAGTTACCCCACGGGAGAACACTGCTGATACTGTCAGGAGTCCCCAAGCCATTCCCCATCCGTGCTATGGCAGCTGATTTTGAAGAACGATTTTGAACTATTCTTCAAAATCGGCTGCCAGGAAAGGTTGGGGAATGGCTTGGGGACTCCTGAAGGCATTGGCGTCATTCTCCTGTGCGTAACTTGCTTTCTCGCCCTGTTCCGTGCTGTTCTGTTCTGTTAAGTTCCCGTTCCTGAAAGTGTCTTCCTATAAACTTAATACTGTATATTAAACACACATGCAAACGTCAGCACAGTGATTATCAATATCCAGCACATTGTGTAAGATGGGCTTTATGTCATCACTCATCAAATGCCTGTCGGAATAGAAAAATCTTTGCTTGTCTATGAAAAGAAAGTAGGGAGGATGCCAGTCTCTGGGAAGGGAGTTCCAGTGTATGAAGGCTACTGAGAAGACCTTCTCCCATGTTCCTACCAGATGTATCTGGGATTATGGAGGGACGGAGAGAAGAGAGCCTCCCCAGCAGATCCCAGACCACAGGGCTGGTTTGTAAGGGTCCTTCAAACAACCTGGACCTGAGCCATGTGTGGCTTTAAAGGACATTACCAGCACTTTGAATTGTGCCCAGAAATTGACCAGCATCCAGTAAAGTTGTTGCAACAAGGGAGTCGTGTGCTCCCTGTAGCCAGGACCTGTTAATAATCTGCAACTCTTTGGACCAGTTGAAGTTTCTGAACAGTCTACAAAGGCAGCCCCATGTAGAATGCATTACAGTAATCCAACCGGGATGCAGAAGCGACTTATTTGTTTGTCTTCTTCAAGGCATTTAGTTAGCGGCCTTTCTAGTGTCTGGTCACTGGTAAAAGGACCCTGTTCTCTTTGGGGTACAGGTGAACAGACATAAGTCTCAGTTGAAAAGTTCCCTGTGTGTGTGTGTTTGGGGTGTTTGTGTGTTTGAGTGTTTGCCGTTTGTGGTTTGAGTGTTTGTATGTTTAACTTTTCCTCTTTTTTGCCCCTTGTCCCCTTCAGGTTCCAGTCATCCCAGTTGTGATCTCATCGTATCGGGATTTCTACAGTAAGAAAGAAAGACGCTTTACTACAGGTGAGTCCCAAATTTAGGCCTTCTGTCTTCTGTCATCCTGCCATATCATCAGCAGTAAAGTCCCAGCACCAGTAATAACAACGACAAGTACAATAATTTTTTTTATAAAAATGTCTTTCCAACCTCTCCTCAAGGTTTGAGGCAGGATACAGCATGTTAAATATACAAAACACAATTAAAAATACATAAATACATAAATACATATTCGATTTTTATGGGGGGGTGGGTTAGGACTGGGGGTGAGATGGAATTGTTTTAACTTTGTTCTTTTTTTAAATCTTGTTCGCTGCTCCGATTGCCCAGCAGAAGGGCGGGATATAAATAAAAATTATTATTATTATTATTATTATTATTATTATTATTATTATTAACCCACAGTTAAAATACAATACTATAAAACTATTAAAATACACTCATAAGAGCACATATACAAATTAAAAAGTCATGATTTAAAATTGACTAGGTAGGCATGCCAGAAGAGATATGTAGTCAGGGATCCAGGACTGTTTTTAAGATTGTCAGGCAGGTCATTAGGAATTTTGTGTAGTTGCATGTATGTTTTTACAAAGCAGTGCAAGTACCAAATACAGTGAATAGTAACAGTAACAACAAAAGCAATAATAATAATACCACCATCAATTAAAGCAGTTTACAGTTTCACTACCATGGAAACACTAACAAAAGGATACATGAAATATTATAAAATTATTTAAAGCATGAAAATAATTTATCAAGGAATGAGGAAAATATGTAAGTCCCTATAGGTTGAGTCTCCTCTCTCCAAAATGCTTGGGACCAAAAGTGTTTTGGATTTCAGATTTTTTTTTCAGATTTTGGAATATTTACGTATACATAATGAGGTATCTTAGAGGTGGGACCGAAGTCTAAACATGAAATTAATTTACGCATATTGCGTATCCATCTTATACACATAATCTAAAGGTAATTTTATACATAATATTTTTAATAATTTCGTGCATGAAGCAAAGTTTTATGTACACTGAACCATCAGAAAACTAAGGTGCCACTATCTTAGCCACCCATGAAAAAAATTTCAGCTTTTGGAGTATTTCAGATTTTTGAATTCCGGATAAGGGAGACTCAACCTGTATTAAGGAAATATAAAAATGACTATAAATTAGGACACTTCTGATTGGTAGTTTCTCAGAAGGCTCACCTACACAGGAATCTTGGTAGCGCTGATCATTGGTTTCTGATCATTTCAGAGGGGGCTCACCCCACAGCTTAACCTGAGGGCCCTGACCCCCTTTCACCACCATCCATTCTATGGGTCACGGCAATAGAAATTTTGAATTCATCAGAGTGTTCTCTATAGCAACAGAGAATCAAAAAGTATAGGTGGCTGTATTGATCTAAACCAGGAGTAGGCAACCTAAGGCCCGGGGGCCGGATGCGGCCCACCGAGGCCTTTAGACCGGCCCCAGGCCGGTCCTACCGCCGCTGCCACCACCACCACCGCCTGCCATGATGATATTGATTATTGTTATTACTTGTTCGTGGGGTTTTCTTGGCAAAATCTCCACAGGGGTTTTGCCATGGCTTTTCTGGGGCTGAGAGGGTGTGCATGCATATATATATATATATTTTAAAATTGTAATATTTAAATTTTTTAAAAAAATTATTTATTTATTTATTTATTTGTTTATTTATTTATTTATTTATTTTTGATGCTTCGGCCCCCCAATTGTCTGAGGGACAGCAACCCAGCCCCCGGCTCAAAAAGGTTGCCTACACCTGATCTAAACCAATTTCTAGCCGATTTATCCCTAGCAGAAGCTGGTGTTTGTTTTTTTTCCCTTTCCCCTCACTTTAGATTACAACAGGGATGATTCATAGGGGCTATGCAGACGGGCAGCTCTGGGCTCCCCCTGCTAGCCGTGGATGGGGGCTGTGGCAACCGCATGCCGCAGCCCCGATCCTCCTTTTTGCCGCCCCTGAAAAGAGTGGCAAAATGCCGCCCTAAGAGCCAGTGTGCGCCTCTTTAGTGCCTCTTCCGGTGCAGCACCTAAAAACACTGTGCCAGGAGGATGTCCTGACGCCATGCGCCATGCGTAACGGCGCACAGTGTCAGGACGTGATCAGGCTGGGGTAGGAGTGGCTGGCGTGCAGCTGCCCCTCCCCATCTCTGCCTCCAGGCTGGCCCTTTGGGCCGGTCTGTAGAGGCCCATAGAATCATAGAGTTGGAAGGGACTCCAAGGGCCATCTGATTCAACGCCTTTCTGCCATCAAAGCACTCTTGACAGATGGCCATCCAACCTCTATTTAAAATCCTCCAAAGAAGGAGACTCCACCACACTCTGAGGCAATGTGTTCCTCTGTGGGACAGCTCTTATGGTTAGAAAGTTCTTCCTAATGTTTAGATGGACTGTCTTTTCCTGTAGTTTGAAACTCTTGCTCCAGGTCGTATCCTCTAGAGCAGCAGAAAAACAAGATTGCTCCATCTTCAATATGACATCCTTTCAAATATTTAAACATGGCTGTCATTTCACCCTTTAACCTTCTCTTCTCCAGGTGAAACATATCCAGCTCCATAAGCCGCTCCTCTTAGGACATGGTTTTCAGACCTTTCATGGCAATACACTGTTTCTGGGAAAATCCATTTTCCCCCCAATCACTATGGGGATGGCAGCTAAGAGAAAGAACAGAGAAAGAACAGAGAAGTCTGTGGGGAATGGGAGATGCTGTCATCAAAAAGTTCTGGGTCTTGAGCCCTATCTCCCCTTCACCACTGGAAGGGGCCAGCTAAGCAGGGAAGAGTGTAGACAATCACTTTGCCATTTCATGAGAGCAAACAGAGCATGTGGCTTAAATATCTTGTCTACTAAGACCTTTCCTCTACATCAGTGCTTCTTATTCTGGTCCTTCAGGGGTTTTTAACGTCAGCTTCCAGAAATCCCAGCTGGCATGGCCAATGGTCAGAAATTCTGAGAGTTGAAATCCCAAAGATCAGAAGGACCAGAGTTTGGGAAGCACAGGTCAATAGCATTGGTTCTCAGCATTTGTTTTGGACCCCCAGAAGTCCCAGACAGCTTGGATGATGGTCAGGAAATCTGGGAATTGCAGTCTGAAACTTCTGGAACAGTGATTTGCAAACGTTGGTTCTCCAAATGTTTTGTACTTCAACACCCAGAAGCCCCAGCCGGGTTGACCAAATGCCAGGAATTCTGGGAGCTGAAGTCCAAAATACCTGAAATTTGGGAATCACTGATCTGGAGCATCAAAGGTTGAGAATCACTGCTCTAGAGCAGGGGTAGGCAACCTAAGGCCCGGGGGCCGGATGCGGCCCCCTGAGGCCTTTGGACCAGCCCTAGGTCGGGCCTGCTGCCGCCGCCGCCCACAATGATGATATTAATTATTGTTGTTATTACTTGTTCTTGGGCTTTTCTTGGCAAAATCTCCACAGGGGCTTTGCCATGGCTTTTCTGGGGCTGAGAGAGTGTGCATGCATATTTTTTAAATTTTTTTTAAAATTTTTTATTTTTATTTTTTTTATTTTTGGTGCTTCGGCCCCCCAATTGTCTGAAGGATAGCGACCCGGCCCCCAGCTCAAAAAGGTTGCCTACCCCTGCTCTAGAGAATCCCTTAAACATCTCAAAGCAAAAATATAGGTGCTGTGACTCCCAAAACCCCTTCCCTGCCCTTTCTCTGCATGCTTTTTTCACTACCTGCACTTGATGAAGAATCCTATGAGCTTCAAAAGCTAGCATGACAAATTTTAGTTGGCATGATAAAAGTATCATTGCAAGATGGACTTTGGATTTTGTTTTACGGTCAATGTGGATACTCCTGCAAAATGTTTATGGTCATGTCTCTCTTCTTTGTCTCTTTCCTCTACCTCCATCACAACGGGTCTCTTGACATGGCTTCCACTTCTACTTCCTTTCTGTTGTGACGCAGGGCGCTGCACGGTCCAGATCTTGCCTCCCATGCCCACGAAAGGATTCAGTGCCGATGATGTGCCGGCCCTGACGGATCGGGTGCGCCAGGCCATGCTCATCGCCTTCGAAGGGCTCTCGGTGGAGCTGGGTGCCCCCCAGTGACCCCATATCCTCCTCTTTCTTTCCCCAACTTCCAGCCCTAGAGTGCTACAGGGTGGGACTGGGAGCAGCACGCGCCCACAGGCGGCCACGGAGACGGGGCCAGGATGGAAGAAGGTGATGCACCTACCCCAGTGGCAAAGGCAGGACCAGGAGCTGTGGACTGGGCAGCGTAAGGAGAGCAGCCACACTACAATCAAGCAAGGCAGAGGAGGAGGAGGAGATGGTGATGATGATTGGTTTACACTAGTGGGGGTGGGTGGGGTGTGACTTGGTCACATACAAACACACAAGGAGCCACGTGAGCAAAGTTGTTCCCAGCCACACTTGTTGCCATCTTGAGTTTTGAACCAAAATTCTAGCTTCATCTCACTTCCTGGTCTTCCTCCTCCCATCCCAGATCTGTCCTCCTATGTAAGTGGAGTGGTCCTTCCCATCCTTCTCCTTGTTGCCGCTGCCACCTCCTTCTTTCCCTCTTGCTCCCCGTTTTGTCGGTGTGAACTGTTCTTTTGAGCTTCTTGGACTCAACCACTCCACTCCCCGTCTTGGGGAAGGATATTATGGAGCCACCCGACAGGCACTGTACAAAAACTGAAGCACTCCTTGAATCTTCACAGAAGGAGCTGTGGACTGGACCCATCCTCAGCCTCTGGATGGGGTGGAGGTGGAATGAGACACAGAGGAGGGGTGGTGGTGGACATCAGTGTTGGAGTCACTGTGAATTTTGGAATGTGAAGGAGAGCGATGTCTCAAATTGGCGACACCCCAACCTTTCAACCCCAGGAGCAAGTAGCCAGGGGGGGGGCATAAGGAAAGGGTGCCATTGAGAGATCCGCTCCACATTGCCAGTAGGGGTGGGATGGGGGACACTGGACTTGGAATGAAGCCGCCTTAAGAGGAGGAAAGCTTGGACTGAGCTACCTGAATCCCTGAAGACTGGGATGGTTTCTAGTGGGGCATCCCTGAAGAATGAATGCCTGAAGACTGAACACTCCCAATAAAATCATGGAATTGCTTCCCCTCTGCAAAGGGGACCTAGTGGTGTAGAGAAGGGTGGACTGAGAGAATGCAGGTTCTCTTTTGACTCCCTTGTAGATGGGGAAAGAACAATAGAGCAACTATTTTGGACACTGGGGGGGGGGGAATGAGATCATGCCGACTGCCCCATCCGAGTCTTGTTTGGGGGTTACTCTTGGTTTTTTGGGTGTGGGGAGGGACAGAAGCTATGGCTCCTGAGAAGGAAAAGGAAAAGTGGATGCGAGGTAATGCCTATCTTGCCCAACAGTCATGCCTCTTGAAGAATATTCACTCCACCCCAGTCATCTCAATGTTGATGAAGAACCTTCATCCCTAAAAAAAGTGGGTAAGGATGCACTTATTAATGAGAACTGGATCAATGTAGCAACCTCTCTGCTTTGCCTGACTGAAGTTGGCAGAAGGGTGTGTGTGGAATTTCCTTCTCCCTTTTCCCCATTTTTGGCCGGTGGGTGCATGTGTCCCCACTTCTTTGATAGACAATGGAGAGGGAGGAAAGTCAGGAAGAGTTCGCAAGGACAGCCTCTAGCTCATCACACCTTGGAAGTGGTGGACTAGAACTCCCAGAACTTCACAGCCAGCTTGGTTATGGGACTTCTAAGTCCACCACATTTGGAGATTACCAGGTTGGGGATGAGAACAGGATTGGGAAGGGCAAATGGTGTCTGGGTTGGACAGGACAGGAGTCCTAGGCCAGATTTTTTTGGTAGGAGGTACATAATGGGAAGAGATTGTCGGGGATGCTTTGACTGGGAGTTCCTGCATGGCAGGGGGTTGGACTGGATGGCCCTTGTGGTCTCTTCCAACTCTATGATTCTATGATTGGTGGTCCTAGGCCAAGCATCTTGCCCCTGATGGAGAGGAAAGAGGCAGGGGCTACTAGATGGCCCATGAACCCTCTACTGAAGTAGCCCAGAATGATAGGCCATATCAGTCTGCTGCTGTTTCTGAGGGTGGGACATTGGGATTGAAGAGGCAGGGTTCTGGGGGTAGTGACAAAAGAGGGATGATAGCTGCCTTGTGATGCAGGAGAAGGGACATTGGCCTGTTATGGGGAAACGGGAGTCTCTGGGAAGCCATTTTGGGAGGGGGATTATCTTTATGAGTAGGGAGAGCACTGAGGTTTTGCCAAATATTCCCCGTTTTAGGGAGGGTGGAGAACTGCCTCTGCTCCTCTTCTGCCTTTATGAGAATTGTGCCCTTGCTATTTCTATCCTCTGTCCAGTTGGAGACCCAGTGCTCTCTCCTTCCCGATGCTCTTCCTTGGGAGAATGTGAGGGGAGAGTGTTGACATGGGGGGTGAGGATGAGGACCGAAAGGGGCATCACCAAGTCTGTGTTCCTGTGACCTTCCTGCTTTTAATAAAGACCCTCAAACAAGTCCTCCTCCATTGCGCTCGCCTCTTCCACAGTCTATTCTGCAGAAGGTTTGGGGAGGGGGGGGATAATAAAGTACAGCCCACCCAACACCTTTGTGGCTTTGACTTTTGCGGATTTGATTATTCATGGACTTGATGAAGATGTTCTATCTAGGAATCTCTACGACAGGGGTAGGCAACCTTTTTGAGCCGGGGGCCGGGTTGCTGTCCCTCAGACAATTGGGGGCCGAAGCACCAAAAATAAAATAATAATAAATAAATAAAAATTGAAAAAAATTAAAAAATATGCATGCACACTCTCTCAGCCCCAGAAAAGCCATGACAAAACCCCTGTGGAGATTTTGCCAAGAAAACCCCAAGAACAAGTAACAACAACAATAATATCATCATGGCGGAGAGTGGCGGCAGTGGTGACGGCGGCAGGACCGGCCTGGGGCCGGTCCAAAGGCCTCGGTGGGCCACATTCCCCCCCCCCCCCCCCCGGGCCTTAGGTTGCCTACCCCTGCTCTACGATCTCCAGTGCAACTCTATGGCCAACTTTTGCCAGACATTGTGCTGGAGGACCTCGGGCTTTCTAGAGAGAACACTTCTCTAGGCATTTGTAGGTCCTCCAGCGCAATTATCTGGTCAGCCTCTGGTGGATGTTGACTATAGAGTTCTGATGGAAGACCTAGAGATTCCTAGGGAGGTGTTCTCTCAAGTAAAACAAAAGGTTTTTTTATTTGTTGTTTTTCCACATCCATAGAGGTCCTATGTTCCTAACCCGCACGGATGTGGTGGGCCCACTGTAATACCCCAAACTTTGGTTTAGCATTGCAGCTTCACAGGCAACAATGGGGGATGCTATGATAGATGGACTTTAATTCCCATCATACCAAGCCAATGGTCATGTCCGCTAAATCTGTTAGGAATTTAGGACCTTTACAGACTGCCAGAAATAGTGCAAATTGAGTCCACTTTAACTGTCCTGGCTCAGTGCTAGGGAATCATGGGAACTGTAGTTTATTGTGGCACCAGAGCTCTCTGGCAGAGAAGGCTCAATGTCTCAGAAAAAAATACAATTCCCATGATTCCTTAGCAGTGAGCCAGGGCAGTTAAAGTGGACTCAATTTGCACTATTTCAGTGGGTCATAGGGGTTCAGGAAGATGGGAGTTGTATGCCCAAACACATAGAAGATTTGCTACCTTGCTATACAGCATCACACATCTGGGAGGTTGGAGCAGGTGAAATGCTTTTCTAGTTCAACATTTGGTTTGCCACAGCAGCCAGACACAGATTCCTCTGGGAAGACCATACGCAGGTGGTGGATGCAGGCAGATATGTTGCCAAGCAATGGGCACCTCAAGGCCTTGGGTGTCTCTGAAGTTGAGGTTTGCATAGAAATCTTGTGACTAATATTCATAGATCAGAGCATAGGAAATTTACTATTTGGGAGGAAAAAATGCAGTTTTTGACCATTGGCCACACTGGCTGGGTTATTCATAAAATCCTAGAGTTGAAAGAGACCCCAAGGGCCATCAGTCCAATCCCATCCTGCCATGCAGGAAGACACCATTAAAGCACTCTCCAACAGATGGCCATCAGCCTCTGTTTAAAAACCCCCAGACTTGACTTCTCTGAATGAGTGTATTCTAGTTTTGAACAGCTCTTACTGTGAGAAAGCTCTTTCTAATGTTTAGGTGGAATTACTTTTCCTGTAGCCTGAATCCATTGCTCCATGTCCTGGTCTCTGGAGCAGCAGAAAACAAGCTTGCTCCATTTTCAATATGCCATCCCTTCAGATATTTAAATGTGGCCACTATATCACCCCTTAACCTTCTCTTCCCCAGCCTAAACGTACCCAGCTCCCTAAACTGCTCCTCATAGGGTATGGTTTCCAAACTTTTCACCATTTTGGACACCATCCTGTGGAAACACTCCAGCTTGTCCACAACTTCTTGAATTATGGTGCCCAGAATTGCACAATATTCCAGATAAACTATCTTGGATTGGGAAATTGTCATTCCAAAAATTACTCTTCCAAGCTCTGATCCATGGATAGTTCTAACCTCCATGCCTAACTCATCTTGTAAATATTTGATGCCTCTTCCTTCCAAAACATAACCATCCACTTCTTTAAGCAAAGGGTTCTTACAGCACCTTTGAGACTATAAAGAAGCTGGTACCATGAGCTTTCGTAGACTTGAGCCTACTTCCTCAGCTGCCTAGGGATGCATCCACTTCTTTTTGTTTGCACTTATTATGTAGAAGAATTGGTCTGCTGGTTTCAGTTGCTCTTTAAAACAAAATCTCGCCATTTCCAACATATTTGGAGGTGAAAGTATAACTATGAACTTCACTTGTAGAGACTTGAGAACCATTATATAGGCCAAAATTAGAATCTGATTTATTACATGTCTGTCTCACCTTTGCCTTCAAGTCATTCAGGAATGGTACAAACAATTGTATTCTCACATCACTCCTTGCCTACCCACCAGTCTTATCACAACAATCCTGCGAAGCACAAAAATGGCTTCCTCAGCTGCTCCTCATAGGGCAAGCGTGATTTCCAGACCTTTCACCATTTTGGTTGCCCTCCTCTGGACAGAATAAACTCCACACTAGAGAGTCAACCAGCACAGAAGTTGGAAAAGTAACTGTTTTGGACTACAACTTCCAAAATCCATGCTGGCTGAGAGATTCTGAGTGTTGTTCTCCAAAGCGCCTTGCCTTGCAACCCTGGGAGGCTACTGTTGCCTTTCCTTTCACAGTGTTAGCAATGAGTCACAAATAGTAGCCTTGGGTTCAGATTGAGCCATGCCATCTAGTTTTGGAGACTACGGGGGGTTGCATACTGCCAGAAATAGTGCAAATTGAGTCCACTTTTAGGGTTAGGGTTAGTGCTAGGGAATCATGGGAATTGTTTTTTTTTCCTGAGACATTGAGCCTTCTCTGTCAGAGAGCTCTGGTGTCACAATAAAATACAGTTCCCATGATTCCCTAACCCTAACCCTAAAAGTGAACTCAATTTGCACTATTTCTGGCAGTCTGCAACCCCCCTATACTGTCTAGTCAGAGACTGGGGGAGGCCACAGGCCATGGAGGGTTGAACAAGGAGACATCAGTGCAGGTAAAACAAATGGCAAGAAAAATGGGAAGAAACTGCATTTTGAAGAGTGGAGATAATGAACAAAGAATTTGTTTTACCAGCCCAGAAAGAGGTGTTGTCAAACATGTTCTGGTTCCTAGTTGCACTGACCACTGCCATGAAGCCCAGGCCTGTGCCTCTCCAGGAAGCAATACAAATACAGCCATTCCTTGCTTGTCCCTGAATCAGAGGCCAGCTGCTATTGAATGTAAAAAATTCCTTTTCTAACTATTGCAGTTTTTAAAAGATGGGGAGGGAGTTTGCTTCTGTTTGCTGGCCCTAACTCAAAATTTCCCCAGCTCTCCAGGATAAGTTTTCCAAGCTCTGCATGCACCCAAAGAAAACCGGCTCTAAAACGGATCTCTGGTGAACAAACCTTTATTAGATCCAACATTGCAGTAGGCATATTGTTTCAGCAGAACTCAAACTGCCTCTTTCCTCAAACCAACTACTATTCAAAGTGTTAATAAGCAACACTTCCAACAGGATCATGGACACTGTTTGCAGCATCAGACCAAACCTTCTGTTCTTGTCCAGCTACTTTTATGTAAGTATTTCCTATTCTCCCCACTGACAAGCATTTGGTTATGTTTATATTTTATTATACTTCTCTGCCATTATAATTAAACTGGTCAGTTTTCAGGTGTTGCAACGCAGTTCTCGCTGCAACAAGGCCAAGCTGCATCTGCACTGTAGAAATAATGCAGCTTGATACCGCTTTAACTGTCATGGCTCCATGTTTGGAAATCCTGGAATTTGTTGTAGCACCAGAGCTCTCTGACAGAGAAGGCTGAATATCTTACAAAACTACAGATCCCAGAATTCCATATCCTTGAGCCATGGCAGTTAAAGCAGTGTCAAACTGCATTATTTCTACAATGTAGATGCAGCCCAAGGCAGCTGGAAGGCACCAGTATGCACAACTTTTTAAAAGTCATTGTTGGGCATAGGCCAATCACATTTGGCACCAATGGAGGCTTTTTGAAAGCCTGGCTGCCAGATGGAAAGGACAACTTTCTGAGAGGGCCTTGCAGTGCTGGAGAGGGAATAGTTTGCTGTTTCCTCCTCAGGGGTTACCTTGCATGCCCTCCTTTCTGCAGTACAGCTTTTACATAGCTGCCTCTGAGATATAGATATATATATATATATATATATAGAGAGAGAGAGAGAGAGAGAGAGAGAGAGAATACACACATACACACATACTCTTTTGGTAGGGGAATCAAAGTTTTTAGTAGGGCAGTCCTCTCTAGTAGCCATCCCTCCAGCACTGATGAAATTTTTAAAAAGTGTGAATAGAGCAGGAAAGGGGAAATCTTTTTTTTTAAAAATTGTGATCAGGTGCTGATTGCACATAAGAGAAGCTCAGGGCTGTGTGTCTTGTGTGCCTTCAACTCATTTCCGACTAGGGAGACCCTAAAGTGGAGTTTTCTTGGCAAGATTTGTTCAGAGGAGGTTTGCCATTGGCTTTCCCTGAGGCTGAGAGCGTGTGACTTGCCCAAAGTCACCCAGTAGGTTGCATGGTTGTGGGGAATCAAACCCCGGTCTCCAGCATCATAGTCCAGTACTCAAACCACTACGCCATGCTGACAGGGTTAATGGGATGAATAGAAAGCCAGTGGGCAATATAAGGACTGCTGCAAGCCATTTCAGGCTCAGAGATTTCCCACCCCATCTGCAGTCCTTTGATGGTTAGTAAAAGTCCTCAGCACATGGCCAGCGCTCTCTTGAAATTCAATAATGGTGCATTCCATAAGTTATTCATGAGTGGCTGGAGGAGTTATAGAGAACCTCTTTCGGGCAGGAGTCTAATGCTAAATAAATCAATGAATAAACAGAGACAGTGTAGAATAGGGAGATAACTGGCTAAGAGCACAGTGCTTTCAGACTGAAGGAGTTAAAGCGGAAATGTATGGGTTGACTTTAGCTTAACAGGATGTCTGGCTGCATCAGAGGAACTAGTTCCATTTACACAAGGTGATGGGGAAAGAAAGGGAGCAACTACAAGGGGAGGCAATGTGCTAGGGGGAAGGAATGATCTTCAAAGAAATATACATTTTGACAAGGGAACCACAGATGATGGTGGATACCAAAGAAACAGCAAGACTGGTTAAAGAAGACTTTAGGCAGGATACATTGCTCTCAAATGGGACACAATTCAGCTATAATTAATCATTTTTAGATCTTCAGAACTAAACAGCTGCAAACCTATACACTCTTAAACTCAATAAATAGAACAGTAGTTCCTATTGAGCATACATGGGGATTGTAATCTTGTGCTCCCTAAAAGTACTTAACATTGCTTTGTGGCTTCTTTCTTTCCTTTTTGAATTCGATTTGAATGCCACAAGAAGACCTCTGATTCAAAAGCTTACTTCCAGCAATATGGCATTAATTAACCCTGTACAAAGGCCTAAATATCTTAAAGGCACCAGATCTTATCTGATCTTGGAAGCTAAGCAGGGTCAGACCTGATTATTACTTAGGTGAGAGTCTCCCAATGAACACCAGATGCTCTAATGCTATGGGGAAGAAACTGGCAAAGCCACCTCTAAGTATTCCTTGGTTAAGAAACCACAGGAAATTCATTGGGCTGCCATAAGTCAAAGGCAACTTGAAGGCACGTACAGTCTGTTACAAACCTCCCCTTCCCATTCTGTGTGGTTTGTTCTCAGTTAGTGATGGAGGTCCACTAGCATAAATAAGGTATTAACTTGTATTTTAAAAACAGCAGCCACCAGCATGGAGTTAGAAGACAGCAGGCAGGCAGGCAGGTTTCCCATCAATCCAGTTCTGAGTTCAAGACTGCAGGCATCACCGGGCAATGTCATAGCCAAAGCCATTTTTACCATTCTGACAGGCACCTGTGTAAAGGCACAGAAAGAAAACATGGGTTTCAAGAAGCACAGAAAATAGATGCTCACTCCTATGACAACGTTGGGTGGGTGGGGTGCTGGAAGGAAGGTTTGTCCATGAATCTTACAGGCTTTTATCTTCATTTTAGTAGAGGAGAAGAATTTAAGAACATAGGGAGGGCTATGCATTCTGTACACATGGTGGCCTACCATACTAGTTACTTGTGGAAAGGCAATCAGCAGGAAAACCCCTCTGAGCAGTCCTCTCCTTCTCACTTAACTATTGGAGAGACATGTTGTATCTGTGACTAGAGGTTTCATCTTGTCTGAATTTGTCTAAAGCTGCAGGAGTCTTTCTATACAACGTAGAATCATGGGTTGGAAGGGGACTCATGGGTCATTGAGTCTAAACCCCTGCTCAGCACAGGATCTGCAGCTAAAGCCTCCCCAGCAGCATTGATTCATCCTCCCTCTGCCAAAAATATACAGCCATTCGACTCCACGCAAAGCACAGAGATGGACACACATTTGATTATGTGCTTCCTTACAGATACTCCAATAAAAAACACCAAGCCTTTTTCAGTTGAGTTTATTAAATTTTTCAATGGCCACCCTTCTTTTGCAAAAAGCCAAGTGGTGGGATAACATTCTATTCAAATAGAATAAAGAGTATTTTAATTGTGCAGGCAAGCCCTCAGAGAGGAACTAGAACAAGCATCTCCCAAAGGTTGGGCCACTACTAACCACTACACCACACAGGCTGCTGCTATTTAATGCTTATCTTTTTAGGTGCATAAATTAAAATATTACCTCCAACTCTTGACACCTCATGATGAGGGGCGGTAGAGTGGGACAGACACTCCACCAGGACTAAGACTTGGAAATAATATTTGTTTGTTTGTTTGAGGCTAGAATCTTCCAACCTGCCCCCAGAATCCTCAAGAAATTCTGGAAGCAGCAGTTCCAAAAAATTGAACTTTCTCAAGTTCTGCCCAGACTCAATACTTTTTAACTACCCACAGGAGAGGTATATCGCATGGTCCTTTGGATACTCACAGTCTCCCAGTTTCTCTTCAAGAAAAAGGAGCTGGTCACTAAGCGACTCCACCTGGTCTAGGTACTGAAGGCGACTCCACAATTCTTTAAGCTGGGTGGGTTCCAGGGGTGAGGGCAAGACAGAGATGGCACGTTCTAGGCGCTGTGGGCAAACAGGAAAGGGGCACTTCAATGCCAGCTTTTTCTTGGAACAACACAAGTCTTGCCAACCAATTGCACACCTTCTCCAGCCATCCTCCCTCCCAGAACATGTTCTTTCAATGAGCATCAAAACACTGCGAAAGAGAGTGCCCTCAACCTCATTCTGTCATATAAACAGAACTGATGAGATATATACCCAAGTCTTCTGGGTTTTTTTGGTATGTGCTGGATCAGTGGTCCCATCATCCCTAGCCACTTTGGCTACTGGATAAGGAATGAAGGGTCTTTTAACCAGACACAGCTGGAAGATGTCAGAGCCCCATTTTGCAATGTTTTGATATCTTGTCTGATACAGAGGAGTTTGCCTAATTCTGTATCATGGGTGGGCAACTTGTGTACCATTTACAGCCTCTCACTACCTCCAAGAAGGGCATTTAGGGTTCAAAACAAATTGGCAATGTGCCCCCCCACCTCTCAATGTTGTTCTTTCACATGCTATATAACCGAATGAAAAGCCTAGCTGAATAAAATCAATTTGTCTTCACCAGACAGAAGGTTTATAAAAATGAAGGTAATCTTGGGCAAATCACACTTTCTCAGCCTCAGAGGATGGCAATGGCAAAAAACCCTCTGAGCAAAACTTGCCAAGAAAACCGCATTATAAGTTGGAAACATAACAAGCACACAACAACAGTAACAGCAACAAGAACAGGTTCAGTTACATGGCCTAAACCATCTTGTCCTTAGATACAGAGAAGGTTTTCCCATGGAGATCTTGGGGTATGAGCAGGGTGGTACAAGAGGAGGTTTGCATCAAGGCATTTTGCTTATGTGAGCTAAAGGAAAACTATAGTATGTACCACTTAGGATTTTATAAGTACCAACCACCAGACTTTTGGAGTCTGACCAGGAACTTAAAGCACAGCTGTTTGTATGTGATTGTAATATGTAGTGTTCTATCCTTTGTATGTACACTAGACACAAAATGGATATGTAACATGTGCATGGTGGAAGTTATTATTTGCAGTCAAGTCAATGTCAACTTACGGTGAATGAGAGATCTTCAAGATCCCTGGTAACCAGCTGCCCTGCTCAAGTCTTGCAAACTCTAGGCTGTACCTTCCCATCTCTCCACCTGTAGTTTAGTCTGTCTCCATTTTTCATCATGGTTTATCTTAAAGGTCTTATTCCCAATAGATAAACCTCCACAGTGGCATTTCAACCTTTTAGAATGGAGAAAATCCTACACAAAAGTTGGAAAACTACCAAACAGAATTGTCATAGGAAAGAGACTATGGCCATCTGTGACAAGCCATGGGGGCAGGATTGGAACCCTAGGAGGGCCAGACTTAACCCTAGGGCCCGATGTTCCCCACTTTTACCCTAAAAAACTTTAATGTCTAATTGCTGTAGTTGTGGCTATATAAACTGTGTAGTGGTTTGAACATTGGACTATGACTCTGGAGACCAAGGTTTGATTCCTCACTTGACCATAGAGTGAGCTTGTGTGAGTCACACTCTCTCAGCCCCAGAAAACCCTATGATAGGTGCTCCTTAGGATTGCCATAAGTCAGAAACTACTTGAAGGCACACAACAACAACATAGAATCCTCATGTCATTATTCTTCAGCTCCTTCCTTCCTCCTAAAAAAAAGAGCTTCCAATGCTTTGGGGTCTGGATCTCACCTCTTCCAGCTTCTCCACTTTTGCTTGAAGCTCCTGGATCTCATTGGGGATCGTCTCTTGAATCCCTAAAGCTTGACCTAGAAGAAAGGGTATGAGAGAGAAGTGGGAATAGAGTTGGAATACAAGTTGGAGCTTAATCCTAGGCATGTTGTGGGGGGAATAAATTGGGTCAGGCTCTCAGCTTTGGAGAGAGACAGCATAGTGTAGTGGTTTGAGCATTGGACTATGACTCTGGAGATCAGTGTTCAAATCACCACTCAGCCATGGAAACCCACTGGGAAGTCTCAGAGGAAGGCAAACCCCATCTGAACAAATTTTGCCAAGAAAACTTACTTTGGCAAGTTCATATGGGGAGATACGGTCTTTTAGGACGTTATCACATGGGGCAAATCTGCTGGTTAATCCACACAAATCCCAAACAAAAACTGGATTTGTGCCTCGCGTTTTCACATGACGTTGCACAGAAACTGGACATAAAGTGGACAGAAACTGGTGTTATCTTAGATTTTTTGAAATTCGGTTGTTTGGAGGAAATGCATTACCATAATGTGAAAAGTAAATGCGCATTTGGGAGCATTTCCCTGCTTTTCCCATGGTTCCAGCGAGCATTCCTCTATCTGCGCATGTGCAAGAAGCTCATTTCTAGTACATTTATGGGCTTTTCTCACTTGTGTGTGAATGTTAAATGCACTTACTTTAATTTCGCAATTTCGTGTGAAAGCCATTTGCGGAATCAAGGTTTATTTTCGGTTTATTTTCGGAATGCCTCATTTCCACTTTATTATCGCTTTCTGGCCCACGTGTGATAACGTCCTTAGATAGTCTGAATCTAAGAGATACAGGGCTTTATAGGTCATGGTCAGCACTTTGAATTGTGCTCATAAATGAACCGGTAGCCAGGGACATCTGCATTCTAGTCACAGCATTTTGGACTCGCCGAAGTTTCTGAACAGTTTCCAAAGGCAGCCCCATATAGAATGTGTTACAGTAGTGTTTACAAAAAGAGAAAAAGGAGAGTGCCAGTCTAACCTCTCTGGGAAAGGACTCCCAGAGCCTGGGAGCAGCCACCAAGAAAGCCCTCTCCCATGCTCCCACCAGATGTACCTGTGAAGGTTGTAAGACAGGGAGAAGGGCTTCACCAGGAAATCTCAAAACACAGGCAGGTTTGCAAGGGAGAATATGCTCCTTCAGACAACCTAGTCCTAGGACTTTATCACATGGGGGAAATCCCGTGCAGAAATGGGGTTTTAAATAGGAAAAAACCCGCAAAAGCGGGTAGATTTTCAGACGATACTGGATACTGGCTTAAAACAACAATAACAACAGTGCAGTTGTGAAATGCACATACATTGTAGAGCTTCACATTGATTGCTATCTCTGTAACCCTTGAAAACTGTTATAACTGTTTTTAAGAAGAGACCAGGAAGTTGTGTAACTAAATACACCACCCTCTCCTCTCGTGGCAACAACACAACACAAAGCAAAATATACATATTCACCCTCACATGATCTGCACTGCAGCATGTTATGAACAGAAAAAAAATAATACAAAATAAAACAAAATAGATTGAGGATCTAGGTATAATGACAGCTGAGCTAGGTTGAGTGCTGAACTGTGTGACTCAGGGGGAGCAGGCTTTGAATCCCTGATCAGCCATGGAAACCCACTGCATGACCTTAGGCAAATTGCATTCTTTCAGCCTCAAAGGAAAGCATGACAAAATACACACACACACACTCTGCCAAGCAAATCTTACCAAGAAAACCCCATGATAGGTTCACCTTAGGGTTGTCACAAGTCAGAAACCTATACACAACAGGTACGATATTATCAGTCTGCCTCTATCCCCACCAATCCAGGAATGGCACAGCTGCAACATTCCTTATAATTATTATTATTATTATTATTATTATTATTATTATTATTATTATTATTATTATTATTATTATTATTATCCTGCCCCTCTGCAAATGCAACCAGGGCGGCTGACAGCATTAAAAATATAATTAAAAAATACAATATAAATCCCATAAACCCACCCACCCCTTAAAATAGTATTAAACAATAGAAGTATTAAAATATACTAAAAGAAGTGGCTATGGCTATCTAGTGTGTGCTGTGACTGTTCAACTCATTTCTGAATAATGGTGACCCTAAGGCGAACCTATCATGGGTTTTTCTTGGCAAGATTTGTTCAGAGGGGGCTTGCCATTGCCTTCCCCTGAGGCTGAGAGAGTGTGACTCACCCAAGGTTACCCAGTGGGTTTCATGGCTGAACAGGAAATTAGACCCTGGTCTGCCAGTGTTGTAGCCCAGCACTTAAACCACTATGCCATGCTGGCTCTCATGGCTATCTAGCCACTCTTTTAAAACCTTTGGTGTAGGCAGGGAATCCACTACTTTCATAGAATCATAGAATCATAGAGTTGGAAGAGACCACAAGG
>CM034703.1:324001293-324012666 GCA_020142125.1 Phrynosoma platyrhinos
TATTTTTGGGATGCCTCATTTCCACTTTTATTTCCGCTTTCTGGCCCAGTTGTAATAACGTCCTAGGAATCTCTAGGTCCTTCAGTGCGACTTTTGGTTAAAGTTGACCATAGAGTTGCACTGGATGACCTAGATATTCCTAAATATTAATAAATTATTATTCCTAGATATTCCTAGATATTAATAAAATCTGTGAATAATCAAATCTGCAAAAGTCAAAGCCACAAACGATGTGTATGTGTGTGCGTGTGTAGAACTGAGCCTCTCAAGAAGTTTTTGACGTACAACTCTTGTGTAGTTCTTTCATTGCTGTCATACCAAGTCCTAGTCATCTTATTTCTTGACCATAGACTCCATTTTGATGAGTCACAGTATATAAAATCTTTTAACTATTTCATTGTTTTCATCATCTAGTTTAAAGTTATGTAAGTAATCTCTGGTCATTATTGCTATTTTCTTTACATTCAACTGTCTTTTGCTATTTTCTGCTAGCAATATAGTGCCATCTACAAATCTTAAATTGTTGCTGTTCCTTCTACCAATTTTCATACCTCCTTCCTCTGAGTCTTATCCATCTTAGAACATGGACAAGACATACATGAGGTTGTGTTGTTGTTGTTGTTGTGTGCCCTCTATATGAGTTAGATTAATACAAATTGACTATATTTCCAAAACCACATTTTCTTGACACTGTAAAATACACATTCATGAGGAATTAAAGCAATAAGATATCCTGACCATTGAACAAAATTATAGATGCAAAACAGTTGGAGAAAGAATGGCCAACACCCAACATTGTTTGGGGGAATATCCTCAAAACAGCCCAATTTATAATGACTTCACCAATGTGATTGGATTTTCTTAGGCAAGCAATACTCAGAGGTTGGTTTGTCTAGTAGTCCATCTGAAATAGAGGCTACAGCACCTGGTATTCATTGGTGGTTTCTCATCCAAGTACTAACCAGGGCTGACCCTGCTTAGCTTCCAAGATCAGACAGGATCTGGTCCTTTTAG
This sequence comes from Phrynosoma platyrhinos, assembly GCA_020142125.1. Lineage (NCBI taxonomy): Eukaryota > Metazoa > Chordata > Lepidosauria > Squamata > Phrynosomatidae > Phrynosoma > Phrynosoma platyrhinos. The sequence goes on from CM034703.1 coordinate 324,002,308, forward strand.
GGTATTTAGGCCCTGGAAATACCACAGTACCAACTTGAATACACCCTTAGGTCTGGGTTGGGGTACGAGCCCCCCGCCCCATAATAATGTGGCAAAACTAGACCACAACATTGTTCTGTAGTCAAGTTCCCTCTGGAACGATTAGTTATAAGCAGGGGCAGGCAACCTTTTTGAGACCTGGTGGGCCGGGGGGGGGGGAATGGCAGCGCACGTGCTCATGCGCGCACGCGCACCCTCCTCCGCCGTGCGTGACCCCCCCATGCATGATCACCACCGTGCAGCGCGCGCAGCTGCAGCCGCCACGGCGCATGTTGCGGCCGCCATTTTGGAAGTCCAAATCGCGGCCGCAACGCGTTTGCGCATGCGCAAGAGTACTGTGCATGCGCAAACGCGTCACAACCGCCATGTTGATTTCCAAAATGGCGATCGCAGCGAGCACGGCCGCAGAGCGGCAAAAATGCGCCCCGATGGCGGCGCGTGGTGGCGGCGCCGGCAACCTTTGGCCTGGGCCGGTAAGTCCGAGGCCCGGGGCCTTAACCGGCCCCCGGGCCTTAGGTCGCCGGCCCCTGGTTATAAGTGTCCAAGAATAACAACAAAAAAGATAGAGAATTATTGTAGTCTGAGATTTCTAACTACACATTGTGCATGTAAGAGTCTTCATAATTAAGGGTGACTGAATTATAATTAACGAGAGAAGTAATTTGCCCTCCCCACCTCAACTATGTCCTCAGGTACTATGATAGCTGTTGTGATGGCCTGACTGGAGATTCCTATCGCAGCACAAAGTAGGCTATCTGCTATCCGACTTGTTGAACACGGATCGGATTCGGGTCTTTTCAAAAGAACCGCCCCGAAAAACTAGTGTCAGGAAAGAGCGGTTCTCTTGCATTAGCCTCGCTTCAGTGCGATTTAAACCAAGCGCAGTAGGATCAGAACCATTTTCAAGTGGAAACGACGGTCATATAACCATGTCAACAATTTGGGTTGAATCCTAGTGGGAAGGGAGGAGTGTTTGCAACTTTTCTTTGGGAGCATCTTCCAGGTTTCAGGGATGGTCCTCCATGTGGTGGTGCCTGGCCTTTCTTTGGGGTTAGGCTATCTCAGAGGTAGGCAACCTAAGGTCTGGGGCCGGATGTGGCCCCTGAGGCCTTTGGACTGGCCCCAGGCCGGTCCTGCTGCTGCCGCTGCCACCCACCATGATAATATTGATTATTGTTGTTATTACTTGTTCTTGGGGGTTTCTTGGCATAATCTCCACAGGGGTTTTGCCATGGCTTTCCTGGGGCTGAGAGAGTGTGCATGCATATTTTTTTATATTTTTAATTTTTTTTTAATTTATTTTTGGTGCTTCGGCCCCCCAATTGTCTGAGGGACAGCAACCCGGCCCCTGGCTCAAAAAGGTTGCCTGCCCCTGGGTTAGGCTATCTGGTCATCCTGGCCTGGAAGGGAGCTCTAACAGCCCCAAGGAGGAGCCAGCCTGTCCCTTTAAAGCTGTCTTGGCCACCAGCCATTTCCTGAACTCCTTCCTCCTCCTTCTCCTGCCTTGCCTTTGGCTTGCTGCAGCTGCAGAGAGAGGCTTTGCCTCAGTGCAAAGTCAGTGCAGTTGCCACGGAGTTGCATGCCAGGAGCAGATCCCTTGGCAGAAGGAGAGGAAGGAAAAGAAGAGGAAGGTATGTCCCCAGGCAGCTCTGCTAAGTTATTAGAGGAGCAAGCTGTTGCTGTGGTTGTTGTTGTTGTTGTGTGTGCCTTCCAATCCTTATTATGGTCAACCTAAGGCCACCCTATCATGGGGTTTTCTGAGCAGGATTTCTTCAGAGGAGGTTTGCCATTGCCTTCCCCTGAGGCTGAGAGAGTGTGACTTCTTGCCCAAGGTCACCCAGTGGATTTCGAACCCTGGTCGTGGTCCAGTACTCAAACCACTATGCCAGACTGGCTATATAGTAACAAAGAGTAGCAAAAACTGGGGCAACCCTGGTTTCCATCCCTTTCCTAAAATATTTTATACCCACGAAGGAGACGAGAGGGCAACCTTTAATTCTCACTTAGGCTGCATCTGGACTGCAGAAATAATAATGATAATGATGATGATGATGATAATAATAATAATAATAATAATAATAATTAATAATAATGATAATATGCATCTGAGGAAGTAGACTTAATTCTTGGAAAGCTTATGCTGCCAACTTCTTTCTTTCAGTGTGTCTCAAAGGGGCTACATGATCTCTCTACATACTGATTCTACAGAATAACATGGCTATATCTTATAATAATAATAATAATAATAATAATAATAATAATAATAATAATAATATGCATTTGGGAAGAAGACTTAAGGGCCTTTGCAGACTGCCAGAAATAGTGCAAATTGAGTCCACTTTAAGGGTTAGGGTTAGGGAATCATGGGAACTGTATTTTATTGTGGCACCAGAGCTCTCTGACAGAGAAGGCTCAATGTCTCAGAAAAAACAACAACAATTCCCATGATCCCCTAGCACTAACCCTAACCCTAAAAGTGGACTCAATTTGCACTATTTCTGGCAGTCTGCAACCCCCCTAAGAGGGTCAGATGGCTCTTCCTACTTGCTTCTTCTCCAGGCTGGCTGGCGGATGATGGGATCTGTAGTCACAAAATCATTTTTCCCAGGCTCTGATGCAGCCTTCTCCTCTCTGTTATTTCTCAGTACCCTTTCTTCCACATTTTTGAAATGCAGCAGGCAGCCCCAAACCATTGCACGTTTACTCAGAAGATCCCACTAAATTTAATGCGTGATGTTCCTCTTTGTAAACATATAGTTGCAGCCTCTGTGTTGTTCTATGCTCAGTTCCTTGCAAATGTCCCTCCTTGATGCCTCTTGCTTTCCTTATTACTCATCGTCACGCTCCTGCCTTCCTTCGCTTCCTTTCTAGCTTTGTATCTTCTTCCTCCCACGCTTTCTTTATGCTTCTTGTTCTATCTGGATGGTGTGCAATTGCACATAGTATTGTCATGAAGTCTTAGGGATTTACCCACTCAAACAGAGTCAGGACGTTATCACACAGGGCTCAATCCAAACAGAATCCAAACGAAATGGCGAACGAATCTGGATTATTTGCCCGTGTTTCCACACGACGTTGCACAGAACCCCGACAGAAAGTGGAAAGAACCGAGATCTTTTGAATTTCGGTTTCTTCAGGAGTTGCAATTGCGCGACGGGAATCATTTTGCATTTACCGTAGGTCTGATAACCAAATACGTATTGTGGCGCATTTCCCCGCTGTTGCCATGGTTCCAGCGAGCATTCCTCTCTCTGCGCATGTGCAGGAGGCTCATTTCGGCTACATTTACGGGGTTTTTTTTCTTGTGTGTGGACGTTCGATACACTTACTGTAAATGCGCAATGAAGGTAATGACGTATGCGGAAACAAGGGTTATTTCCCGTTTATTTTTGGGATGCCTCATTTCCACTTTTATTTCCGCTTTCTGGCTCACGTGTGATAACGTCCTCAGTCTCTACCTTTCCAAGGTAATTCTCACCTCCGCTTGAAATAAAGTGTGCTTTTTCTCATAAAGTCGGCCCACACATTGCAATTCTCATAGGAGTTTATCACAAGGGAGGGAATCGGCCAAATCTTGTGCAGAAATGGGATTTAAATCCACAAAAGCGGGATCGTTTTCAGATGCATTGAGCATAATCCGAAATTAATCCGCACAGAAGGTGGGCAAATCATGCAAAAGCAGGACCGTTTTCAGACGCATTGAGCATTAATCTGTAATTAATCCACACAGAAAGTGGGCAAATCCCACAAAAATGGGATTGTTTTCAGACACATTGGGGGCAGTTAATTTGACACTTTTCTCCCAATATAGGGACTCAAGGCAGCGAACGGCAAGTTTAAAACAATGCGATTCAAAAACAATACAAAAGCATTAAAAGGTATAAATATAAAAGTACTGCGCATGTGCAAACGAGTCACGGCCGCCATTTTTGCAAACAAAATGGCAGCCGTGATGCACGCGCGGCGGCAGCAGGACGGTTGGCGGTGGTTCGCGGGCCGGGTGTGGCCCGCGGGACGTAGGTTGCCGACCCCTGCCCTAAAGCAACCTTATCATGGGGTTTTCTTGGCAAGATTTGTTCAGAGGAGGTTTGCCATTGCCTTCCCTTGAAGCTGAGAGAGTGTGACTTGCTCATACTTGGTTTTATGACTGACCTGGGACTCAAACCCTGGTCTCCAAAGTCATCGTCCAACACTCAAACCACTACACCACACTGGCTCTCAACATATATTGTAGTGAAATATTTTTAAATTTTAATGCATGATTGATTTATGGTAACTTTTAAAATTGTTTTCATTTTTTAAAAATAAATTTTATATTTATACCTTTTAATGCTTTTGTATTGTTTCCGAATCGGATTGTTTCAAACTTGCGGTTCGCTGCCTTGAGTCCCTGTATTGGGAGAAAGGTGGCATATAAGTTGTTGTTATCATTATATTAATATACAATATAATATATTAATATATAAAATTCTTATTCTTATTCTGCACATGCTTACAGGTAATATATAATATATTAATTTTTTATTATTATTATTATTATTATTATTATTATTCTGTAAATGTTTACAGGTAAACTGTATGCTAGCCATACTGACTAGGCTTTCTTGGCTCTTTCTTGGCTTTTTCTCTTAAAGACAGTTGTTAATAACAGAACCTGGAAAAGTTACTTTCAACACCTGAGGTTCCTTGGGGGAATCCCAGGAGTTAGAAACCAATATAGGAACTTGCCAAAGCTCTGGTTAAGGGTTAACATGAATTTCCCACCTGTGTTTTCACTTCTCTTTTTCACTAATACGATCGAATGGTTCCAGGAAATTACAGCGGCGGTTTCCCACTGAGATAAAAGTAGGGATAATATTGTTCTAAATGCCTGAAATATACCAGATCAGAAAGAAGGAAAGAAAGAAAGAAAGGCTAATGTAATACATATACTTATATTTACTTCTGTTGGGCCTAAATACCATAAAGATGACAAATGGTGTAGTGGTTTGAGCATTGGACTGTGAAGATGATCACGCCATGGCCAATACAGCAACAATTGTGATTTTGGATGGTAGCACAACAGTAGTGCTATAGCGATAGTTATTTTCACACGACCGTGCCGCTGTGAGGCATCGGCGGCATAAAACCTAATTGCGCAACTGCGTTCCGCACACATGCATGAATGAATCGCTATTACATTGTGGGTGATCGTTTTGCGCACAAAACGATCACCCACAATGTAATAGCGATTCATTCATGCATGTGTGCGGAACGCAACTGCGCAATTAATTAGGTTTTATGCCGCCGATGCTTCACAGCTGCACATATGTGTGACATTAAATGTTTCCATCAAGCACAGAATAAAAATTAAAGAAAAAAAATATTTTTAAAAACTTTACATTAATTCTATCCGGTTGCAAACAAAATCAAAAACCCCGCACTCACAACAAGACTGAAATCCACTCCGGAAACAGTCCTAGCAATGTGAACGAATTGCCTCTGCCGAAATGCAGTGTGCGTAAGTGTCCCTGGTTGCTCCCACAATAGCGTGATTGAAGCGCGTTTGCTTTTTGCACTCACGAAATCGCGCTTCAGTCGTGCTATTGGAAACTCATTCTTGGCAGTTCCCCATGAATGAGTTGTTGCCAGAGCATGCCGGGTTCTTCGCCAGAGCAGTCCGGGACGAGTGCGATGTCATACGAAAAGGTTTGATGCGATTGCGCGATTTTCCCAGGATAATCCCTTTTACTCCCGGTTTTTCCCCTCGTCTAAAAATCTCTATGACTCTGGAGACCAGGGTTTGAATCCTGGCTCAGCCATGACAACCCACTGGGAGACCTTGGGCAAGTCACACTCTCTCAGCCCCCTCTGAAGAAACGTGCCAAGAAAACCCCATGATAGGATCACCTTAGGGTCGCCATAAATTAGAAACAACTTGTAGGCACACAACACCCGCCATTGTTTAGCGCTGAGCTGCTATTTTAAAGAATTGTATGTTTTTACTCACTTGGTATTTTAATTTTGCATTAGTTTAATATATTTTTAAGGGGTGGGTGGGAATGGGTTATTGGATCTTGTTTTAACTTGTTGCGATGTGCGCGATTTTCCCAGGATAATCCCTTTTACTCCGGGTTTTTCCCCTCGTCTAAAAATCTCTATGACTCTGGAGAGCAGAGTTCGAATCCTGGCTCAGCCATAACAACCCACTGGGAGACCTTGGGCAAGTCACACTCTCTCAGCCCCCTCTGAAGAAACGTGCCAAGAAAACCCCATGATAGGTTCACCTTATGGTCGCCATAAATTAGAAACAATTTGTAGGCACACAACACCCGCCATTGTTTAGCGCTGAGCTGCTATTTTAAAGAATTGTATGTTTTTACTCACTTGGTATTTTAATTTTGCATTAGTTTAATATATTTTTAAGGGGTGGGTGGGAATGGGTTATTGGATCTTGTTTTAACTTGTTGCGATGTTTTTAACTTGTTTGTAATGAAATTTATTACAGTCAATGACCAGCATTTAACTTGTTGTACACCGCCCCAATTGCACTGCAGAGAAGCAGGATAAAAATTATTATTATTATTATTATTATTATTATTATTATTATTATTATTATTATTATTATTATTAACAACAACAACAAACAAACAAACAACAAACCAGATCTGGTCTGATTTTGGAAGCGAAGCAGCATCAGTCCTGGTTAATAGTTGGCTAGGAGACCGCCAATGAATACCAAGTATTCTAGGCTATGGGCTTTTTTGCACTTTTGATAATTTCCATCAAATTGACTTTGACCCATGGCGACCCTATATATGAGCCTATGTATGACCCTTTGTATAGCTTTCTTCACTGTCCAACTCTCATAACCATACATCGAAATGGGAATGGCATGGACAATCCTAACTTTGGTATTTAATGCTATATTTACACTTCAGGATCTTGTCTAGTTCCTTCACAGCTGTTCTATGCTATTATCCCACTTTAAGTGCTGTGGCTGTATCCTGTAGACTCCTGGGATTTGTAGTTTGGTGAGGCATTCGAGGAACTGGCAGAGAATTCTAAAGACTCTTCTCTAAACTGTAAATCCCAGGATTTCATAAGATAGAACTGCAGCAATTAAAGTGAAGCACTGGTCCCAAACACACTGCAGAAATAATCCAGTCTGAGACCACTTTAACGGCCCAGGCCCAATGCTAGGAAATTCTGGGAACTGTACTTTTGAGAGACATTGAGCCTTCTCTGTCAGAGAGCTCTGGTGCCGCAATAAACTACAGTTCCCATGATTCCCTAGCACTGAGTCAGGGCAGCTAAAGTGGTCTCAAACTGATTATTTCTGCTGTGTGTTTTGGACCATTGTGTCGTAACTGTGCAATGTGAAAAGGCCACAAGATTTCAGAGGAAGGAACTAGCCAAACCACCTCTGAGCATTCCTTGCCTAAGAAAACCTTATGAAATTCATGGGGTTGCCATAAATCAACTTGAAGGCATATTTGTTGTTGATGAGTGCCTTCAAGTCATTTCCGAGTTATGGAGACCCTAAAGTGGGACTATCACGGGGTTTTTCTGGCAAGATTTGTTCAGAGGGGGTTTGCCAGTGCCATCTTCTGAGGCTGAGAGAGTGTGACTTGCCCTAGGCTGCATCCTTTGTGGCCAAGTAGGGAATTGAACCCTGATCTCCAGAGTCCCAGTCTAATGCTCAAACCACTACGCTTTACACACACTTTTGTTTGTACTTATCTTGAACTGCCAATTTTTGTTTATTAGCTTCTGCTTAGCATGGTTTAGTGGTTTGATGTTGGACTAGAAGTCGACTCTGGGAGAGCAGAGTTCGAATCTTCGCTTGGCCATTGAAACATGATGGGTGGCATTGGGTAAGTCACACTTTCTCAGCCTCAGAAGAAGGCAAAGAAGGCAAAATCTTGTCAAGAAAACCATGTGAAAGGGGCGCCATAAATTGGAAATGACTTGAAGACACCCAACACTCATAATAATAATAATAATTTATTATTATTATTATTATTATTATTATTATTATTATTATTATTATTATTATTATTATTATTATTATTAATATCCCGCTTATTGGCAACAATCCTGTCCCTTCAAGGGTAGTGCGATGTGTCAGCTGTAAAGGATGTTGAAATGTGGATTCTTACCCAAGTAAAAAAATTGGCAGCTGCTGGCTCTTTTTAGTGGAATGAGCCCTAAAAGGCACAGGAACAGACAGAGCTGATTCCTTCTGGTAAGCTGGCAACTTTACTTTCATTCCTTTCATTCTTGCTGGGCAAAGCTGTGTGGTGTTTAAAAAAATAATAATTATAGTTACTATTGCTCTTGAAAAGGATTGATGCAAATCTTTGCTTCATTCCTTTTTTATTTTTTATTTTTTTGCATGCAAGAATAAATTATTTTAAAGTTCCCTTTCCTCCCCTGCTGGGCAAGATTTATGAGGGTTTTTAGGCACATTGTTACATGCCTTCAAGTTGTTTCTGACTAATGGTGACCCTAAGACAAACCTATCATAGGGTTTTCTTGTCAAGATTTATCGAGGATTTGCCATTGCCTTCCTCTGAGGCTGAGAGAGTGTGACCTTCCACAAGGTCAACCAGTGGGTTCCCATGGACTCCAGATTCAAACACTGGAGTCCTAGGATGATTCTATACTACAGAAATAATGAGTTTGACACCACTTTATCTGCCATGGTGCCACCCTATAGACTCCTGGGATTTGTAGCTTTGTGAGGCACCAACCCCCTTTGGCTAAAGACATGGTAAAACTACAAATCCAAGGATTCCACAGGCTGGAGCTGCAAGCACTTAAAGTGGTGTAAAACTACATTATTTCTACAGTGTAGCTGAACCCTGCCTCGTCTAGCAGTCAAACTACTACACTGGCTCTTTTTTTTTGGTGCATCATTTCTTTAACTCATCGAGGCCATTTAATAATTTCTTTAACTCATCAAGGCCATTTAATAATAATAATAATAATAATACAGTGAAACATACATGGTCGATATACAGTAGCTTTACAATTTAGAGCAGGGGTAGGCAACCTGTCCCCTTTAAGGGCCGAGGGACTTCAGCTCCCAGAAGCCTCAGCCATGTTGGCCAATAGTCCCATGTTGGCCAATAGCTCCTGGGATTCTGGGAGCTGAAGTCTCTCGGCCCTTAAAGGGGAAAGGTTGCCTTCCCCTGATTTAGAGGCTTGATAACTTGTACCAATAATAATCCCTTGTGAAAATAGATCCTGTTTTCTATAGGAAAAAATGATTCACCCCAATAAAAAAGTTCCAAACTGCATATATATATATATATATATATATATATATATATATATATATATATTGTGTGTGTGTGTGTGTGTATACACATATATATATTATCTTGCAACTGTTGCCTGTTTTATCAATGGGATGTCTCACCATGTTGAGAGATCCTTCTGGTTGAGAAGGAGAAAAATTGTGCACCTTTTTCACTGTCCCTGGTGAGAAGACTGATGCGCCCTGTGTGTATACGGACAGGAGTGATATGATTTATTAATAGGACGCAGACGTGGGGATTTAACTGGAGCGTGTTATCTTCCCTTCCTGTACGCATGCTCGCACACACGGCTGCATTTTCTTTCCGAAAGCAGGAAGTGCTAGACCTCTGGACTAAGGCTGTGAATGTCACGGTATCTGTTTTGTTTCTTTCTTCTCTCACATAGCCGGTGAAAGAAAACCAAACCATCTCTACTATCTTCTGGCTTGAGAGCAGACTGGGAGCAAGTCAAGAAAATGGAGCACAAAATGGATGCAACGGAGGAAGGCAAGATGCTACCGTGTGATGACCCCGTTGCTAGAACCAGGGGAGAATGGGTAAGAGGCATACTTCTTTGAGCAAGTAAGGGGGTAATGGGGTGGCCCTCCAGATCAGTTGTTGGATTGCAGTTCCCAGCATTCCTCACAGCAGGCTGTGTTGGCCACGGCTGCTGGGAGGTACAGTCCAACCACATTTGGAGGGCTGCAGTATTCTTACCCCAGTCTCCAAGGCTGAAAGGAGGCCAACATGAGCTCCAAACTAGATGTTACCTTTCTTAGGGAGTTTATCACACGGGATGAATCCCATGCAGAAACTAGATTTAAAGTGAAAACAATCTGCTTTTGCGGGTTGTTTTTCACATGACGTTCGGGGTTAACCCGAACAGAAAGTAGACAAAACCCACAATTGTGGGTTGTTTTTCAGACAACATTTGTGTGTGAAAGAGAAATAACGTGAAAATAACCCAAACAGAAAGCCGACAAAACCAGCTCCTTTTTACTTTTGGGAACTTCCAAAAGTAAAAAGGAGTGGGTTT
>CM034703.1:324012971-324023721 GCA_020142125.1 Phrynosoma platyrhinos
GTCACATCATTTCTCCTTTACACAAATACCTCTGAAAAACAACTTGCTTTTGTGTTTTTCCCCCCTGATTTTTAAATCCTGTTTCTGCACGGGATTTAAGCAATTTGCCTCCGTGTGATAAAGTCCTAGGACTCTGGGAGACCAGGGTTCTCAGCCCATTCAGCCATAGGTGACATTGGACAGCTCACACTCAGTCAGGTTCAGAGGAAGGTCCTCTGAAGAAATCTTGCCAAGATCTTAGTGAACCATAAGCTGAACATGAGTCAGCAATGTGATGCAGCAGCTAAAAAAGCCAATATGATCCTAACTTGCATCAGTAGGAGTGTATTGTCTAAATCGAGGGAAGCAACAGGGCCACTGGAGGGCTGGAACTTTTCATTCTGCTTTGGTCTCTTTAAATATTGTTTCCTGGGCACCACAAAACAAGATGGATGTCGAGAAGCTGTAGCATGTCTAGAGGAGGGCAACCCAACTGGTGAAAGTCTTGAAACCATGCCCTATGAAGAGCAGCTTAGGGAGTTGCAAACATGTTTAGCCTGGGGAAGAGAAGCTTGAGAGGTAACATGCTAGCCATGTTTAAATATTTGAAGGGATGTCATATTGAGGATGGAGGAAGCTTGTTTTCAGCTGTGCCAGAGACTAGGATACAGGGCTGTGGATGTAAACTACAAGAAAAGAGATTCCACGTAAACATTAGGAAGAACTTCATGATGGTAAGAGGTGCTCAACGGAGGAAAACGCTGCTTCAGAGTATAGTGGAGTCTCCCTTGGAGGTTTTTAAACCGAGGCTGGATGGCTGTCTGTTGGGAGTGCTTTGATTATGTATTCCTGCATGGCAGAATGGGGTTGGATTGGATGGCCCTTGGGGTGTCCTCCAACTCCATGATTTTATGAAAACCCTAGGATAGGGTTGCCATAAATCAGAGTTGACTTGAAGGCACATCACACCACCACATTACAAATGCAGGAGCTCTGTTGTCTCTTGCATGTGGCAACCCTACCCAGGATATGCAGAGAAAAAATTAAAAATAAACCTACACAAAGAGGGCAACCTCAGAGGATGGCAAATGGCAACCCCCCCCCCAAAGAAACTTGCCAAGAAAACCTTGTGACAGGTTTGCCTTAAGCTGCAAAACTACTTGAAGGCAAACAACAACAACAACAGAAATGGAACATCCCTGTTTATCACCAAATCTGCTAAATTTTTAAGTGTCATCAGGCTGTTTTTGTTAATATGAGATGTTGACAGAAGTCAGACACCTTTAAGTTTATAGTTGTTGTTTCGGGAAGCCTGATTTGCGGGGGATCTGTTTCGGATCCCCCCCGTGAAAATGGCGGCTCGCTGAAATTCGAGCCCCATTGAAACTAATGGCATGTGCGCCCGTGGTGCGTGCGCGGAGCTGCACACAGGCGCACACGGCCATTTAAAATATTTCAGTTGTCCTTCCCCGCAAAGAACAAGACCACAGATCTCAAGTCCATGAATGAGGAGGGACAAATGTAAATAAATAAATAGTTGCCACCTTTTTCCCCCCTAAGAAAGCTTTTTTGCTTTACTGGCATGGCAGAGAGAATTTCTGCTGGCTTGATTTATCTGAGAGAGTTTTACTTCACTTGGCTTTCTCCTTAAGGAATGTGGTTCTCCTAACGTTGTTGTGCTACAACTTCCACCAACCCATGCTAGCATAACCAGTGGCCAGGATGGGGGCAATTGTAGCCAAACAAAATCTAGAAAGTCGCCAGGATTTCTGCCCTTGATTGATTTGTGGAACCACTGGTGTTCACATCAATAGCCAGACTGCAGCCTGGAGGGATTGCATTGCCTTTTAAAAGTTGTGATCTTCCTTGGTTGAATGATCATGTCAAGATGAAGAAGACGTGTAATATCTCCCTGGTTGTATAATTGCCTGTTGTTGTGTTTCTAGGTCCTGCCCCAGGCCTTTAATAACAGGTTTGATCTGCAAATGTCCATTTTGTGTGTTGGGGGGAACCCTTCCCTGGTGAAAAGCAATAGCTGCCTCTTATAGGATGCAACATTCTCTTTACTCAAAGGACATCTCACTTCCTGCTCTAATACATTGTTGCTACATTTTCTGTCTCCCTTTTCCTCTAAGAAAGGGGTATGCAACTGTAAAAGGTTTTTTTGGGGCACATTGATCTTTCAGGGTCCTTGAAACATTGCACCCCCATACACACTCCCTGCAACAAAGTAAATCGACTCCAGATGCATCCGGTCACCTTTAAGGGGTTGTTGTGTGTGTGCCCCCAAGTTGTTTCTGACTTGTGGCAACCCTAATCATGGAGTTTTCTTGGCAAGATTTGTTCAGAGGAGGCTTGCCTTTGCCTTCTGCTGAGGCTGAGAGAGTGTGCCTTGACCAAAGTCACCCAGTGGGTTTTTGGACTTGAGTGGGAATCCAACCCTGGTCTCCAGAGTCGTAGTCCAATGCTCAAATCACTGCACCATGCTGGCTCTCCCTCTGAAATATAGATCCCTACACTTTAAAAAGGGAGATCAACAAGGATCAGTTGCTGTACATAGGGCAGGCTACTGCTCTCTGGGTACTTTGGGACTCTGTCTCCCATAATCCCTCACCATTGTCCAAGACAGCTGAGGCTTATGGGCATTGTAGGTTAAGCCTTAGTTCTCTGTCTATGTATGTGTATGTGCCTTCAAGTTGCCAGTTGACTTATGGCAACCCCAATTCCACAGGGTTTTCTTAGGCAAGGAATACTTAGAGGTGGATTCCTCTGAAATCTAGCCTGGTATTCATTGGCGATCTCCCATCCAAGTACTAACCAGGACTGATCTTGCTTAGCTTCCAAGATCAGAAGGGATCTGGTATCTGTAGGGTATTTAGGCTAGACACTGTTGAAATGATCTATGAAAGTATAGTGCAGAGAGGCCTGAAATACAGGAAAAATGTCTCCCATGCCACCTAAAGGGCACTTGGGCACACTTTGCCTGCTCCTCAATAGAGAATTTGTGGTCCTCAGGTGCTATTGGACTGCAACTCCCATCAACTTCAGCCACCACAGAAAATGGTGGGGGGTGATGAGAGATGCAGTCCAGGAACAGTCCACAGGCCATGCCTCTCCCATTCTTGATCTAACACAATGTATTTTAGTACAGTTTATTCATCCCCACCCTATACAGGTTATATCCCCACCCTATACAGGTTATAAATTACAATCTTACAAACATTATTAAAACCTTTAAAGACTTTTAAAGCCTCAGTTGGCTCTGTAATATATACAACAATGAATGCTTAAATAAAAAATACAAAAATATTTAATATTAAGCCCGTCACGATGTTACATAATCCATTCAGATTACCGTAGTCTCTTTATCACAGATTCCCACACTGGCCATTATCCTTGAAATCTAATCTAAGTTTAGCTGCTTTTGCTGTAAATCTAGCAGTATTAAACATGACAGACTTAGCTGTATTAGATATATAATATGTGATTTTCTCCAGATCATTTTGGTTAGTTCATGATGTGATTTGTATGAACAAAGTCCCGGGTTCAGTCCTCAGCTGCAAAAGCTACTTTCTTGAAACGCCAGGGAGGTCTGCCGGTCAAGACAGTTAGACTGCAATTCCCATCAGCCACAACCAACAATGCCAAGGGTGAAGAAGGACTAAAGTTGCAGGTTAACACCTGGAGAACTATATGTTGTCCATCACAAATGTGGGCATTAGAGAATTAGATGGGCCTGGCTAATTTTCCTTATGTTTTCTATTGAGTCAGCACTATGGAGTAGGTAGAGTGCTGGACTAAGATTTGCGGAGGCTTGGGTTCGAGTCCCCACTCAGCCATGGAGACCCACTGGGGACCATGGGCAAGTCCCACTTTCTCAGCTTGAGAAGAAGACAAAGGCAAATCTACTCTGAATAAATCTTGCCAAGAAAACCCAATGGTAGGGACTCCTTAGGGAGGCTGTAAATCAGAAATGAATTGAGCACACTTTCTGTGAATCAAACTGTTATGAAGGATAGAAGAACAAGTGATATCAGGATTTTTTAAAAAAAAATTCAAGCCCTGAGTCAGTGTGGCGTCAAGCATTGAGTTTTCGACTATGACTGAATCTGAATTGCAGAAATAACACACTGTTTTAAGTGCCATGGCTCTATGCTGTGGAATCCTGGGATTTATAGTTTGTTGTGACACCTGAGCTCTCTGACACAGAAGGCTAAATAGTTCACAAAACTATAATTCCCAGAATCTCATTGCATGGAGCCATGGCAGTTAAATCCATGTCAAACTGTATTATTTCTGTAGAGCAGATTCAGCCTAGGACTCAAGGAGACCAGGGTTCGAATCCCTGCCCAGCCATGGAAAACTATTTTGTGACTTTGGGCACTCAGCTATAGATGAAAACAATGGCAAGCATCCTTGGACTACTTTTTGCCAAGAAAGCCCTGTGAGAAGGTCAGTCGTCATAAGTTGGAGGCAACCTAAAGGTACATGGCTTGGATTAGGCATTAGGCACAGGAGACCTGTCAGAAAACTGCACATCCCCAAACTGTTGCCTATAGAACCAAATACAATCGGTCTTCCTTATCCATGGATTTTTTTATCCATGGATTCAAGCATCCATGGCTTGAAAAATATTTTTAAAAAAGTATAATTTCCAAATAGTACAATACAGTTTATTCATGACAACAACCATACACAGGTTATAGTAATCAAATTACAAAAACGATAGCTCTATAACATATAAAGCAAAATGTTCACACTAAAATTAAAAAAAAAAGTTTCATACTTAACATATCACAGTTTTCTGATAAATTCCAAATAGCAAAACTTGATTTTCCATTTTATATAAGGGACACCATTTTGCTATGCCGTTGTATTTAATGGGACTTGAGCATCCATGGATTTTGGTACCCAAACCCCAGCAGATAACAAGGACCCACTGTAACTAAGGGATGCTGAGCTTCCCATTCAGATAAATAGCCTAGTCAAATCTGGATTTTTCCTTTCCCACAATTCAGGCCCAGCCTTTGTCTCAAGACGACGTCAGCCTCCTGCCAAACCAGGGGCCTCTTTTGCGCCCAAGGCAGAGAATTCGGCAACATGACCCTGCACGGCCCTGGAAGTCTTTGCCAGCCACCCCAGTGGGAGATCTAGAGACAGACACAACCGGTAAGGTAGCTCTGCCTATTGATTTTCTCTTTTTTCAAAAGCATGGACTAATGTGTGGACTGTAACTCCCAGAATCCCCAAGGCAGCATCCTGGGGGAGTATGGGTTCAATAGTCCAAAAAAAAATTTTTTTTTAAAGCTCTGTCTTCATTTTTAAATCTCCAGTTGCATGTGTTGAATTTCTCTGCAGTTCAAGCATGAGACAACTGTGGCCCTCAGATGATGATGATGATGATGATGATGATAAATTTTATTTCTTTCCAGCCTCTCCTCAAGGCTCAAGGCAGGGTATGGCATATTAAAATACAAAACGAAATATTTATTCAAGCTTGGGATAGCTGTGGCCCTCAGATGATGATGATGATGATGATGACAAATTTTATTTCTTTCCAGCCTTTCCTCAAGGCTCGAAGCAGAGTACGTCATATTAAAATACAAAACAAAATATGCATACAACAGAGTTATATAAGCGTACTCCATAGACTCTTCTTGTAAATAATCTGCATAGAATTAGACAAGATAGAGGATTAGTGATTGATTATTCTTTAGAAAACAAAAAAGAAAACAAAAAAGAAAATAAATTACAAGAAACCCCAAAATCGAGGATAGGAAGTATTGTTTATTATAAAAGGTATGAGTTTAGTAGTTGTTGTTGGAGGTTATGGTTGTTGGAGGTTAAGTTTTGGTAGTTTTTGGTAGTGTTATTGTGCAATATTTTGGTAATGTATGTATTGTTATGGTAATGTTATGTCTTGTGTTGGTATAGTGCGAATAAAAAGATAGATTAAAATAATACAAAACATAAATAAAAAGAAAACACATAAAGCCAACAGTTAAAACACGATACTATAAAACCATTAAAGTATACACGTGTGAGTATATTCTGTAAAACATAGGAATTAAAAAGTCACATTTTAAAATTGACTGGGTAGGCCTGACCGAAGCGATGTGTCTTTAATGTTGCTTTAAATGCTGTCCGTGTTTTCAGCTGTCGTATCTCTTCCATCAGGTCTGACATACAGATGATGTTGGACTGCAACTTCTATCATCCTTTACCACTAGCTATTCTGGGCAAGGGCTGCTGGGAGTTGCAATCCAAAAAAATCTGGAGGGCCACAGGTTGCCTATCTCCAGGCTAGTGAAGGTGGTTGCCCACCTCCAGAGTGGAGAAACTAAGCCCCTTAGAAGAGAAATGCTTAGTTTTCTTCCCTGAGATCTTTGTTTTAATAATAATAATAATAATAATAATAATAATAATAATGAAATTTATTTATATCCCGCCCTTTGGGGATCCAATCAGGGAGGCTTACAACAATAAAACCATACAATATATCCCAAAACATAATCCCTCCCCCCCCTTAAAACAGTATTAAATCAATGAAAATTAAAACTACAAATTCGAACAATTAAAAAATTAAAAACTTTACAAGCATAAGATTGGCCCAAGGCAATGTTATTCATCCATCAGTAGATGGGGCCACGCAAAGATCATTGGGGGTGGGAGTACCCGAGGCCGGGATAATTAATCTCGCACGGAGATAATTAATTTCTCCATGCGAGGGATTTTAAACTTCTGGATAGAAAGGAAAATTCAGTCCTGAACCTTCCTCTATCCCCCATTCTGTAGTCTGAAAGGTCATGGTTATGTAAAAGGTTCACCGCCTCATCTGCTGTTTTGTGAGAAAATACCCAAGGGTTGGCAAATTCTTAACTCTTCGAGTGCAACTGGAGTACATCTCCCATCATCCTTCACCACTGGGTATACTGGCTAGGATTTATGGGTATTACCATCAGAAAACATCTGGAAGGTCACAAGTTGCTCATCCTCCAAGATGGCCTCTGTATCTCACTGAAAGCGATGTGTCTTGAAAGATCTTAAATCAGAGCTGGGAATCTTGCAGCCCACTAGAGATGGTTGGACTGAAACTCCTAGCATACCTCAGCATTGACTGTGCAGGCTAGGGTTGATGGGAGTTGCAATCCAGTGTCTTAGAGTGCTACACGATTGCCATTCCTGGATTAAACTCTTACACTTTTAGCCAGAATGTGATGTAATGAGTGGAGTACTAGGCAATACAGGTTCATTTTGGGCGTGTTGCTATTGCTTGGGCTTGCCTACCTTGCAGGGTTGTTTTTAGCACCGCTTAGAAAAGTTACCTTCTGGAACTACAAGTTCCTGAAGCTCCCAGCCAGCATGGCTACTGCCTCTGTTGGCTGGGGAATTCTGGGAGTTACCATCAAAAAAATAACTTTTCCAAAATCTGGTTGTAAAGGGGGGGGGAGGTATGCAATAGGGAAGAAGGTAGGAAGGAAGAATTTTGTATATTCTGGGAGTAACTGTCCAAAAAATAACTTTTCCAAAGTTTTGTTGCAAGGGGGGAAAATGGAAAGGGGAAGAAGGCAGGAAGGAAGAATTTTGTATATTTCCCTTGATGGAAAAGTGGGATACAAAAGATACACACTTTAGACAGATTGTGCCTTTAGGGTATGTTTTATATTTCTGCCTGATGGATTGAAACTGAAATGCTTGACAAAATAAACCACAGCTATTTTCTCACTTCCTAATTATAGCATAAGCTTTATATGCTTTTTTTCAACCTCTGGGTGACCCTTATTCATTGTGTAATATTAAACATCCGGCGGTTCTCATGAAACAAGACCTGTATATCTGTCATTTAGTTCAAGGGGCCTGTAATTAATTTTCCACTTCTGACAAGACTTTCACCACGGCAGCAGAAATTTATCTGAAAATCTATCTTGCTTTTTTGTTGTTTCTTGGGGTCTGATGAGAATTATTATTTCCCCAGCCTGTCAGAGAATGGCACCATATTTGTGCCCATTGCCACAAATTTTTTAATATTACATTACGTTGTTTCTTACTTTCCTGGAAACTTTAAACTGACACTAGTTCAGGGACCACTACTGGGCTGAGAAATTCAGGGTGTTGTAGATTGTGTTGCCAGGCTTTCAAAACAGCAACAAGAGACAGCAGAGTTGACTATGAAGAAGTAGTTAAGGTTGAGTCTTTCTTATCCGGAATTCCAAAATCCAAAATACTCCAAAAACCAAAGCGTTTTTTTATGGATGGCTGAGATAGTGACACCTTTGCTTTCTGATGGTTCATTGTAGACCAGTTTTGTTTCATCCAGAAAATTACCGGTATTTAAATTATCCACATGGATGGCTGAAATGGTGACACTTTTGCCTTCTGATGGTTCAGTGTCCACAAACTTTGTTTCATGCACAAAATTTAGGTATAAAGTTACCTTCAGGTGATGTGTATAAGGTGTATAAGAAACATTAATGAATTTTGTGATAAGACTTGGGTCTCATCTCCAAGATATCTCATTAGGCACATATATGCAAAGACAGGTATTCTGAAGTCTAAAAAAATCCAAAAGACTTCTGGTTCCAAGCATTTCAGATACGAGAAACTCAACTTGAATTAACAAGTTTGTGTTTTACCTAAATATCAAATGCAAGTATTCAACTCTTAGCCATGTGATTCTCTGAAAAATTAACATATTATGCACATTGATAGATTACATGATGCACTCATTTATGTCTTTATGAAGGGCCTATGCCAAAAAATATGGGATTTTGGGGGGCATGTCACTCAGTCTTTATGAAAGGAAAAGCTGTACAACCCTCAAATAGGGGACATTCCTTATCACAAAGGCCACCTGCCAGCCCTATAAGGGACAAACTTTCTGGCTTCCAAATAAGGGACATTCCTAATACCAATGGTTCCCAAAATTTGGTCCTCCAGATTTTTGGACTTCAACTCCCAGAAGCCTCAATCAGCTTGGCCAACAGTCAGGAATTCTGGGAGGTGAAGTCCAACATACCTCGAGGACCAAAGTTTGGGCGCTAAGGTTTGATTCCCGGACCCCCCATGGATACCAAAATCTATGGATCCTCAAGTCCAGTTGAATACAGTGGCAGATTAAAAAGGTGTCTTTTACATAAAGCAGCAAAATCAAAGTTTGCTTATTGGAAAATAGATAGATAGATATTGATAGCTATTGATATTTTCAAGCTGTGGATGGGTGAATCCGTGGATAAGGAATCCATGGATCTGGAAGGCTGACTGTAATAAGGGACACCTGGTAACCCAAGTTGTAGCCTAGAAAAGAAACCTTTTGAAGCTTCAGAAATGTAGATGGCTCTAAACATTTTGCTGACGCAAGATAGTGCCCAACCTATTCTGGCTCACACACAGGAATGGCTGTTTGGTGGTGTCCTTCATGCCACACCTGAGGGCACCTGGTTCCTTCAGGGGGTGCAGGACGAGCTTCATGGCACGCGCAACTCTTTTCTCCAACACCGGAAGAACATCACAGAAAGGGAAAGGAGACCAACCTCGTCCCATCCGCTGGCCAGGATAGAGGCAGCTATAGTGAATTTGATTCTCCCTTCCCTGCCAAGAAAAACTTACAGTATAAACATTGCAAGGAAGACCTCAGGCCTGACTGAGTTTGTTTGTGGATTCCTCCCTCCCCGGTCCCTTTTCCTTTGGAGACATGCCTCTCTTGAGATTTGAAGCCTGAGGGTAGGGACTGTCAAATGCACTCAGTTTTGTTTTGCTTCAAACCCATCTCAGTATTGTTTCTCTACCCTGGTAATGATTCAACCAGTTCCAGCTTGACATGGGGGCTGAGCAGAGGGGGCAGGATAGCAGGGGCTAAGCCCGTGCTATCCTGGCCACGGTACTCACCAGGGTCAGTCCCCTCAGTTTGGCATGGGGATAGGCAGGTGCTTACACACCTGTCCTTGCATCAACCTGAGACCCACTTCCGGCATGCACTCCTTAGGTTGCCGCACCATCGCTCTTGCTCAGAAGCCCCTTATTTGCACATCTTGATGTAGAAACGGAGTGCCTGGTTGCACCCACATGGGCAGGAACCATGTTTCAGCATCAGAGACAGCAATGGGAGCTTCTGAGTAAAAGTGATGGCAAGGCAAGTGCAGAGAGGTGTGTAAACAGCTGAGGAAAGCCAGGGTTAAATTATCCTGGGCTGTCAGCTGTTTACCCTGGGATCTGGCTGGAACCTCCAGATCCATGTCTAATCTGGCAGGATCAGGCCTGTTCCTACTCCTGGGGATTTTATCTGCATCTTCTGAACTAGACAATATGAGGCCAGAGGAACCGGGGCCTCTTGGCCCATATGGACAACCCCTTGATTCAAAAAACCTTCCATTTACTTCCTTGCCTGCATGCCGTATTGCATCCACTCTGCTTTCTCTTTCGTCCTTTTTTCTTCCTTGCAGGTCTTTCTCTCCTTCTGCTTTTCTTCAGCCTTCCTGTCTCCTAACATTTCATTCCATCAGGCACTAGATATGTCTGAATGTCCCTCTCCCCCTTTCAGGATTGCCATATTCCAGTTTGGTGGTTGCCAAACATTGGTCCTCCAGATGTTTTGGACTTCAGCTTCCAGAATGCCTGATTGCTGGCCAGGTTGGCTGGGGATTCTGGAAGTTGAAGTCCAAAACACCTGGAGGGCAAAAGTTTGGAAATCATTGTACGGGCAGTGGCATTTGGGTGACTCCCATGTTAGAGTGGTGGTGAGTCTTCTTTGGGGTCTAACGCAGACTTAAAAGGA
>CM034703.1:324060410-324072912 GCA_020142125.1 Phrynosoma platyrhinos
CCAGGATAAAACTCTGCATGCCTTGAATGTGTTTCGAATACATCTGCACCATCAACTCAATTTTTATTTGAGTGCTTACACGTGTGAGCAACAGAACTTGCAGAGGTGCACACAGATGCGGTTCCATAGTGTGAACAATAAACCCGGAATGCGTGAGTGAGATTAATCATAGAATCATAGAATTATAGAGTTGGAAGAGACCACAAGGGCCATCCAGTCCAACCCTCTGCCATGCAGAAACTCCCAATCAAAGCATCCCCAACAGATGGCAAATGGATGCACAAAAAAACAACAACCCGTTCTTTCTGAATGACCCCTAGGTCTATCTCCCTTCCCCCCTCTCCAACCCCATTTTTTTTTCTCTCTAGGAGCACTTCACAGAAAGGTTCCCCCCCCCCCCCCCCCCCCCCCCCCCCCCGCATCCCTTTTGCTAGCAGAGCTCTCAATGGAAGCTGGCAAGACCCCAATGAGGAGGCAGTGTTGGAAAGCAGGAGACAAAGCAGCAGTGGACATTTTAAAAATCCACCTGGACAGAAATTTTAGCTGTGAAAAAGAGGACATGTTTGGGAAAAGTAACTCTAGACTTAAAATACAGTACAATCCCTGCATCTGTGGGATCAGTACCCACAGTTTCATTTATTCATATCTGAAAAAAATATATTCTCGCTAGGCATTTTCTAGGTCCTCCAGCATGATTCTATGCTATGCTTCCAGTCGAAGTTGATCATAGTCACACTGGATTATGTAGACATGCCTAGATAGCTGTTCTCTCTAGGATTCTCTAGGTCAGGATTAGGCAACCTTTTTGAGCCAGGGGCCGGGTTGCTGTCCCTCAGACAATTGGGGGGCCGAAGCACCAAACATAAATAAGTAAATAAATATAAAAATATATATATTTTAAAAAATATTTTTTTAAAAAAATATGTATGCACACGCTCTAAGCCCCAGAAAAGCCATGGCAAAACCCCTGTGGAGATTTTGCCAAGAAAACCCCAAGAATAAGTAATAACAACAATAATCAATATCATCATGGCGGGAGGCGGCAGCGGCAGGACCAGCCTGAGGCCGGTCCAAAGGCCTCGGAGGGCCGCATCTGGCCCCCGGGCCTTAGGTTGCCTACCCCTGCTCTAAGTCCTCCAGTGCAATTGTATGGTCAATTTCCACTGATAGTCATTCATTTCAATAGGGTTCACTATTATCCATAGTTTTGCGTTTCTGTGGTAAGCCTGGGAGCGTATTCCCTGTAGATTCAATGGATGTACTGCTGCCTTTCCCTCTCTTCCTTGGACAGAGAGCCTGGGACCTAGGGTCACCCGAAACTGTTTCTAGATTTGCAACAGCCCTGTGGGTGAGATCTCTCCTGCACTACCAACTGCTTCCCTGGGAGACAGACATTTCACTTTACCTGGCTCTCGATTTTTCTCATTCTTTGGCTTGGCGTCCTTTGCCTGGGTTGGCGTGCTGAACTGTACCTGCTTCTTAGGCTTAGGGTGGCTCTGATCTGGGACTGAGATGTAATCAGGATCATCCTAGAAAAGAGAGGCCATTCTTTAATAAAACAAATCCTAGTGGTGGAGAATTAACATTTCATCCCTACACCATCTTTTCCTTCAGCACAAATTTTCTTTTCTTTTCTTTTCCTTTCCTTTACTATATTTTATTTATATTCCAGCTTTCTTCCAAGCAAGGTGCCTTACAACCTATTAGAACATCTCACTAAAACCACAGTAAGGCTGCCTCCACACTGCAGAAATAATCCAGTTTGACATCACTTGCCATGGTTCAATTCTATAGAATTCTGGGAATTGTAGTTTGTTGTGGTACCAGAGTTCCCTGACAGAGAAGAATAAATGCCTCACAAAAACTACAAATCCCAGAATTCCATCGCATTGAGCCATGGCAGTTAAAGTGGTATCAAACTGGAATATTTCTGCAGTGCGGATGCAGCTTAAGTTACAAATAAATTATAATGATAAGTATAAATAATCAAATTACATGTTGGCTGGCATCCCATTAGTGACATATGCCAATGTAAGTTGTGCTGCACATGTGCAGTGACTTTTTTGGACAATGTACAACAGTCATATCCAGCTAATGACAGTGGAAGTATGCAGCAGTGTATTAAAGTACAAGGGTAGTGTGTGAATGCACCTTGCCTCTACATATTTCCTCTGCACATTGTGCATTACAATTACACATTGGTTGTCTGCCATGCACATTGACCACTGATCTATGTATGTTGTACTATATTAGTATTCAGTGTAAGGACTGTGTAACTTAACTTGGTTAATTAGAGTTGTCAGTTAAGGTCTGTCCTAGACTTGAGTTTTCAGAGTCAAAACCTGACATCTAGAGATGGCCCACGTTGATGTTATTCAACCTTATGCATCAAGGATCAACTACCTGCTTGGTGAGATAGGATAAAAGCATGTAATCAAGCCTAGCTGCTTCTAGCCAGAAGTTGGATGCAGAGTGGAGGGTGAGTCCACAAAATAACTGGGAGAGAAGGGAAAAACTAAACAAGAAAATAAATAGGCCTCCCTCCTGCCCAAAATCTTTGCAAGTTGCAGCAACAAACTGTAAGGCTTGCAAATTTTAGTAAGCTCATGTAGTGGCATCACTAGGGTTGTGGTTTGGTACCAGGAAAGGGGTGCTGGGAGCAATAACAGACTGCCCTTCCTCCTTCCCTCCCTCTGCTTTGCTTGCCTGCCCCTGGCTGGCAGCCACACCACGAAAGGGGCTAGGCAGCTGGGCAAATGAGATAGCGGGAAGAGATAGAAAGGAGGTAAGGGCTTCTTGTTTGGGCTTCTTGGCTGTCTTGGCTGATGGGCCATTCTGGGTCTGGCACAGCTGCTGGGCAAGCAAAAAAGGGAGTCCCATCGGTGCATGGCAGGGGGTAGGACTGGATTGCCCTTGTAGTCTCTTCCAACTCTATGATTCTATTGTTCTATGGAGACTATCACATTATGTTATAAACTGGCTTACCTGAGCCGGCTTAAAATTAGAACCGGGCAACATCCTGATTGTATCAGACACATTTAACTGATGAAATTGCCACCCGGCTGCAGCCCAGCTCCATCACTGCTCCAAGGGGTGCTCCTTGTGCCTCTTTTCGAAGCCGCCCCTCTGAGCAGCGATGGAGCCGGGTGGCAGCGGTCAGCGATTTCAGTGACTAAATGCATCTGATACTATCAGGATGCCACCCACTTCTAATTTTAAGCTGGCTCAGTTAAGCTGGTTTATAACATAATGCAGTAATCTTTTATGATTCTATGATTCTAACCCAAACTTCTTGCACCTCCTTAGTGACACCCTGAGCTAGTACTCTTCTAGGTGAGCTGGGGATTTGCACAGAGCTTTCTCCTCTTGCCTGGAGTTGAGCCTACTGAAACTGGACCATGTGTATCCTCATCTCCCATCTGGAGATAAGCCACAAAAAAAGAGACTCAGGTCCTAGGCCTGGGATCTGGCAACTCTATCCCTAGCGAGCATTTACGCTATGCTGAACTGATGTGTCCAATAATTTAAAACATCCATTCAACACAGTCCATTCATGAAAATATTAAAAGCCAGCACTTCAATTTCAACCATGTTAGTTAGTGAAGGCCTGCCTGAATAAAAAAGTCTCTGGCTGCTGATGGAAAGAGAACATATGTTTAGCATTCATTAGGATACCTCTTTGGTGTCCAGTGGTCCATCAAAATGGGAACTGGAAAACATATCAGGCTCCTCTATAAATTCAATCTCCAGTTTCCTTGGCCTGTGTCAGGGGAGAGGATGAAAGAGGTTGGGAGAATTGTCAACATAGGAGGAGGACCAGTCAGAGACATTTTGCTGCCTGAGATAGAAAATCAAATAGTATCTCTCCCCCCTAAAGACATGTCTACATGATTAAAATACTCCTTATTCCGGTTGAGTAGAATACAATTTGGCCACATGCAATTTGCAGGAGTTCAGGCCTTTTGTGTTGGAGGGGTAGGTGAAAAACTGCTTAAACACCAGAGAAAAAGGCACTGTGATTTTTACTGGTGTGTCTAGGAGTATCTACAGAATTACCTTACTCTTACCACTGGTTACTAGTAGTTGATACAAGTAAGTCAAATTTTCCCAGTCCCTCTAATCAGATCACCAAATCTCCCTTTTTTCCTATTGCTCCTTAGGACCACGTTCTCCTCCTTTCAAATGGTAAGATTGCTGTAAAGTGGTGAAAGCATCTTCTTGATAGTAGCACCACAGTTATGCAGTGCATTCCCCTGGGAACTTACCCTGGCCCTATTTTTAAAATCATCATCATCATCCTGCTTTTTCTCAAAATTGGGACTCAAAGCAGTTGACAATTTAAAATAACAATACACTTTAAAACATACAAAGGTGAGCTTTAAAATAGAATTACACTATTACGGTATTAAAACACACCACTCTGCAGTTAAAAATATAAAAGAGCTCAGAAACAGTATAATGAACATTACAACACCCCCAGCCTCTTCTTTAAAGACTTTGGGCCTCTACAGACTGCCCTTTGCACCGTCTTGGAGACAGGGAAGGGAAGGGGCAGCCACATACCGGTGCCCCCCTACCCGAGGACGTTCTTACGCACGGCACACACTGTCAGAACATCCTCCCGGTACAGCATCGTGATGCACTGCACCGGAAGGGATGCAGAAGAGCTGCATGGCAACTCTTGGGGTGCCCTATCTTCTGGCTCTGTAAGGAATGGCATTTTGCCGCTCTTTTACGGGCCAGCAAACAGGAAAATCAGGGCCACTGCGTGTGGCAGCAGTGGCCTCAATCCTTTGCTGCCCGGGGTGGCCCAAGGCTGCCTGTCTGCATCCCCCTTTGTTTGAAAAGCCTGTCTGAATAAAGATGTCTCGCAGTTTAGGCTGGCCTGGGGGTGGACATGGGGCTGGCCTGGGGGTGGACATGGGGCATGCTGGCCACCCCAACTCTGTCCCGACACCATGCGCCCGTCTGCATGGTGCGTGGCGTTAGGGCACCCTCTTGACGCAGTGTGCACACACACTGTGCCAAAGGGGCACAAAAGAGCCACCATGGCAGCTCTAAGGAGAAGGATCGGGGCTGCAGCATGTGGCTGCCATGGCCCTGATCCTTCTTGGCCGTCTGCATCGGCCCTTAACCTGCCAACAGAAGGACAAGGAAAGGGCCATTTTGACCTCCCTGGAAAAGGAGTTCCAGAGTCTAGAAACAGCCACCAAAAAGGCTGCCTGTTGCATCCCCACCAACCATGCTTGCAATGATGGTAGGACAGAGTGAAGGGCCTCTCCTGATGACCTGGGACAGCTCATACAGGGAAATATGGTCTACCAAATAGCCTACATTTGGATACCAGATTAAAACACTTTAATTTGTTTGGGCAGTGTTGCAGTGGAACAAGGGCACTGAGACTTTTTGATTAGCAGGAACAATGATTCAACTTCTTCTCCATCAGTTATCCCTGTTACCTTTGAGTTTAGTTATAAACTTAACAGTGGCTGAGAAATTGAGAGGTGAATATTCACCAGTGCATTACTCTGCATTATCTCTGTTATTGTGCAAGACATTTTGGGGTGGCTTGGCAATTAAGAATCATTATATTTACAAAATACCTGCTTTTGGTAGAAATTAAAGGCGTTGAATCAGCAGAGTTGCCTGCAGTTTTGGACTCTTGCCCCATGCTTCATGCCACCCCTTTTTTAATCTCCCAAGAGTTTAATCTCTTTGCAAAATTACTGTAAGAATACATTGTTGTTGTTGTTGTGTGCCTTCAAGTCATTTCTGACTTATGGTAACCCTATCATGGGGTTTTCTTAGCAAGTTTCTTCAGAAGGGGTTTGCAATTGCCCTCCACTGAGGCTGAGAGAGTGTGACTTGCTCAATGTCACCCAGTGGGCTTACATCGCCAAGTCGGGATTCAAACCCTGGCCTTCAGAGACACAGTCCAATGCTCAAACCACTACACCATTAGACTGATTTTGCTCATTTTTAAAAAACTGAACATTGAGTCATGTAAACATGCAGATTTTTTTTTTTAAAATTCAAAGGTTGAGCTTTAAAAGCACAGTTTCTATTCATCCTCAAGGCAACAGGTTGTTTCTTTTCCATGCCAGCAGTTGTCTCCAGCCACAAGAAGAAGAAGAGTTATGTGTGTGTGTGTGTCTGTGTGAAATTACCTTCAAGTTACCACTGGACTTATAGTGACTCCATGAATTTCATAGGGTTTCCTTAGGCAAAGAAGATGCAGCAATGGTTTGCTAGTCCCTTCCTCTGACATATAGCCTAAGGCACCTGGTATTCATTGGCATTTATCCATTTATACTTACTTTAGCCCAATAGCATCTTCCCCTACAGGTTCTCTACGACGGCGACGCTTCTTGCCCTGGCGTGGAGAAAATCCAGGTGGGAACCAGAGTGAACCATGTTCCCGATGCTGGGGCCGGCGGATCCTCCATACCCCGACAAAGATGACCAGTGCTATAACCAGAACTCCAGCCACTACGCCATAAAGGAGTGGCCCGGAAAAATGGGGAACTGAAGTCTGAGAATCTGATGGTGAGAAGAAGTGAGATTGTGGAATGTCAGTTTTACAGAGTTTGGAAAACTGCTTTTAAAACTAGAGCTTTAGTAAGTAGAAAGTTACTGTAAATACTCATTATGTAGAGAGATCTTGTAGCACCTTTGAGACGAACTGAAAGAAAGAAGTTGGCAGCATGAGCTTTTGTAGACTTAAGTCTATGTCCAAATGCATTTGAGGAAGAAGACTTAAGTCTAGGAAAGCTCATGCTGCAAACTTCTTTTTTTCAGTGAGTCTCAAAGGTGCAACAAGTTCTCTCTACATACTGATTCTACAGACTAACATGGCTATATCTTTGAATTCTATCTGTATACATTCATGTATAAGTCTAGAAATGTTAGTTAAAAAATTGACACACAAAAAAACTTGAGTCAACTTATCCATGGGTCAATGTAAGTACTGTACTTTAACTCTTATCAAAAAAGGATCCATCCTCTCATGAAAGGCAAGAGTATAATCTCTCTTGGACCCGTTGTGCTCTCCTATCTACACAGCATTAGGGTGAACACAAACAGTTATGCCTGCTGCAATTTTGTAATTGCAAATGTTGGCACAGTTTTCCTTTGCTTCGTTCTTTACATCCTTTGTTAGATGCCCCTAGGTTTTACCCTGACATATCCATGGATCACATCAAAATCCATAATTCTGGCCCGAAAACTTGCCCTCAATTTATATATGAGGTCAACTTATAGTCAAATATATACAGTACTTTGAAAACAGAAGGTCCCATTGGTGCTTATTGTGGTCTTTTTCTGGCGCCATGTCAAGACATGACTTTATATGTTTGAGTCTTTATTTCCTTTCAGTGTACATGTACACGGTTTCTAATTGTTGCAGCTTTTTAAGCTATTTTAACTTATTGCGATGTTTAATATGTTTTTATCCTGTTTAAGCTATGTTATTGTTTTAATCTGTAATTGTTTTAAATCCGTTGTCGCTGTGTGCCTTCAAGTTATTTCTGACATATAGTTATTCTAAGGCAAAACTATCACAGGGTTTTCTTGGCAAGATTTGTTCAAAGGGCTTCACCATTGCCTTCCTTTGAGGCTGAGAGAGCAGGACTTACTCAAGGTCACTCAGTGAGTTTCCAGATCTGAGCAGGCATTTGAATCCTGGTTTCCTAGAATCCTAGTCCAACACTCAAACTACTACAAGTAACCATAAAGTGCTCACTGTTTTATCTGTACATGTCTCTGAAGTTCCACAATAAAGTTCCACAGATTGAGCCTCCTTAATCTAAAATCCTCAAATGCTCCAAAATCCTAAAGTTTTGGATCAACAATTTAAGTAGCATGTGATATATATTTGCAAAGAGATGGAGATGGAATACGAGGCTGTAGATAGATGTGAATGAATGACCAGGAGTGCTTGCACTGTTGCCTTGAAGGCGGAAACAGGTGGCTGGAGGGCTCCCTGGAGATTTCCTGTGTGGTAATCAGGTCCCTTATATAAAATAAAATGCTGCAGTATTTATTTGCAGGTTGCAGAGAGACATGAGAGATGTGATACTGCACAGAGATGTGGTTGGAGAGAGAGATGAGATTTCAAAAACTTGCTTTTTAAAAAATGTATGAAAAATAGAGTGGACTTTCCAATAACTGGGAGGGAGTGACTGGTAGCAAGGGAAGGTATTTGGACACAGGCTGGGAGGAAACACCAGACGATGTTGGGTGATAGGACTCAGGAAGAGCAGCCTTGGCAGTGGTGGCCTCTGCACTGAAATCGAAAAATCCAAATGTGGCCAAAATCCAAGTTGCTCTTTCTAGCTGCACCTCTCTGTAGCAGCAGTGTCACTGGGGGAGTGCAGACTACATCGGGTGACACCCCAGAAGGGGGTGACACCAGGTCGGCTCCTGTTCCCCATGGGCACTGTTTCAGCCTTGCACTCGCTGCTCCACCCTGTGCTGGCAATCCTCAGGGCCGCATGGATGCCACTCATGGCCGTTTGGATGCCGCTTGGTGCCACGGGGGCACCACTCCAGCCCGCACAGGTACTCCCATGCACCCTTGCCCCAGAAACCCTGCCAGAAGTCTGGAGCCAGAAGCACACACCCCCGCCCCAGGTGTCACCCAGTGTGGGAACGCCACTGCTCTGCACCCCACAAATACTGCACAATTTTATTTTATATAAGGGACCTGATTACTGTACAGAAGTTGTTCTCAAACCTGGGGAGGGCATGAGAGTTGCTCAAGGATGGTACGAAACTTGGAGACCCTGATCCCCCCCTTGTTCTCCTCCTCCTCTGTTTCCCAAACTTTTTTTGTTCCTGGAGGAAAAAAGAAAGCCAAGGAGGTTGCTTGGAAGCTCTGCTAGAGGGAGAAGGAAAAGGAGGAGAACTATTTCCTTATAAAATGTTAAAATATGAATATACATGAAGGTGTGACTGAAAATGTTCACACTAAACAAACAAAATATCAGACGACGTCGCACAACATCGCCATAATCCCGTCATTATCACACAGATAAAGAAGAATTATACCACCGCTTTTTATTCACAGGAAAGTCCCATGAATAAAAAGGAGCTGTAGAATTCTTCTTTATTCACTCAATAATGACAGGATTATGGTGATGTTGTGCAATGTTGTCTGATATCTTAGCACACTAGCGTGATAGTGACAGGAGCATCCCGGTATGCTCCTGTCACTTTCCCCAGTGTGATAATCTCCAATACCATATTTCCTTTAGTCCTTTAATCTGATGCTAGGAGGCTTTGTTTTCTGCACGTGACCTGAAATTTTGTTCCCCTGCTCAATATAATATACCATTTTCCACTGACTCAGTCCAGGCAGCTACCAATGGATATGGAATGAAGGATTCAAGAGCTCCTTTAGCTGATAAGGCCCCCAAGATATTCAGGACAGATTCGGGGGATGTGGGACACAGGCCTGAGCATAGGCTCTTATCTACAACCAGAAAGATGGTAAAACTGCAATAAAAAAGAAAAACAAAGAAAATTATTGGTATGGAATATGCAGTGGTCCACCAAAAAACAATATATCAGCCACTGTTTTAAAGAATCTGAAGTGGATTTCTATAAAAAAAAACAAAAAAAAACCTTGGGGTGAGAGAAATATTATAGCAACAACTTTAAACATAACACCCATCTTGAAGTATGGAAGAACAAATAGGCTGAAAGTTACCTATAATTAAATGTGAGTGGATTGTTCACTCACTGAAATGACTACCCAAAGTCCTGTTCTGGTATTTGCCTGACCATGTGAGAGCTACAACTGAGTACAGAAAGGATGGAGAACCTGAGGCTCTCCAGATGTTTTGACTTACAACTCAGCTTAGCCAAGAGTGAGGGACTGTTGGAGTTGTGTACTCCAAAATATTTGGAAGGTTAAAGTTTCCCAATTCTCTGTTTTAAAGCCTCAGGCAGAGACAAAGTCCTCCTCTTTCAGGCCACCTCCCTTTATGACACTCAAAATTTGCCACCTAAAGTGGCTGTCTCATTCTTCATAACAGCAGCAACGGTGGTACAGTGGGTGCGGACATGCTTGGGAGTCTGAGGCTCACTCCACTCCATTTTGGGATCCTCTGGAGGGTCACATCAAATACTTGTGGCTGCCCTTTGAGACAATGCCTCTTTTCTGGTCACCTTTCTAATTGTTTGGGTGTGGGGACATTTGTTTCAGTGTAGAGATCCCCTTAAAATAGCATCATAGAGCCACATAAAGGATTTTTTAAAAAAAAAGTTTTAATTTCTCTTCCCCCCACCCCATCGATTAAAACAATTCTTTGGATGGGGGAATGCCTTTAGGAAAGTCAGTGGAGGTCTCAAGGGCCACCACATGTGGCTCATAGGCTACATGACTCCCACACTCCAGAATTAGAATAGTTGTGTTAAGGAGCTCATGCATAACAATTGCCACATGAAGTAGTTGTGGAACTGATCTGTGCAGAGAAAGAAAGGAAGGGTGTATGCCTGTGTGTGTATGTACCTTCAAGTCACCTGTAGACTTATGATGACCCCATGAATTTCATAGCATTTTATTAGGCAAGGAATACTCAGAGGTGGTTTTGCAGTTCCCTCCTCTGAAATAGAACCCACAGCATCTGGTATTCATTGGTGGCCTCCCATCCAAGTACTAACCAGGGCTGATCCTCTTAAGCTTCCAAGACAGATGGGATCTGGTGCCTTTAGGACATATAGGCCTACAACACTCTTACCCAATGGTCTCTGCTGCAGAAGTCGTCTTCTGAGTCCAGCTACTCCTGCTTCCAAGCTCTTCCTTCCCTGTGTATGGATAAATCCGCTCCCTGCCCTGGGAGTCCCGTTGAATCTGTAATGCCGCCCGTGTGGCAAGTATCAGAGAACGCAGAAACTGAGGCAGGTCTTTCCGGGGCATCAGGACCACCAGACCCAAGATTGGTGCCTTCAAGGGGACAGGATATGACAAGCAGTCTCCCCCATCCCAGTTGCAGGAAGCCACGTTGCACCCTCGGTCACAGTGTCCATCAGAGAAGCGGTCCTGGCAATATTGTGCGTAAGATGGGCTGAGGAAAAAATATTTATCACATAATGATACATGGTATGGAGCACTGGATCTCAAACGGTAGTCCTCCAGGTGTTTGGGACTTAAGATCTCCAAAGCCCCAGCCAGTTTGTCCAATCTGGGATTCTGGGGGCTTAATTCCAAAACATCTGGAGGACAAGAGTTATAGAGCCACTGGTGTGGAAAAGGGGGATATTATTTTCCCTCTAATATATCAAGGTAAGGCCTTGGGGTAAAAGTCTGGGAGGTCTACTTTGCAGAATGAGCAAGAAAAGCCAAACTAAGAAATAGATAGACAAATAAACAGACAGAGAGATCTGAGTGTATAAGAGCTGTCCTGTCTAAATAGTATGCTGAATTTTCTATTGGTTATCTTGTTGTGCTGCTTATTTTTTAATACGGCTTTATTTTTTAACTTGTTTTATTTATGTATTTTGATAGTTTAATCACTTTTTAACTTCAGTAATTTGAGATTCTTTAACTTTTTTTTTAATCTGTTGTAATCCACCTTAAGTCCTGAACTGGGAAAAAGGTGGTTGTTGTTGTTGTTGTTGATGATGATGATGATATAGATTAAATGTGCATTCAAATCTTTTTTATCATTTGAGCAGGATGACAGAGACAACCTAACTACACTGGAGAGAGGCATAGGCAACTCAGTCCTGGGTAGTAGGGATGCAAATCTTCATAAAGTTTATTCATTAAGGTATCAAGTATAGTCGTCCCTCCCCGTTTGTGGTGGATCCATTCTGGACACCACCACCCCGCGTGAATGGGAAAAACATGGATATTCAAGCCCCATTTATTTTAATGGCAGCGTGCTCCTGTGCACGCTATGGGACGTGTAATTTCAGAACTTTTCTTCTTGCTGTGAGAAAATCTTTGAAAACTGTGCAGTTTTTAAAGGCTATTCACAATTTGGGACTTATTCTGTGCAAAACATGGCATGTGGTTGTTTTATGAAGGAAACATCACTTTCTGTACAGAAACAGAATTTTCTGCATGAAAAATAATATTTCAACACAGAAATATTAATTAATATTAAATAACTTTCTCTCTCTCTCTCTGGCTGCTTGCCATGAAGCATGTGGCTTCAGCTCTCTCTTCACATGAGAAGCTCCAATCTTCCTGATACTGCCCTTGGCCCTCTGTTTCCAGATTCTGCATCCACAGATCCAAGCATCCATGGCTTGAAAATATTCTGCCCTCCAAAAATCCCAAAAAGCAAACCTTGTTTTGCCATTTTATAAAAGGAACACCATTTTACTACCCCACTGTATGTATATAATATAATGAACATCCACAGATTCTGGTATCTACAGGGGCGGTCCTGGAACCGCCCCTGTAGATACAAGGGCCCACTGTGTGTAGAATCCTATTTTTCTTCACCTTTCCTCAAGAAGTTAAATCTGTATATTTGACTATGCACAAGCA
>CM034703.1:324073012-324089555 GCA_020142125.1 Phrynosoma platyrhinos
CTGAACAATTTTAGTGCCTTGGACAGGAAAATGGCAGCTATGGGAGTTCTTTGATGCTTTGCTAATTTGTAGGCTAGGTGACTGGGAAAGAACTGCAGCTCACCAACCATGGACCTCCTCTGGTTTCAGAAGTTTTAGGCCCAATCCTGGGAGATTATTGCACTGCCCTTTTCCATCCTTCTTTCCCGACCTTGGTGCAGGATGAAAACTTATAAGCACAGATTTTATCGTTCACCTCTGTGCCCAGGCCGGAGGCATCCTGTACTTGATCATGGCATCCTGTACCTGATCTGGACTTCTCTGGCACGTTTTGAAAGAACAGGATTTTCTCATTCTATGCAAAGTATGGGAGAAGTCCGGATTGGGTACAGGAAGCCAGGATCACGTATGGGATGCCTCCTTCCTGAGCACGGAGGCGTGCAATAAAATGTATACTTAAATTTTTCATCCTGCACCAAGGTCAGGAGAGAAGGATGGAAAAGAGCAGTGTGATAATCTCCCAAATTAGGCCAGGAAAGAATATGGCCTGAACCCCTAGACAGGCACTGCCAGTATAAGCCAACTGGCTGGAGAGGATGGGATGTGTATTTCAACACATCTGGAAGGCACAAGATTGGGGAAGACTGGTGTGGACCACCTTAGCTAAATAGATCAATAGTCAGATTTGGTGTACAGTTATGTTACAGTGACAGCTGGTAGTTTCCATGTTAGTGTACAGTGAATTTGCATCAGGCTTTAGTCCAAACATTAAGCTGGCAGTCCAGGGTGCTGAATCTATTTTGGGGAACAGGCATTGGTATCTTGGATTCTTACTTTAAAATCTGAACTGAAACATGTTCTGGCACCGTTCAAGAGGGATATTGATGAGCTGGAGAGGAGGCAGACCAAAATGGCGAAAGGTCTGGAAACCATGCCCTGCGAGAAGCGGCTTAGAGAGCTGGGTGTGTTTAGGGGAAGAGAGGTTAAGAGGTGACATGATAGTCATGTTTAAATATTTGAAGGACTGTCAGATTGGGGATAGAGCAAGCTTGTTTTCTGCTGCTCCAGAGACTTAGACATGGAGCAACAGATTCAAAGTAGAGGAAAAGAGATTCCACTCAAACATTAGGAAGAAGTTCCTGACGATAAGAGCTGTTCGACAGTGGACACACTCCCTTGAAGTGTGGTGGAGTCACCTTCCTTGCAGGTTTTTAAGTAGAGTTTGGGTGGCCATTTGTCGGGAGTGTTTGATTGTGTATTCCTAAATGGTAGGGGGGTGGACTGGGTGGCCTTTGGGGTCCCTTTCAACTCCATGATTCTATATTCTATGTAGGGGATTCCCAACTCCCCATTGTCATAAAAAGCACTAGTTACCACTGCAACATCCTATGACTGCAGAACCCTGTCTCTTTGCCCAGGAATGGCTGCCAACCATCATAGTTTTAGATTTTGGATCAAGATGCTGCAGAACTAAACTTCATAACTCTCACTTTTAGAAATTAAGCCCCAGCCCACCATCTCACTAGTATCCATCAATCCCCAGCTATATTCACTCAGCTCCATTCTTACCTGTGGACAGTGGCAGGTGAATTCAAGAGGATGACCAGGCATCATGCTACAACTTCCACCATTGTGACAGGGATTGGTCTGACAGCTGTCAATCACAGATTCACACAGCCTCCCTGGAAAGAGAAGTAAGTTCTTATTTAATTCAAATGAGATTTGATTTATGATTGGAGACAGATTCATCAATGAGCACAAGTGAAAGGGAGACAATCCAGAGATAAAGTGCCCCATTCCTCTCAGATCATTGCTGCTTTGAGGGTTTAAGAACAAGACAAGAGATACTTTTAAAAATAGTCTAAATCCTAGTTGTAGAATTCAGAGAGACAGCCCTATTATTTTGGAATATGAGTATGTAAAGGGATCATGTAGCATCTTTGAGATTAACTGAGGAAAATAAGTTGTAGCATAAGCTTTGCATCTAAGGAAGTAGACCAAGTCTACAAAAGCTTGTGTTAGAACTTCTTTTACTCATTCTCAAAGGTGCCACAAAATCCCTTTGCATACTAAATCTTAGTGTTAGTTCCTAGTAGAGTAGACCCACTGATCAATGGAACTTGACTTACCAATCTTGCATTAACATAATGGATTTTCTCTAGGTGAGACTCACAAATTTGGATTTTGGATTTTGGCCTGAAGTGAGAATTGTGTACTATATACCTGATCCTTTCTGGGTAAAAAATAACTTGTCCCCATATATTCAATTAACTTAGGGATACTGAACTTCCTACACCAGTTAATATCCTTTTCTCTTGATTCATCCCTTCCCACTATTCAGATCTAGTTTTCCCCTCAAGAATATAAGCACCCTGCCAAAGTCCAGACATAAAAGATGTAACAAGTCCAGATGTCTTGATAACAGCACAGAGGTAGCCTTTTCCACTTTACCCCCTTTCTAAATTTCTCCTTTACCTGTGTATCCTGAGGTGCACAAACAGTGGAATCCATGTTCATTGGACTGGCATTCGTGGGCACCGGGTCGGTGGCATGGCTGAGAGAAGCAGGCATCCACCACTCCTTCGCACCGCTTGCCAACATACCCAGGAGGGCAGATGCAAGAAAACCCTTCAGGCTGAGCCACACAGGTGCCCCCATAGTAGCAATGGGGACCAGGGAGAGAACAGGGATCCACATCACAATGGGGACCTGGAAAATGTCAGGAAGGGTAAGGTTGGGAATGTTTCAGAGCTGGAAATATTTACTCTTGTGGATTACAAGCCCTTGAATTCCCTACTAGCATGTGTGTAAACCCCATCCCCCAAGGAATTTTTCCAAGCTGAGGTTGTACCACCTTTTATAACAACAGGAAAAGTGCTTTTTGGATCACATCTGAGGTCCATCTGGTCTGGCATCCTTTGCTCCCCTAAGCAACCAATCTGATGCTTTTGGAGAGAAGCCCGCAAGCAGGACATGAGGGACAGCAATCCTTTTCTGATTTTTTTTTTCTCTTCACAAGGCAAGACTGGCTTAAAATAAGGTCCAAGACATGCTGGTTCCTAAGGGAGCACATCAGCAAATTTTGTGTCCTCCCTGTTACTTTGGAGTATATCTAAACCTCAAAGGGAATCTATGTGATCTCTTGTTTCTCAATTTCATCCATTTTTTTAAACCTCAGAAATCCTAACAGTAGTTCCTCAGAGAGACCTCTTTCCCATTTTTCCATCCTTTTTTTAAACCCCAGAAATCTTAGGGTCAGTCTACATGTAAGTGCATTATGCAAACTGCTGTGGATTTTTACACATTCGCTTTGACTTTTAATTGTCTTCACTTGTCTGCACAAATTTGCATCTATTTACCCTTCTCTGCCAAAAATATGCAACAACTCGAATCCATGCAAAGCAAATGACTGGCCACATGTTCGATAAGGTGCATTCTTGTGGATACTCTCAGATACTCTGGTCAAAATTGCAAAGCCTTTTTTCTGTGGAGTATGTGGAGTTTTCTGCATGCCCCTCTGCCTGCAAAAAGCCCAAACTCCAAATTGCACGTGGCAGGATCACATACTATTCCAATACAATGAGGAGTATTTTAATCATGTAGATAAGCCTTTAGCAACATTGTTTTTCAGACGTATTTGTGTAAAGGAGAAATAACACGACATTAACCCAAACAGAAAGTTGCCAAAACCCATTCCTTTTTACTTTCAGAAGTTCCCAAAAGTAAAAAGGAGCAGGTTTTGTTGGCTTTCCATTCAGGTTATTTTTGCGTTATTTCTCTTTCGTGAAAACGTCATCTGAAAAACAATCCGCAGTTGTGGGTTTTGTCTACTTTCTGTTCAGGTTAACCCCAAACGTCATGTGAAAAACAACCCGCAAAAGTGATTGTTTTCACTTTAAAAATAGTTTCTGCACAGGATTTGTCCCTTGTGATAAACTCCTGAGTCACATACTTGCCCGATATTTGGGAGAAAGATAGCTGTTTGGCACATTTAGTTTGGTCGCTCAGCAAAAACCTGTCTGATAGCACCATTGGGAGGAAATATTACTTCTTCTGCATATAAAAACTGGTCTTCTGATGGTGGTCAGCTCAGGACAGACAAGTGGGCCACATCAGTAGAATCCAAACTATGTTGTTGTTTTTTAAACTATTTTTAATCGGATAGAAAAATAACCTCAAGGTCAAAAACCCAGAGAGGGAAGGAGGTGAATGGAAGAAGCAAAGGGAAAGGAGAATGAAGGTCCTTCACTTTGAACCAGTAAAGGGAAACAGTAACAGGATTACCTTGTGTGATAAAGCATACCTATTAAAATTCCCTGCTTTGTATCTGAGCATCTGAATTCAGGAGTGGGCAAAGTGCAGCCCATAGACCACACGTGGCCTGTGAACCCCATTTTTGCAGCCCATGAAGCTTCCATGGTAACCCTCCAAATTTCCCCAGCTCTTGATTTTTTTTTCTAAAAAGAATTCTGACTGATCTTTGGGCTTTTTTTGCCCCTCAAACCAGCCAAATCCACTAAAACAAGCCACAAGTGCCATGGGTTACGTGTCCCAGAGCCTGCCAGCTCCCCACTCCCCTGTGCAAATCATAGAATCATAGAATCATAAAGTTGGAAGAGACCACAAGGGCCATCCAGTCCAACCCCCTGCTATGCAGGAACTCCCAATTAAAGCATCCCCGACAGATGGCCATCCAGCCTCTGCTTAAAGACCTCCAAGGAAGGAGACTCCACTACTCTCTGAGGGAGTGTGTTCCACTGTCGAACCGCCCTTACTGTCAGGAAGTTCCTCCTAATGTTGAGGTGGAATCTCTTTTCTTGCAGCTTGCATCCATTGTTTCGGGTCCTAGTCCATCAATAAACAAAGAAAATAATACCTATGGTTCCTGGTGGGCACAAGCAGCGAAATCCATCTGATATCTTGGTACATGTTCCTCCATTTGGGCACTTTCCCCCTGGAAGGCACTGAAATTTGAATGATTCAGAGTAGAGTCATAAAAATATTTAAGGTGAAACCATCATAAAGCCACATTTGTCTCCTGACACATTTTTCTTTTTTTCTTTTCTTTTTTTTATTATAACAAAAATAAAAATACAAATTTCAGTACAAGCACTTCCACATACATACAAATCTATAAAGTATTACCTTGTCACAAATCGCAGCTTATGAAAATAAAGAAAAATTATACAATTATAGAATGTAAGGCTGATGGTTTCCAGTTAATATCTGAGACATATCAGGTTTAAAGGTCGTTATCCTGAAATTATATCTAAAACCCACTTCTATATAACTCCTTGTCTAATATATTGCTAGAACAAATAAACGTTTTATATAGGTCCGCTAATCCTTAAAGAAAAGAAAGAAAACATTGACAAAAAGTCCCTAACAAAAACAAAAAAAAAGACAAATTTACTATTGTTGATATTATTATTTATACCATTATCATTAATCATCTTATTACTAGTAATATCATATTCTTTCCCAATTATCCTCACAGTATGAATATAAAGGTTTCCATATATTATCTAAGCTATTACAGCAATCGCTACCACTTTCCTCATTGTATTCATCTAAATTCGCACGTTTTTCATATAACAAAATGGTTTACAGTGGAATCCCATTGTTTGCTGCAGTTTGCAGGTTTTTTGGCACACAAACTCAACAGGTTAAAGCAATGATGGTGAACCTTTTAGGGGCCAAGTACCCAAAAGGCATCCCAACACTGGGTGTTACTCGGTGCCTAGGGTGGGACTTCCTTTTCCTCCTCTTCCCTGTCTTCCGTGTGCCAAGGAAAATGGCTTTGTGTGCCATCTCTGGCACGCGTGTCATAGGTTTACCACCACGAGGTTAAAACAACCTTTCTCACTGAGACACAGACAAACACAGGGACAAACACACAGCAGAAAATCTTCTTTATATAATTATTATCTGTATGTTACATTTTTATAATGCCTTTCCCCTCTACTTTAGTCCCATAACAATGCTGCAAGGTAGGTCGGATGGGCCGCAGCTGGGGAGAAAGAATGCCTGCCTCTACCTAGGAAGGATTGCTTATCTTGATTAAAAGTGAGGATTGTTTGTTGTTGTTAGCTGCCTCCCAGTTGACCTCAACCCATAGCGACCCTGTGAATGAGACCTCTCCAAACCTCCCTATGCTCTACCCCTATGCTCAGGTCCTGTAGGCTTAGACCCATAGTCTCCCATATTGAGTCTATCCAAATCCAAGCTCACCTACATCACAACATGCCATACCAGTATATATTGATTGGCCTGCTGTGAAAAGGCAAGCCAGCATTGTGCAATGTTTTGCATGTTGGAACAGGACTCTTGAGAAACTAGGATTCAATTCAGCCATGGAAAACCACTCTGTGACCTTGGGCAAGTCCAACTCTCTCAACCTTAAAGGAGTGCAATAGCAAAATTCCTCTGAAGAAATCTTGCCAAGAAAGCACTGAGTTGTTAACTGCCATTAAGTTAACTTTGATTTATGGTGACCACATAAATAGGAGAGCTCCAAGTCACCCTAATCGTAACAGCCCTACTCAGCCACAACCATACAAAGAAATGAGAAATATGATGGCATTTTCAGTGATATATCTAGACACATCAGGATCTTGTCTAGTTCCTTCATAGCTGCCCTTACAAGTCCTAGTCTTCTTCTGATTTCTTGACTGAACCAAGACATGGAAAATCTTGAATTATTGCAATATCTTCATTGTCTGCTTTAAAGTTATAAAAATCATCTGTGGTCATTATTTTTGTGTTCTTAATGCCCAACTGTTAACCTGCCTTTGCACCTTCTTCCTTTACTTTTTCAGTAATCCTTCCAAGTCTTTGCTATTTTCCACTAGTATTAAACTGTTGATGTTCCTTCCTCCAATTTTCACGCCTCCTTCTTCCATGTCTAATCCTGCTTTATTTATGATATGTTCCACATACAAGTTAAAAGACAGGGTAATAAAATACAACCAGAGTCATCATAAGTTGGAATTGACTTGAAGGTACATAACAACAACCATGTTGTGAAAATCCTTACTTGTTAACTTCCCCAAATCCAATACTGCTAAAAGGTAGTACCAGTCAGTTGGCACCTATGCCAATCCCATGCTCACCTGACAACTGAACCCTCCAGCTGGCTCTGTGCAGTTATCTCCATTCTGGCTTGACTGGTGTTGACATCGAGGGCCAGACCAACCTGGGGGGCAGAGGCAATGAGGAGCAGACTCTTTTACTACACATTGGCCTCCATGTCCACAAGGGTCTGTTGTGATGGGAGAAAAACATACAGAGAGTGAGAATAATGTAGATAGAATTAATTGTGGAGACTTCATAAATGTGAAGTCGTAGGCTTTCATGGTCGGCATCCATAGTTTTTTGTGGGTTTTTCAGGCTGTGTGGCCATGTTCTAGAAGAGTTTCTTTCTGACGTTTCGCCAGCCACAGATGCTGATGAAATGTCAGAAAGAAACTCTTCTAGAACATGGCCACACAGCCCAAAAAACCCATTAAAAACTATTTCAGGGATACTCTGGCAGCAATACAAAGAACATTTGAGCTTCCACATGGTCCAGTATGGCAGTAAAGAAGAAAGTTTCACTGCTTGTATCTCTTCCTGGTATTAAGGTATAGTATCTCTGCCTGAAATCAAGCTGGCAAATCAAATTGTATACAGTCAGCCTTCCATATCCATGGATTATTTATCCATGGATTCAACCATCCATGGCTTGAAAATACTTTAAAAATATATACATTCTAAAAAGCAAACCTTTATTTTGCCATGTTATATAAAGCCATGTTATATATACCATTTTACTATGCTATTGTACTTAATGGCACTTGTGTATCCAAGGATTTTGGTATTCATGGTGGGTCCTGGAACCAAACCCCAGTGGATCCCAAGGCCCCACGGCACAGCCTGATGCTATATATATTTACTCAGGAGTAAGGTCCAGTGTATTGAATATAGCATTCATCAGTGTTTCTATTCTGTTGAATGTAACCAGATCTTTAAGTTTTCTTCCCACTGCAGGGATTAAATTAGCAAAGCACCAAGCCAGCCTACATATGATAAGCAGTCTGCCACCATCTCCACAATTACTTTACTATTACTTACTTACTTACTTACTGGTGTGACTATTGGGGAGAGAATCCAAATTTGGTCCCCAAATGTGGCCCTACAGCAGCAGATACACTTTAATCTCATGGTTGGTTTTGTGTTATTTAGCAAACAACCCCTGTTATTGTTGTTGCAGTTATAAAGTTAGGATTGCCCATGCCCTGTTATTGTTGATGCAGTCATTCTTCCTATGAACAACACTGATAACCCAAATAGAAAAATTCCACCACCAAAAAGTGAAATATTCATTCCGAATTTTCAAAAGGGCCCAACCACTTTGGGGATGTAGGGGGAAACAAAGCTCTATATGACCAATAGGTTTTCATAGGCTTTGCTCAACTTGGGCTCACACCAAAGCTGGATCTCTTATTAGGAGGTTATCGCTTGGCATTTTGAATTGAATTAAGCCTCCTGGGCTGCAGCTGGAGGCTTCTAAAAAGCGGCAGCTGAGCCCAGCTTGGACCCAG
Organism: Phrynosoma platyrhinos; assembly: GCA_020142125.1. Lineage (NCBI taxonomy): Eukaryota > Metazoa > Chordata > Lepidosauria > Squamata > Phrynosomatidae > Phrynosoma > Phrynosoma platyrhinos. The sequence goes on from CM034703.1 coordinate 324,081,574, forward strand.
GCTGATGGTGGCCGGTGATTTGGCGGCGATTTGGCATGTGATAATCCCTGCCTCCATCCCGCCTCCCGGCTACAGCCCAGGAGGCTTAATTCAATTTAAAACGCCAAGCGTTTTAGGCAGTGATTTCTTAGGCAGTGAGGTGGATAAGGAGCTGAGGAGAAGCAATGGCAATATCCCAGTAGTTCTTCCTCAACTCTGTAGATGTTTCCTTGTCTTAGATCATGAATGGGCAACTGCACAGGGGCCGAAGGCCATTTTCCCACCCTGTGCCCAGTTTGTAGGCAACATCGGTGTATTTTGGTGTGCTGAAGCAATGCAATGTTAAATGAGCAACCTGTAAGGTGCTCTGGCAGCATTTGTGGCCGAAAAGTGGGGTATAAATACTCTAAATAATAAATAAATACATGCCACTTCTGGCTACCATTTTGCCTGTTTTTCAATTTTTCCCATTTCTTTGGTGTTTTAGAGATGTTTAGGGTACTTTGGAGAGTCTGGGGAAACAGATCACCATGTTTTGGGGCATAAAATTGCCTACAAATCATCCCAATTTTTAAAAAATCTTAGAGGGCAGAAGCCACACGCAACCTCTCCTTGGCCCATTAAATTAGTATCAGGTATAGTAGGAAGGTGCTGTTATTGTTGCTGCCATTGTTAACATCTTTATTTATACTCCCCCTTTTCCCCCAAAACTGGGACTCAAGCAGCTTACAAATTAAAATATAATAGTTAAAATACATATATACAGTTGACCCTCTGTTTTTGCAGGGGATCCGTTCCAGACACCACCACCCCCGCAAAAACGGAGATTAGCAAATATTCAAGCCACATAGGTTTGAATGGGGAGCACCCCATTCAATTAAACAGAGGTCACCCCTCCGTGAATATGTAAAACCATGAAATTGAAGTCCGCGAGAATGGAGGGGCCACTATATATTGTAAAAAATCAACATTAAAAATGTGAGCTTATTTTGGTACCAGGCTGGGAGGAAGGAGAGATACAAAACAAACAAGCAACATTTAAAAACAATTTCAAACACAGTATTAAAAGTGATTTTAAAAACCGGTATGGACAGTATAATAAAAAAGTACAGCACTCTTCTAAAAGACTTTTTGTTTGTTTGTTTAGAAAATGTATACTCTGCTTTTTAGCCATAAAGGCTCCCACATTGGCTTACAAATGGTTAATTTTTACCTTAAAAACCCTCAGTTCTAAAAACCCTGTTGAATAAAAAAAGTATTTTCTTGCCAAAGGAATTGCTGCAAGGAATGGGCCATTTACATTCCCTAGAAGGCCCTGTCTCACAATTCCACTAAGCATGCCTGTGTCAGACCTCCTAGAGATCTTAGGGCCTGGGGAGGCTTATATGTAGAGATACTTCTGTCTAATAGCCTGGACCTAAGCCATATAGGGCTTTATGGGTCATAACCAGCACTTTGAATTGTTCCTGGAAACAGACTGGCAGTCAGTGGAGCTGTTTACAGTGTTTGTTTGTTTTGTTTTGTTTTGTATGCCGCCTTTCTCCCAGGAGGGACCCAAGAAGGTTTATAGGTAAAACATTTTAAAAACCTCAATAAAATTCAAAATAATTAAAATCATCTACAACAATATAAAATCACATAAAAACATACAAAAGTTAAAAGCATAACTAAAACCCACCAGCTCCATAAACAACCACCTTGATATCAATTATATATCAAATGCCTGCTTAAATAAAAATGACTTGGCTTGCTCACAAAAAGCAGGCAGGGAGGAGGCCAGCCTAGCTTCCTATGGAAGTGCATTTCAGAGAGCAGCCACCAAGAAGGCTCTCTCTTGTGTCCTCCTCTCCAAGCAAGCCTGAGATGATGGTGGGACTGAGAGAAAGCCTTCTCCTGAAATTTTTAGGGCTCTAGCGGGTTCGTATGGGGAGATATGGTCTCTCAAATCATCTGGACCTAAGCTGTGCAGGGCTTTATAGGTCATAACTAACACTTTGAATTGTGCCCAGAAACGAACTGGTAGCCAGCAAAGCTGTTTCAATACGGGAGTTACATGCTCCCTATAACTGGCCACAGTCAGCATTCTGGCTGCACTGTTTTGCACCCACTGAAGTTTCCAAACAGTTTCCAAAGGCAACCCCACACAGAGTGCATTGTAACAAGGGATTTGTATGGTTGTGCGCCTCCAACTCATTAATGACTTATGGCAATCCTAAGGCAAACCTATCATGGGGTTTTCTTGGCAAGATTTGTTCAGAGCAGATTTGCCATTGCCTTCCCCTGAGGTTGACAGCATATGACTTGCCCAAGATCACCCAGTGGGTTTCAAAGCCAAGCTGGGAATCGAACTCCGGTCTCTAGAGTCATAGTCCAACGCTCAAACCACTGTGTCACTCTGGCTTTCATAACATTACATGTAACATGTAACTTAAAGTAAAGGTAAAGTTATTCCCTGTTGACAAGGTTGTCCACTTGTGTCCAACTGTATGGGCGGTGCTCATCTCTATTACTAAGTTGAAGAGCCAGTGTTGTCAGAGACTACTCTGTGATCATGTGGCCAGCATGATTGCATACAATGCTGTTTACCTTCCCACTGAAGTGGTACCTATTTATCTACTTGCATTTGCATGCTTTCAAACTGCTAGGTTGGCAGAAGCTGGGACTAGTGACAGGAGCTCACCCCATCATGCAGCTCTTGGGCCTTGAACTGCCAACCTGCCAATCTTGCAATCAACAGAGTCAGCATCTTAACCACTTGAGCCATCGCATCCCCATAACACGTAATTTAGTTAACATTATATGTGTGGAAGGAAGGTTTCAGCTGCCAATAGTCAGCCTGTGTACATAGACTGGGGAGGGAGAAGCAACCTCTTATATGTTTCCTTGGGGAGCAAAATGCCTTTAGCTGACCCTGGTTCCCACATACTCACTAGGTGAACAACGGTCTATGGTCACTTGACACCTCAGTCCTGTATAACCCTTTGAACAAAGGCAATGGAAACTTCCAGGGCTGTTAAGGCAGGATCCAGAATGGAGGCAGGGGCTTGACTGGCATTCGTCCACATCTTCTTCACATGTTGTCCCTGGCAATTGGGAAGGAATAGAATAATAAAGTGGTGATCTGTAGGTAAAGGTGGAAGTCATGTGGGCTAGGATGAAAGCAGAGAACATTGTATATACTCATGTATAAGTCTAGAAATTTTAGTCAAAAATTTACTCACAAAAGCTGGGTTGACTTATCCATGGGTCAATGTAAGTACTGTACCTTAACTCTTATCAAAAAAGGAACAATACCCTTCTCTGAGCTGAGTGGAAAAAGGCAAGAGTTTAGTCCCTCCCAGGAGAACCTAGAAGAAACACTGCTCTCCTCTACTCTTTCAGCCATGGCACCACTTCTGGCCTTTTTGAAAGTCTGGGTGGAAAAAGAGTGGTGACATGGTTGAAATAGTGGTGACATCCATCCAGCCTTTAGGATGAGCACAATCAATTATGCTGGCTGGAATTTTGTAAGTTCTTTGGCATTGGTTTCCTTTTCTCCATCCTTTACATCCTTTGTTACATGCCCCTATGTTTTACCCTTGACCTGTCCATGGTCAGATCAAAATCCATAATTTTGGCCACAAAACCTACCCTTGACTTATACATGAAGTCAACTTATAGTTACGTACATATGGTAGGTTGAAAATATGGGTCAATGTCCTTCAATATTGGTTGAAGGAGAGGTTCAGCTTCCCAGGGCAGGGGATGGGGTTTGGGACTAAGGGCACATTACCTTGGTAGCCACTGGGGCAGAGGCAAGTGAAGGCACCTTGTTGGCTCAGACAAGTGCCTCCTTGGTGACAAGGGCTGGAATTGCAGGCATTGATCTCTGTGGCACAATCTTGGCCTGTCCAACCTGGCAGACAAATACAATGCAGCCTGGAGAGGAGGGTTGAGAAATAGAAAGAGAGAGGGTTGATGATGATGATGATAATTTTATTTATTTATTTATTTGTATTTGTTGTTGTTATTTGCTGTCAAGTCAGCTCTGACTTATGACGACCCTAAATACCCTAAAGGCACCATCCCATCTGATCTTGGAAGCTAAGTAGGGTCAGTCCTGGTTAGTATTTGGACTGGAGGCTACCAAAGAATACCAGATATTGTAGGCTACATTTCAGAGGAAGGAATTGGCAAAATCACCTCTGAGGATCCTTTGCCTAAAAAAAAAAAGGTGTGTAATTAATGGGGTCACCATAAATCAAGAGGCAACTTGAAGGCACATGTACATGCACACAAATGAGAGATGTTCAAGATTCCCAGTCATCAACTGTCCTTCTCAGGTCTTGCAAACTCAGGTCATGGCTTCTTTGATTGAGAGTCTACCCATCTGCAGTACTGTCTCTCTCTTTTCCTGCTGCATTCCACTTTGATCAGCATTATCATCTTTTCCAATGAGTCACACTGTAATATGTCCAAAGTATGGCAGCCTCCATTTAGTCATCTTGTCTTCTAGGGAGAGTCCAGCTTCATTTTGCTCTAAGACCCATTCATTTGTCTTTTTAGCAGTCCATGATATCCATGAAACTCCAGCACCATATTTAAAGTAATAAGTTGATTTTATACCTGTCAGCTTTCACAATGAAACAGAAACCAGAAGTACTATAGCACAAATGAACCTGAATTTCAGAGCTCATGATCTATCTTGCACACCTTTTTATACAGCCTTTTCAAATGTTTGAAGAAGGGTTGAAAAGAATATTTGTAAATATTTGTTCTCCATTTGAAAAAAAAAAAGGTTTCCTGACAGTTGGGAAACTCCATGGGGAAGAATAATGCACCAGCAAGAATTTTGCAATTTTCTCCCTGTATTTGAAATTTTTCTGTATTTGAACATGTGGTTTCTGTGCACAAACATCTGTTGGTGGGTTTTAGGGAAATATGGGGAGAATACTTCAGAGGACTATTTGTTTTCTCCTATAGCAGGGAGAAAACTATGATAATTGTTCATCCTTGCATGTGGGAAGAGATTGTCTCTAGTTCAAAGTGCTTCACATGTACTGTCTAGCTATAATGCTTATGGAAATCCTACAAGGCAAGTCAGCCCTATTATCTTCCCATATGAGTCCCTATATTGGGACTATATATAAAGGCAGGATAAAATAAAATAAAATAAAATAAAATAAAATAAAATAAAATAAAAACTACAGGTGGTATGTATGTAGGCATTCAGGGCAGAAAACATTAATAAACTCTGAATGAAACCAGAAATACAATCAAATCATTAAAGAACAGATTTAAAATAACAATGAAAGCATGTCAATAAAAGAAAAAAACACAGAACAACAGGGAAGGATACAAACAACCCTTCCTTGGTGAGTTATTTATTTGTAATTACCTTTCCCCAGTAACAAAGGTATAACTACAACACATTATGAGTGTAAATTAACAAAATATATTGTGCCTCTTTTTGTGATGTGACTGCAATTGTAAGCTCTAGTAGTATTAAGTTAGAATCAGGTCTGAGAGAGAGCAAAGTTGTGAAGATATAGGGCTGCCACCTTTTCTCTGCCCTCATCCTACGCCTTTGCCTTTAAGAAGTGTTTGTGAACCACAAAAATTCAACAGGTGAAGATTTCCCTGGCATGGAACGAAGGAAACTAAAAACTCTTTACCAGCTTAAACACTGTATCATGCCAGCCTACAGCTAAAGGCACTGGGCCAGGGTCAGTTAAACCCAGATATGAAGAGAAACAGAAGCTAGGTGCTATAGACAATAATTTCTGAATAGCAATAACATCACGTTTTCCTATACCGGTAACACAAACACAAAAGTAGCTGTGTCTGTTTGTAAGAAAACAAGAACAAAACCTAGTGGGCCAATACCGTTTCGCCTATTTATATATTCATTCATTCATTTGTTCATTTAATATCTTGACTTTCTCCTTATTTAGAATGTAAGGCACCAATGAAGAATTCCAGAGACTAAAAGCTTGCACATTTCTGGGATATTTTAGTTCATCCTAATAAAATTAACGCCTGACTGTGGGTTTAGGTTTTTGGGTCCCCCACTTATAATGACACTTTTTATAGTAATAGTACAATCATAATGAGGAGGAGGGAGTGAGAAGAAAAGAAAAGCCCTTTTGCTGTGAGATTAATTCCTGTCTATGGAATCTGAGGAAGTAGACTCAAGTCTACGAAAGCTCATGCTACCAGCTTCTTTCTATCAGTTAGTCTCAAAGATGCTACAAGGTCCCTTTGCATACTATGGGTACATCTATAGTGTACAAATAATACAGCTTGTCACCACTTCAACTGCCATGGTTCCATCTTATGGAATCCTGGGATCAGTAGTTTTGTAAGGCACCAGCACCTTTTGGCAGACAAGGCTAAAGACCTTGTAAAGCTACAAATCCCAGGATTCCATAGGAAGGTGCTACAACACTTAAAGTGGAGTCAAACTGCATTGCAGTCGACCCCTTGTGTCCACAGGGGGTCCATTCCAGACACATACACCCATGGATAAGAAAAAATGCGGGACCTCAAGTCCCACTGTCCCCAATGGTGGCATGACGTGTGCGCAGCCACTAGTGCAGCTCATGCCACCATTGAGAGCAATGGGGCTCACGGTCTGCAGATGCTCAGATCCATGAATGGCAAGCCTGAAGATGATGACAGCTCGCTGTATTTCTACAGTGTAGATGTGCCTTATGTCATTTAATGCTTAGTGCTTAATAATACCATTAATGTTTAAAGCTAGCTACTTCCACTACAACCGTAAAAACCAATGGGATATTGAAATTGACTGGATTGGATCTCAAGTTCCTTTTTGGTCTAGTCCATTACCATTTTTTTTGTGGAAAATTTGAATGTGTGCTTGGCATGGTGAGCTTTGGTGCAGGTTCAGCCCCTTGGAATGATGCTTAAAACTAGATCTTGCGCCAATTATATTTTGCACTACAACTTGCAGAATCCCGCAGCCAGCATGGTCAATAGTCCAGATAATCTCCTAGAATGGAGATTCTGGGAGTTGCAACCCAACTTTTACATCTGAAAACCTGGACCAAGCTAGCCATGTTTTTCATTTAGAAAGCCTTCTCCACCCTACACCTTGTCCCTGCCCCATCCATACCCAGTTTCCGTTTCCTGGCAAGTACCTCCATTGAGGCACTGCCAGTTCTGGCAGGGGTCGCTGAGCTCCATGCAGAGGAGTCCTGTGAAGCCTGGAGAGCAGATGCATGTGAAAGAGCTTGGGGTGTTCATGCAGGTTCCATGCCCACAGGGGCTGCTGTGGCACAGGTCAGCCTCTCTCTCACATTGCTGTCCCTCAAAACCTGCAGAAGAGGAAACCGTGAGACTGTCATGGGTCTCGAGCCTTGCTTAGATTGCTCTTTTCACCTCTCCCTTTCCCCCTGCATGGAATCTTAAAAGTCCAAAGCTGAAAAGAACCAAAATACTTTTCAATGGAATTGTCTACAATCAAGCAAACATTCATGGGGGCTTTACCTTTTTGAACTACAGTGGTTCCTCCACATTCACTGGGGTTAGGGGCAAAGGACCACTGTGAGTGTGGAAAAAATGTAAATAAAAAACCACTATTCTCTTTACCTGAGAGAACACCTCTCTAAGAAACTCCAGGTCCTCCAGTACAACTCTATGGTCAACATCTGCCAGACGTTGGCCATAGAATCATGCTGGAGGACCTACAAATACCTAGAGAAGTGTTTTTTTTCCTAGGAACTTCTAGGTTTTCCAGCACAATTCTATGGCCAACTTCTGGTGGAGTTTGTGCTGGAGGACCTAGGGATTCCTGGAAAGAACATAATAATCAATGCCACAAATGTGGAGGGTGAACTGTACAATCCTTGTTTTTGTTGTTAACTGCCCTCGAGTCAATCTCGACTCATAGCGACTCTGTGGTTGAGACATCTCCAAGACCCTCTGTCCTCGACTGCTCTGCTTAATTCCTGAAACCCCTTAATAACTATGATCTCCTTAATAGAATCCATCCATCTGGCACG
>CM034703.1:324096815-324106899 GCA_020142125.1 Phrynosoma platyrhinos
TTCCATTTGGGTTAATGTCACATTATTTCTCCTTTACACAAATACGTTTGAAAAAAAAAACGCTTTTGCGGGGTTTTTTCGGATTTTTAAATCCCATTTCTGCATGGGATTTAAGCAATTTGCCTCTGTGTGATAAACTCATAGTGTTTGGCAGTGTTGCAGTGACAGCACAGAATATTCATAAACATTTCAAATACAAGGGCAGGAGAGAAAGGTAATTAAGGTAATTAATGGACTATTGAACTATTGATTATTGACTATTAATAGACTATTGAACTATGAATGGAACTGCAAATACACAATAGATAAACTATCAGTCCTCTGTTTGACATAGGATGCCCAGATGTCCTAACCGCAAAGGAGGACAAGACATCGCAAAATGTAAGACATTTAAGAAAAATGTAGGACATTACCACATTAAAGCTAAGAACACTAATATAAATATAAAGTCATGGTTCATGGAACACTAATATAAATATAAAGTCATGCTGAAAATGGAGGACATTTTGAAATTCCTCCTGGACAGACATGTAGGGCATATTCTGGAAAAGGAGGATGTCTGCTTTGACACCTAACTGTGATCAGGTCACTATCCACAGCAAATAGAAGAAGGCCAGAACTTAGAAAAAATAGTTTTGGGGCTACAGTTTTCAGACTCCCTTGGCACCCTTGCATTGCTGGAGAATTCTGGGAGTCCAAATTATAAAAGCTGTAGTCCAAAAGTATCTCACCCACAATAAATCCCAGAATTCCATTGGACACATACTTTCCAGCTGTCCCAATTAAGCAGTATCCCTGTGAATCCTGTCATCCCACTTTTTAGCTGCTGTTAAAATGCCCTGGTTTCTCTCACCTCCACCCACGTTCTTTTTATTCTCAGCTTACTTCAAACTGTGTTTTGTACTCAATTAATTCTGCAGGGAAAGAGGACAAGTGGGGCAGAATCTTGCACTTCCCAGTAGAACCAAGGAAAAGCAAACTGCTGCATCCTCCCCTTCCTTGTCTGTTCTTTCTCATTAATAAGCTTTTACCATCTTGACTACACTCTGAAGTTGCTTGGCAGATGTGCCCTGGTTTTCATCTGTGACGTGTTGGAGGGTATGAGGATGGCCCCGTGCTGGTTAAAGTGGTATAAGACTGCTATAACTGTATAGTGCAGATTCTAAGAACTATAAAAAGGGAAAGCATCACAAGATAGCACAGCATGGACAGCTGATTAACCAGCCATGCAGATTGTCTGCTCACACAGTTCCACTGCTCTGGTGAGATGCGGCATATCAGTATTTCTAAATTGGTATCTATATCTGTTAAACAGCATATGCATATTTTCTTTGGCGATGTGCATGTGGTCATCATAGACGCCACAAGGCAAGTAGCTCCTATACTTGATTATTGTTATTTTTTTCTAGGTATTTTTTCTCTTTGATAGCCAGACTGGTTGTTTTGCTTTATAGTTGCTACAACAGGGCAACAATACATACTTAAGGAAGACGTGCATTTCCTGGCTTCCTTGTTTATCCATTGTCCTTAGAAGTTCTGATACTGGTGCTCTCCTTTGCTGACATTATGATGCTGACTGTTTTATTTCTGATTTTCTTTCCCAGTATTAAGCTGCATGTTATTCTCTTGCAGTAATAATAAAATAATAATAATAAATTTTATTTATATCCTGCTTAATGAAATCAATCCAAGCAGCTTACAATAAAAGATACACCAAGCTGATACATACAGAGCTTTACTGGGAATTTACTTTTTAAGACTGCAGCTCCCAGGATCTCCCAGTTAGCATACTGGTCGATTCTGGGAACTACAAAGTCTCCACACTGTGGAAATGTTCCACACACATTATCCAGCCACTCTGGAAATCTTTTCTGTCTCCATTCAGTTTGCATCTACACTGCAGAATTAATGCAAACTGACACTGCTTTAAGTGCCATGGCTCAATGTTATGGGATTCTGGAATATGGAGTCTTAAGATATTTAGCCTTTTCTGTCAGAGAGTTCTGGTGCCACAACAAACTACAAATCCCAGGTCTCCCTGGGATGGAGCCATGACAGTTATTGTGGTGTCAAACTGCATTAATTCTGCAGTGTGGATGCAGCCCCCAGAAAATGTAAGTAAATATTTCTACAGGCTACCCTTCCCTGGCAGCCTCCGCACCTCGGCGCACCGGCGGCGACCCTGGAAGGAGCGCTAAATCAGCGCTCCTTCCTCAAGACAGCGAAAGTGTGCACTAACAGCGGCGGGCGCACTTTCGCTGTCTTTTCCGCCGCGGCGCGTTCGGCTGCCGCGGCGTGAGGTCATCCCCGGAGCGCCGGCCGTGCGGAGGGCCGGCGACTCCGAGGGCGACCTCAGGGAGAGGAAGGGGCGCCGAACGTGCGGCTGCCCCTCCTCTTCTGGGCCCGGAAGACGACTCAATTAGTCGTCTGCCGAGGCCCTTAACAATGTTTTTGTGCACTAACAAATCTACAAATCTATTTATTTATTTAGAGCAGATATTATGTGGGGATGGGGAAAACTGTCATTTTTTCTTTCTCCTGCCTTTGAATTCTCAAAATTTCAGAGTCTTTCCATATTGATTACGAAAATTGCAAAGGATGTCTTAGAGTTACCTAGAGGAATGCATCTGTGACTGTTTCGTATTCACAACCCCTATGCATTCTCTAAGAACCATTGCAGCGTAATAGTTTGAGTGTTGGAATACGACTCTGGAGACCAGGGTTCGATTTCTGCTTGGCCATGAAACCCATTGGTTGACCGTCGGCAAGTTGCACTCTCTCAGCCTCAGGAGAAGGCAATGGCAAGCCTCCTCTGAAAAAACTATGTCATGAAAACCCCACAATAGGGTTGCCTTTGGAAATGACTTGAAGGCACACAACAACAACAACAACAACAACAACAACAACAACAACAACAACAGTATTATTTAGTTTAGGGAATGCATAGGGTCCATGAAAGTTACCCAATCTCCACTTAAAGGGCAGTAGCTGTTGCAATAGACTGTTGCATTGTTGCCTTGTCAATTGGGAAGCAGCTAAATGATTTTCCCACTCCACCTCGTGTGAGCATGGAGAGCATTTTTACCACATTTGGAGGGATCAAAAAGACATTTTGTGAAGTTTTTTCCAAAACAAGGGTATCGACTTTTATTGACTCAAGAGGGCAAAATCAAAAATCTTTTTGATTTGGTGGGTGCAATTGGTGGGATTGGTCTCCCAGGGGATACCCCCTAGCTTTCTCCAATTGTTTACTCCACTTTGCATGAATGGTCCCAGGTATGTATATGTGTGTATGTGTGTGACAGGGACCTTGCTTCTATCTGTTGCACTGGAGATCACTCATGGGAGTGAGGTAGGACTGTCAATCATCTACTTCCCAGGTAAATAGGTGAACAGACCCCATCAATACCCATGGCCACTGCCCAATACGTGGGGATGCGGGGACAAATCTGAGAATCACTGGACACCATCACCTGAGGGCCATTCTATTACAATCGCACTATTGGAAGACAACGGAACAATAGTGCAACAGTGATTGCTATTTTTGCATAGTCGCACAATCGCACGAAAATGTCAATACAAATACAGCAGAGAAATGCAATTGCATTCTACTACAATTCTATTACATCCATCCATTCTTGTACTGTTAATAGATCGTCGTTGAACGTTTCATGCCTGCGCTGCTTCGGCACTACTGTGCATGCCTGAAAACCATGGTTCCATCCCAAACAGAACAAACTAAAATTGATATATTTCACAACATTATTTTCATACAGTTCAAACAAAATCGTGCCCTACACCTCAAGATATGAGAGAAATCCAATCCAAATACAATCATAGCAATGAAAATGAATTGCTTGCACCAAAAAGGAGTCTGGGAAAAGGTCCCAGTTTCCTCTGCAATAGTGCAAATATATCGCTATTGATTTCTGCACCTTTGCAATAGTGCAAATGAAGCACTATTGGGAAAATATTCATGGGGTTTCCCCTTAATAAGAAGTTATGGGAACATTACAGATTATTCATGGGTGAAGTACTGGATGAGCGCAATGTTGTGTGAAAATGTTCATGCGACTGTGCAATCCTGATGGGATTACCGGTATTCTGTTTTTCTCCCATTTCTTATCCCTGTGTGACAATGTCCACTGTGTAGCTATGTAACTATAGTTGTTACATATCCGTAACTGCCCAAAAGGATTCTGGCCATTATGAAGAATATGATAGACGTTACAGTCCAACATGGGCTGTGCCCGCACTGTAAAAATAATCCAGGTTGACATCACTTTAACTGTCATGGCTCCATCTTATGGAATCTTGGGATTTGTAGTTTGTTGTGGCCCCAGAGCTCTCTGGCAGAGAAGGCTAAATGTTTCACAAAACTACAATTCCCAGAATTCTATAGCATTGAACCATGGCAGTTAAAGTGATGTCAACCTGGATTATTTCTACAGTGTGGATGCAGCCATGTTGAGAGACTACCAGATTGATGAAGTGGTGTCAGCCCGGATTATTTCTACAGTGTGGATGCAGCCATGTTGAGAAACTACCAGATTGATGAAGTGGTGTCAACCTGGATTATTTCTACAGTGTGGATGCAGCTATCTTGAGAGACTACCAGATTGGTGAAGATTCTGCTGTAGAAAATAACAATAGCTGGAGAATACAAGGTTGTGACAGATGAGACTCCTGGGTTTCCAAGGATTTGAATATTGTGATGCTGAGAATGAAATGATTTATTTCTTTAAAAAAGATTGTTAAGGGGAATGAGGCTTAGAAGGCTTAGTGGATTAGGGTGCAAGAAAAGTGGGCATACTCTCACCAACCTTACCTGTCCAGCCTGGAAGGCACTGGCAGGAATATGAGCCCAGTCCATCCTGGCAAGTGCCCCCATTACTGCATTGATGCCCAACACAGTCATCTGGGTTCACCTCGCAGTATTGACCTGTGTAGCCTGTAGGAGGAAAAGGGGAGGTTAGCCAGTTGGTTAAAAGACAGTTCTATCAAGATCTGTGAATTAGGACCCATGAAGACATTTAGCTCCAGTAGGCAAAGAACAAGATGGCGCCAGAGCTTGGGAAATGATTATTTTAGGACTACAACTCCCATGATGACAGAAGAATTGTGAGAGTTTTGTTCCAAAAGGTCACTTTTCCAAGTTCTAGATGGTGCCCTTCTCTAATAAATAATAATAATAATAATTTTTAGTTGTAGCCCGCCCCTCTGCTCAACAATCGAGGCGGGTTACAACATTGAAATAAACAACGAATTAAAACATTCCCTCATCCCCTAATCCTACCCTCCCAAACCCCTTAAAACAGGATTAAACTTGAGAGGATTAAAATACACTTATCCAATTAAAAACAATAACAATAAAATCAAACTACAGTGGGAACATAATAATGATAAAAGCTGAAATCACATCTCCCTGAAGCAGATGCTCTGTTTCATGAACAGGAGCCAAATAAACTGGTCATTGAAATATCTTTCAACATTACCACCACACCTGAGGGACTGGGCTAAGGCTAATCATAATAATAATAATTTTATTTCTTACCCATGGATCAAGGCTGAGGACAACAACAATTAACAAACAACAACATCAGTTAAAACACACATCAGTTTAAAAGGACTAATAAGAGGTGCTCACATTAAAATAATCTACATGTAAAATTCTTCATTTAAAATCCACAGTTTAAAATCATCTGGATAAACTTGCTGGAAGAGATTGGTCTTTAATGCTCTTTTAAATTTAGACAACGTGTTCATCTGTCGAATCTCTTCTGGCAGGTCGTTCCACAGTCTAGAGGCGGCTGAAAAAAATGTCTTCTGGCTGACAGTTGCCAACCTAATTCTGACTGACTGGAGTAAATGTCCTCCAGAGGACCTGAGCGTATGGGGAGGATTATATGGGAGGATAAGGCAATCCCGTTGGTAACCAGGACCTAAACCATGTAGGGTTTTAAAAATAATAAACAGCACTTTGAATCTTGCCTGGAAACTGAGGGCTGATGCACACAGCACATTTGGGGAGGCAGAGAGCTGTCCCAGGGAGTGGCAGATCGGGGCTGCGGCAACCTCATACCGTGGTCCCGATCCTTCCTTTTGCTGCCCCTAAAAGAGCGGCAAAATGCCACCCTAAGAGCCAGCGCTGCAGCTCTTCTGAAGGGCGTCCTGACGCTACGTGCCATGTGTACGGCCACACAGTATCAGGATGATGTCAGGGTGGGGTTGGGGTGGCCAGTGTGCGGCTGCCCCGTCCCAACTCTACCCCCAGGCCGGCCGGCCCTTTGGACCAGTCTGCAATAGCCCTAACTGGCCCTTTGTAACAGAAGGATGGGTCTTGCAAAATATTCTGTAGACGTGGCAAGCCTATTTCCACAGTTAGCTTAGGGCAAGGGTAGGGTAGGATATTGAACCTCCAAGCCTCTTGACCCCTTGGGGTCAAGGAGCTAATTTGGGACCTTGAGGCTGAGGTGCCCCAACCCAGCTTTGGCAGACCCCAATTCTTTGCCTGCTACGGCTCGCTGCTTACCTGGAAGACACAGGCAGCCATGGAATCGTTCATCCACATCATGACATGTGCCACCATGCAGGCAGACTTCTGGGGAGCAATGCCCCAGGCGGTACTGGCAGAGGGGGCCAGAGGAGTTGGGAGGGCAGACGCAACGGAAAGAGCCCATGTTATTAATGCACTGTCCTCCATTAAGGCAGGGGTTAGTGTCCCCAAAGCACTCATTGACATCATATTGGCACGTGTGTCCTTCAAACCCTGGCCGACATTGGCAGACGATGACCGGATATGTGATGACGCACGTTCCGCCATTGGCACATGGGTTCGCTGGGCAGAAGTCCATCAGCTGGCAATTCTTTCCTGGGAAGACCAAATCCATAAGAGAAAAGTTGACTGCAGCTTCTCTCCTCTTCAACTTTACTCAGAACAACAAAAGGGTGAAAGGTGGATGTAATTCAACATCCTATTGCTGACACCAGACAGCCGGAAGCCTGTAGGCTTGCTGGATGTCCCTCAATATAGATCCTGTCTGATCTTGGTCAGTCCTGGGTAGTACTTTGCTGGGAGACCACCAATGAATACCAGGTGCCAAAGGCTCTATTTCAGAGGAAGGAACTGACAAAACTACCTCCAAGTATTCCTTGCCAGTTAAACTGCATTAATTCTGCAGTGCAGATGCAGCACTAGGTAGCATGCCCAATGGCAATGCTAGCTGGGGGCTTCTGGAAACTGTAGATAAAACAAAAATCTAAACTCTGGTGACTAACAGTCTCCGAGAAAGCATTCCTAGGCCCAAATAATCCAGTTTGAGAACATTTTAACTGCCTTGGCTCAATGCTAGGGAATTCTGGGAATGGTAGTTTTGTGAGACAATTATCCTTCTCTGTCAGAGAGCTCTGGTGCCACAACAAACTACAGTATCCAGGATTCTCTAGCACTGAGCCAGGGCAGTTAAAGCGATCTCAAACCGGATTATTTCTGCAGTGGGTTTTGGACCCTAGACACATCTATTCAGACAGGAGTAACTTTCATTATGGTCCGTGATGAGTTTTACTCTTTTAAAGATTGAGAGGATAGTGCAGCCTTACAGGCTGATCCTACAAGGCTTGTCCTGAAGCCCCCAAATTGCCCCGTTGCCCATTGATGTGATGGAGGAGCCTATTTTATTCCCAGTATTCCACTCATTCTGGTTGCAGAATGGGGGCAGAAGGGGTACCACCTTGTCATGTTCCTCAGGCAGCCAAACGTCTGGAGCTGTCCCTGCTCAACACTGGACTGTACCTCCTTTTCCCCAAAAAGGTGTGCTTCCCCATCCTTTGCCAGTCATACCTGTCCATCCTGATACACATTGGCACTGATACTGCTTCCCAGAGAGGCGCTGGCACGATCCTCCATGCTGGCAAGGCGAAGGGAAGCAGGGGTCTCCCACCACTCCCTGGCATTCCTCCCCTGTAAAACCAGGGGGGCACAGGCAAGTAGAGGTGGGAGGGTTTGGGGGATGGAGCATCTGGGGGGAGCAGGTGCCCCCGTTCTGGCACCGTTCAGGGCTGCAGGGATCTACAAACTGGCATAAGTCTCCAACGTATCCAGCGATGCATCTATCAGAAGAAGAACCAAGAAAAGGAAAAGGATGACTCACTATTCCTCCATCAATTTGACTGGGCCCACAGTCTCTGGCCTTATTTTCACGTTCAGGATGAAATCCTGAGCAAAAATGGGTGGACTGGTAAATGCTAATTCTAAAAATGAGAATTCAAACAAAAACCCATCAGTGATACCTTTATTGGCCAACCAAAATGCACAGTGCACAAGAACCATGGGAAAACTGGAAAAATGAGTGAAAGGAGGATTATTGCATGAATAAACTGAATTTGACTTTCACACTAGAGTAAATGTGCAATTACAGTAATATCGCAAATGCATTTTCGCTAAAATCCCGAAAGTAAAAAGATCCGGGATAACACCACTTTCTGACCACTTTAATGTTGGGTTTTGTGCGACGTCGTGTGAAATCGTTGCACATAATTACACATTTTTTTGGGATTTGTATGGGATAAACTATAGATTCTCCCTGTGTGATAAAGTCCTATGATTCTACAGGTGAAGGTTCCCAATGGGGAGGGGGGTCCCTGTGTATCCTCCCCATGACAGGACTTTGCCCCCCACTCCCAGCTTACAGGAAAGCCAGAGTAAAAATTTTAAAAGCTACTATACTGAGACTGGTTTATCTTTTTACATTGTCCATTTCTTTACAAGCACCTTCCAGGAAACATTACCCTCTCCGGATTCAGTGCCTTGCCTCGTCCTCCCAAGAGATTTCATTTATTTATTATATGTTGATGCCACCCTCTTTCCTGGCAGGGTTATTGGCCACACGCACAACTCAGTGATAAAGCGCATGGTTTTAGGGTTGCCTGGCCCCTCTTCCCGAGTCCTCAGTGCAAGTGTGAGAAATCTCTGAACGACAGATCTGTCTTTAAAGTCGTGTCCATATCTATTTTGCATTTGTTAGACTTGGTTTTTTTTAAATTATTATTATTATTTGAATGGTGAACTATGCTACTTTGGTTGGATGCTCACTGTGCCGTGATTAATTATTTTTCTCCCCAAAGAAAAGAAAACTTTGTTATTTTTTATTTTTTTTTTTTGGAACAAATTTGAATCTGGAAAACTTACAGGCATGTAAAAGTCCTGTTGGAGTGGTTCAGACAGGTTCCTCCATTCTTGCATGGGACCTGGGTGCAAGGTAGACCTGGCAGGAAGATAAACAGACCCATTAGGGCAGGAGTCCCTAGGTACAATGAACAGATAGGTGGGTGGGGGCCCCAGATGCAGTGGAGCTGGCCTAGTTAGCACATGCTAATGCAATCCATATGAATCATCATTTAAAAGGGATCCAGGTAAGGCTAGGCAGTGAAACAGATGGGCAAAAAAGTGGCTTCCAGACACTTTGAAGATGGAGTGTTTATATGACCAAAATGAAGCCATGCTCTGGGGCTAAAAACCAGAGCAAAAAGACTGAATACTCTGGTTTGCCTGGAAAATACGGATCTTTGCACCTGCATATAGACATCCCAACATGAGTGCGGAGCTGTGGCAAGGCAAAAAAAATGAAAGCGCGATAACTCCAATAAACGTACAGTCACCTCTCCATTCTT
This sequence comes from Phrynosoma platyrhinos, assembly GCA_020142125.1. Lineage (NCBI taxonomy): Eukaryota > Metazoa > Chordata > Lepidosauria > Squamata > Phrynosomatidae > Phrynosoma > Phrynosoma platyrhinos. The sequence goes on from CM034703.1 coordinate 324,106,485, forward strand.
GCCGACCTGAAGTCTGCATTTTTGAGTATTCGTGGAGGGGCGACCTCCATTAAAATCAATGGGGCACACCCCCATGGGAGTGTGCCTGCGTGTGCCCACAGGAGCATGCCCCATTCAAGCCTATGGGTCTTGAATATTGGCGATTCTCTGTTTTTCCACGGGTGGGTGTGTGTTTCTGGAACGGATCCCCCATGAAAGCGGAGGGCTGACTGTAATTGCAATATGCACAAACCAGGTAGTCTAACAAGAAGGCATGGGGCGAAGGGGATGAAGGGGGCATGTATGGGGTTTCCCATGATTGTGCTTTGCCAATGTATCACCCACACACCGATGCACCAATGTCCTGTACCAGCAAAGCATCACACTTGCAACCATGTGGTTGTTTAAATGAAATGCAATGGAATGGCATCAGGGC
>CM034703.1:324128080-324139609 GCA_020142125.1 Phrynosoma platyrhinos
TCTAGAACATGGCCACACAGCCCGAAAAACCCACAAAAATCTAAAGATGTGTAAACTATTACAGTGGCCCCTTGGTATCTGGATCCCCCTGTGGATACCAAAATCCATGGGTGCTCAAGTCCCTTTAAATACAATAGCGTCCCTTATATGAAATAGCAAAATCGAGATTTTCTTTATAGAATTTATATATACACTCGTCTCTCCCAATTCGTGGGGGATCCGTTTCAGACACCCTCCCAAATTGGAAATATCGCGAATATTCAAGCACCATTAGTTATAATGGCGGCACACTCCCGCGCGTGCCATTTTGTCCTTCCTCACTTGCCATCCACAAAGAACCAAAACCGCAGACTCCAAGTCCATGAACGGGGAGGGATGAGTGTATTTTTTGAATACTTTCAAGCCATGGATGGAGGAATCTGTGGATAAAGAATCCATGGATATGGTGGGCCAGCCGTATACATTATTCTTCACTGTGGGGAAAAAGGGAAACTTTAGCCCATTTCCCAGAAACGGGGTTAGGAGCTTCCACTTTCTGCTTTTAGAGCACAGTCTGAATGGATCGGGTTTGGCAGTTTCTCAAATCGTATAAATGTGTGAATAGTTGGCTTGCTTTTCCAGATTTTTCTTCTCTCTTTCTCTCTGCCGTTGGCATTTTACTCCAAGCCAGATGGTATCTGCAACAGAGAATTGGTTCATCTGTGATTTTTTTTCTCCTCCTTTCTTTGTCTCTCTCTTTTCTCATTCACTGGTTACACACTGGAGTCTTCCTCTTACTCCAAAAAGATGCAAAGAAAGGGAGAAAAAAGAGCCGGAGCAGAAACAGCTCAGGTAGGAGATTTTCTGGTGCTCTTATGCATTTTGTTATGGGCAGAGGAGGAACTAAACAAAGAGACAAAACGATGATATGAATTTGCCCAAACAAACCCTCCTACATCTGTATCTTCTGCAGAGTCTAAGTGCCCCGCGAGAGAGCCTTTTGCTGTCCAGTCTCAAGGAGAGAAGAGGATCTGTGCTAAAATTATTCTCCATGGAAGAAGCAGTGATGGAAATGCCAGGAAAGATACCCTTCGTTCAGGTCAGCATTCACACCCTCCGTATGACTGAAATTCTGATTTGGTTTTATACAGGAGAATCCGACAATATTGATTCATAGGCGGAGGTGGTTGTTGTTGTGTACCTTCAAGTTATTTTTGACTTAAAGCGACCCTAACACTGACCTTTCATGGGGTTTTCTTGGCACATTTATTTAGAGGGGTTTGCAGTTGCAAACTGAGGCTGAGAGAGTGCGACTTGCCCAGGATCACCCAGAGGGTTTCGTGGCTGAGTGGGGATTAGAACCCTGGTCTCTAGAGTCATAGTCCAGTGTTCAAACCACTACACCATGAGGGGTGATTTATTCAAACTGGAATTGGAAGCAATGTCTGTTTTATTACAAACTTAACATACATACCTGTTTAGCCCTAACATTAAATATATGTTTTGAAAAATTGCATGGCCTTTGGACTAGTGTTTCTCAGGCTATAGCTATGGAGGACCAGCAATTACTGTTTTCCAAGGTTTCAGGGCCTGATGCTAAATTTGAGCCCATTGGGTACAAGTGTGTTTCTTTTTGGGAAACTTCCTAGGCACTAGCAGCCAATGGTTCAAGGACTGGCACTGGTGAAGGACTTACAGTCCACCCTTGGTATCCACAGATTAATTATCCACAGATTTAAGCATTCACAGCTCGAAAATATTTAAAAAAATATAAATGGCAAAAGCAAACCTTGCTTTTGCCATTTTATATAAGAGATACCATTTCATTATATCATTGCATTTAATGGGACTTGAGCATCCATGTGTTACAGCAAAAATCAGTAGCTGAGCATCTTTTCCATTAAAATAAACAGCCAAAACCAGAAGGGTCAAAACAGAGATTGCTTTATTTGCTAGCAAAATGACCACTCTCTGAATCTTTTCAAAAGCAGAGTGGGCCCTGAGAATAGATTACAGCCAAACTTTATACACATCAAAAACAAAGAGTTCATCTGAGCAACAAAGAGTTCTGTATTAGCTCACTAATCAAACAAAATATATCTATGATACTAAATATTTGAACATCTGTTCTTTAATCATACATTCTATGTGTTATAAAAGTCATTTTGTCTCAGACATATTGTTATCAACATTCTTTCATTCCCATTTGCTTGCCAAGGGGCATGTTTAATTGGTATCTCTTCTCAAAAGCCTTTCAACTGTATCCTCTATGTTTGACCATGGCTGTTATCTTTAGCAGACAAAATGAAGGCATTCACTCTTTTTCTCCTCCCAGAACAGATGCACAGTTCAATCTACAGTTAGAGGCTCCTTTTTTAAAAAATCAACTTTAACTATTTCCTACAAAATTCAGTTCTAAGCCTTAATTTCCCTAGGTTAGTATTGATTACTTATAACATTCATATTTTAGCAATATTTCAACCCTATCACATGGATTTTGGTATCCACAGGGAATCCTGGAACCAAACCCAGCAGATACCAAGGGCCCACTGTACTTTTGAGTAGCACTACTTTAGACCAGGGTTAGTTGGTTTAAACCAGGTTTAAACTGTGGTTTAAACTAAATGATTTTTTTAAAAACCTCCCTTTTAAAAAATTAATTAGTAATTCTTTTTTTAGTCTGGGTATTATTAATATTTTTCAGTTCTGAACAATGTTTGAATTTAAACATTTTAACTTTCAAAGTTGGCAGTTGTTCATTGACAGTTGTTTATTGTTAGGCCAGTATCAGTTGTTTCTTTTTAATCACTTTATTTTATAATTCAAGAAACAAATTCTTCATTTAATGTAAATTCAACAAAAACTACTCTGAGAGTACTTTAGATGTTTTATTATGTATAGTCTACATGTATTCAGATTTACTAGAAATAATAAGCATCAAAAATTTGGTGTTTTATTGAAATCATATCAAAGCCTAATAACTTTGGATTGTTAATGTAAGAAAGCATTAAAATATAGTTGATCAAGCTTCCTAATCATAAAATAATGTTTCATAGTATTAATATAATAAGCAGGATTTAATTTTTTCCCATTAAAACATGAATGCAAACAAACTGGTTTAAACCTAAAAAACAAAACAAACACCCAAGTTTCTTCCCTCCCCCCATCCTGCTTTAGACCATCTTTCCTAATCTGGAACTTGAACTTGGTACTCAAAACCTGCACACAACTCTCATTACACACAACTCTCATTAAAAACTGTGTATTAATATGTGTTGTGTGATAAATTTAAAATCAGTTACTGTATGGCTATATAGAGAGCCAATGTGATGTAGTGGTTTGAGCGTAGAATTGGGGTTTGATTCCTCGCTCAGCCATGGAAGATTGGGGTTTGATTCCTCGCTCAGCCATGGAAACTTGCTGGGCAACCTTGGGCAAGTCACACTCTCTCAGCCCCAGAAAACCTCGTGATCGATTTGCCTTAGGGTCTCCATAAGTTGGAAACAACTTGAGGGTGCATAACAACAACATGGCTGATAGGTTATGCATCTCTTTGGGGTGATACTTGGTGGTGGGAAATTTGGAGTGGCTAAGTTACTACACATTTTAGGGCTGAGGGGGAAAAGAGAGAGCATGTTTTGGGAGGATCTATGCTAAGACATGATTTGTCACCACTTTGTTGTTGCAGGAACCAGTGACGTTTGAGGATGTGGCTATATATTTCAGCAAGGAGGAATGGGACCTGTTGGATCCAGAGCAAATAGCTTTATACAAGGAGGTGATGATGGAGAACTATGAGAATGTGTCCTCTCTTGGTAAGCAACTACATTCAATATGAACCCATTTCCTTCTGCCCCCCCAATGCCATGTCTATCCATCACACTCTCTGCTTTCTCTGACTTCCTTTCTTCTTTAACCCAAGAAATAGAAAATATGGAGGAGTTTGTTTCAGATTTCATTCTATTGTATATCTTGTGAGCTCATATATCTGTCATTATCAGTGGGATCAGGTGCATCCACAAACATTTTGCCATCTTAGGCCCAGTATAATAATCCATCATCTTCTTGTCTGTGGCATGTAGGCCTTTCCTTGAGTGATCAGGTGGAGAGGCATGACAAAAGGTGATCCCTTGAGTGATCAGGAGGAGAGACATGACAAAAAAGGTGTCATTTTTATGGCCTCAGTCATCTACCTTATGGCTGAGTGGGGATTAGAGCCCTGGTCTTATGGCAAGCTAGTGAAAAATGATATAGAGCAATAACTTTTCTGGGTACATTTGCAAGTCAATTTCAGGTATTATTTGATAAAAGCTGTATAGGTTGAGTCTCCCTTATCCAGAAATACTCCAAAATCATCCAATTCAGAAATCCGAAATACTCCAAAATCATCCACATGGGTGGCTGATATAGTGATGCCTTTGCTTTCTGATGGCACAATGTACACAAACTTTCATGCACAAAATAGTGTGTATCAAATTACCTTTAGACTATGTGTATATGAAACATAAATGGATTTCATGTTTAGACTTGGCCAAGATATCTCATTATGCATGTGCAATTATTCCAAAATCAGAAAAACTCTGAAATCCAAAACATTTCTGGTCCCAAGCATTTTTTTGGATAAGGGAGACTCAGCCTGTGTAAATAATGAATGTTGTGGCTGCTGCTGAATCTTTGCTTAAAATTGTGGGCTAATTGTTACAAAAATGCAGCCAAACACCAAGCACCCCCATGGTCTTTCCTTGCTGATGGGAGGGTTGTGAAAAATTACGTAATTCAGAAACCTTTTTGGCATATTTGCTTATTTTTCCAGTGTTTAAAAAAATAAAAAATAAAAAAGTCAATGACAGAACACCTGGATCCTCAGGAAACTTGGTTCCAAGGATATTTCTGAAAAATAATTTCTTCAAGTTCACTGTGCACCTCCCAAATCTTTTGAGATTGCTCCCAATTCTTTCTTAGTGTCTTCTTCTTTCCTCAACTTCACTTCCAGTCCCAAAGCCAGAGCTCATTTCTCAGATGGAGCAGAGGAGAGAGCCATGGGTTCCGGATTTGCAGGACTTGGGTGACATGGAAAACTCTGATATCAGTACAGGCTACTCGTTTGGTAAGCCAAATGAACACATTCCAACCATCAAATACAACTAGCAGTTGCCTAGAAAACACTCTTCTCCCTCTTTGTCTTCTTGATAGGTACAGTAGTGTTTCTGTGAGTATTCCTGGCAAAGTGACTTACTATGCTGGTTTTGCAGCAAATTTCTAGTGGTGTTTTAAATCTCGAGTATGTCATAACCTCAGGTAATACCTTGCAAGTCCCATGTGCCTGTGACTTATAAGATCTTTGTAGTCAGTCTGTACCCCACAGTTACTGAGAACTAAATCTCTGTAAAATCTGGGCCCCAATTCTGGATCATTAACTGCACCTTTCAGAATTCCCTTACCTGGCTTCAAATATTAATGAAAGATAGTGTGTTCTGGAGTTGCATCTGGGGATGCCACAAATGGGTCCTGAATCATAGAATCATAGAATCATAGAATCATAGAGTTGGAAGAGACCACAAGGGCCATCCAGTCCAACCCCCTGCCATGCAGGAATTCCCAATCAAAGCATCCCTGACAGATGGCCATCCAGCCTCTGCTTAAAGACCTCCAAGGAAGGAGACTCCACTTGCCCCAGTTAGTCCCCAGGTTCATTTAGTGATTTTGCTTAATTCTCAGGAAGAGAAGGAGGGAGGTTGAAGAAAAAGTAGTCCCCTCTTCCTTGCTTTGAACATTAATTAATTCTCAATCCAGAAATTGGGAAATAAAATCATTACCACCAATATCAATACAGTACGACCCTTGTATCCACGGGAAATTCATTCTCATACTTACAGTGGAAACATGAAAGCATGGATAATAATGAACCCTATTGAAATGAATGCCTTCTTTGAGTTGCACTGAACAACCTAGAGATTCCTAGAGACAACATCTGTCTAGGCGTGTCTAGGTCTTCCAGCATGATACTATAGTTAACTTCCATCAAAAGCATACAGTAGAATCATGCCGTAGAATTTAGAAAATATTTAGAGAGAACATATTTTTTTGGATGTGGGTAAGTGAAAGGGTACTGGTCCTGTGGATGTAGGAGTCATACATATTTGAAATAGTTTAATTACTTCAGTTTATTTTATTATCTTACTATTGAAGACACTAGTCTATGACAGGCCATTACAGAAGATAGCATGTAGGTTATAACCACTGATCCTAGGGTTATACACTTGTCCCTCCACAGTCGCTGGGATTAAGGGCACAGGACCCCCGTGAATGTGGAAAAACCTCAAATAACAAAAACACTATGTTTTTACCTGAGAGAACACCTCTCTAGGAATCTCTGGGTCCTCCAGAGCAACTCTGTAGTCAACATCGGCCAGATATTGACCATAGAATTGCATTACAAATGCCTAGTGGAGTGTTCTCTCTAGGAATCTCTAGGTCCTTCAGTTTGGTTAAAGTCAATCATAGAGTTGCACTGGGAGACCTAGAGATTCCTAGAGAGAACATATTAATAAAATCCGTGAATAATCAAAGCCGCAAAAGTCAAAGCCGCAAATGCGGAGGGATGGATGTATTTTATTATTAGCATTTTCAAAAATACTGTCATTATAAAGTTGATTCACTTCAACTGGAATACCCCCTCCCCGTCCCCCGCTGAACTACAAAGCCCATAAAACAATCACTGCCTGGGGATGGTGGAATTTTTAACACATTGCGAAACTGTTGGGTTAGGAAACAACCTGGAATCTAGGATTTTTAGACAGCTTTTTGGAGTTTTTAAAGAGCATTTTAATGTGTTTCAAAAATATTTTTGTCTTTTGCCTTGTTTTAATTGCATTTTAATTGTTCATCATCTCAGGATGGGCGTTGTGTGAGTAAATAAAGTTATTTTTTTTCCCTTTAGTCTCCAAGCTCTGACATTAATAAATCCCTCAAAATGCATGAGGTACTGAAGAGGTTTTGTTTGTGAAAATCAGAGAGGGGAGGAGGATATGAGACAGAGAAAGAAGTCAAGAAAAAAAGAAATTGGGAGAGTGGCTCAGAAAAATTTTCCCTTTAATAATCCAGGTGCCCTGTACTGTGAAAGTATTAATAAACGTATTAAAGGGATTCAGTAAGATACACTTCTGCATGGCTATGGAGAGGGCATAGGCTTAACTAAAGAATATTTTGGCTCTAAACTAATAACCTCAGCAACACCTTTCTTCTCAGAGCATGTGACCCACTAAGGCTGCATCTAAACTGTTGAAATAATCCAGTTTGAGACCACTTTAACTGCCCTGGCTCAATGCCAGGGAATTCTGGGAATTGTAGTCTTGTTAGACATTTAGAAGAACCCTAGTGGTGCAGTGGTTAAATGCCTGTACTGCAGCCACTCACTCATAAACCACAAGGTTGCGAGTTCAATACCAGCCAGGGGCTCAGGCTTGACTCAGGCCTGCATCCTTCTGAGGTCGCTAAAATGCAGCTGTTGGGGGGCAATGAGCTTTCAGTTGTAAACCGCTTAGAAACTGCATAGCGTTGTATGAAGCGGTATATAAATGAAGCTGCTTTGCTTTGCTTCTCTGTCAGAGAGCTCTGGGGCCACAGTAAACTACCATTCCCAGGATTCATTGAGCCAGGGCAGTTAAAGTGGTCTCAAACTGGATTATTTCTGCAGTGTGTGGGAAACAGAATGAGTGGAGGAAACAGAGAAAATAACAGGTGGGTTAAGAAAAAAATGTTCATTTCATTATCTAAGTGCTTAGTACTGTTTGAGCAGCAGTATGCACATTAAAGGATTACAAAGGGTTCACTTCAAATGTTAATATACAATATGGTAGACATTCTCAACCTCAAGAGGGAGGCGATGGCAAACCACCTCTGAAGAAATCTTCCCAAGAAAACCTAGTAATAAGGTCTCCTAAGGGCCACCTTAAGTCAGAAATTACTTGAAGGCACACAAGAAATATTGTAAAATAATATGCATTAGGAACGAGAAGAAAAATCAGTAGAGAAGAAGAATTGAAGAGTCACAATATATCCTTGTTCCCTAGAAAGATAAACAGTCCCTTAGATTGGGAGTGGGGGACACCAATCTTTCAGATCTAAAGGGCCTGACATTGCTTGAAAAATATCAGTCTCCAAACTCATTCCATTTGATAACATGACAACTTTTTTTCTTCTTTTCTCTTCAGTTGATCTCCAATTCTTGCACTCCAATTGCTTGCCAGATATTCTTTTGCTGTCCTTTTGAACTTTCTCTACCTCACTATTCCTGACAGGAAGCAGAATAGCCTGCCTAGCAACATAACCCTATGGGGCATTTCCACCAGTCCTAATTCTTCTCCCCCTTAGACATTCTATCTTATTGAATCTGCCAGAGGAAGAGCCATTTATTCTAATTAATTCTACTGTTTTAAACCTAGCAAATATGTTAAAGCATAGGATTGACTTTTGCATTAGTCAACTAACCTAGTGAGTTAAGCCACATCAGTAGAAAAACCTAGCATGTTAATAGGTTAACTAATTAATTAATGAGTTATTTACAAGCACTGTTTCTTTCTCTTGCATAATTTAACACTGTTTTCCCCCCCTATACCTATCCTGTTTCCCAGCAGATAAATGGAGCAAAACATATGTATGCCCCAAGTGTGGAAAGTATTTTAAGTACAGCTTGGATCTTGCAAGACATTGGCGAATCCACCTGGAAGAGGAATGTTATGCTTTTGAGAGTACTTATAAATCCATTATATTTGGAAGACATCTCACCCAAACCATGGCTCTTTTGGTTCACAAGAGTGTTCACAATGGAAAAAATCAATCTGAATTTGAAGACTCTGGGCAATATTATGTTGGCGGTTCACATCTTTCAAGACATCAGAGATTACACACTGAAAGAGAACCACTGAAATGTCAGGTGTGTGGAAAATGTTTTGCTCGTAAAGCCTATCTCGTCAGACACGAGAGAGTCCACACAGGAGAGAAACCATACAAGTGCCAGGAATGTGAGAAATGTTTTGCTTCCAAGGGAGATCTTGTGACACATCAGAGAGTCCACACAGGAGAAAAGCCTTACCAATGTCAGGTGTGTGGGAAATGGTTTTCTTCCAAGTCATACCTTGTCATACATCAGAGGATCCATGCAGGGGAGAAACCATACAAATGCCAGGAGTGTGAGAAATTGTTTGTTTCCAAGGCGGATCTTCTGATACATCAAAGAGTCCATACAGGAGAAAAACCTTACAAATGTCAGGAGTGTGGGAAAGGTTTCATTTCTGCATCTGATCTTGTGAGGCATCAAAGAGTCCATACAGGAGAGAAGCCATATGCATGCCAGGAGTGTCAAAAATGTTTTGCTTCCAAAACAGAGCTAGTGAGGCATCTGAGAGGCCACAGTGGTGAGAAACCATACCTATGCAATGAATGTGGAAAACGTTTTGTTTATAGCTCCAATCTTGCAACTCACCAGAGAATCCACACGGGAGAGAAACCATATGAATGCCAGGAATGTGGGAAAGGTTTTGCTTACAAGGCATACCTTGTGACACATCAGAGACTCCATACAGGAGAGAAACCATACAAATGCCAGGAATGTGGGAAGGATTTTGCTTCTAAGGCAGAACTTGTAAGGCATGAGCGAGTCCACACAGGAGAGAAACCCTATGAATGCCAGGAGTGTGGGAAAAAATTTGCTCGAAAATCAATCCTTATGCATCACTCCTCTCTCCATACAGGAGAGAAACCCTATGAATGTCAGGAGTGTGGGAAATGTTTTATTCTAAATTCTCTCCTGGTGTACCATCAGAGAATCCACACAGGGGAAAAACCTTATGAATGCCAAGAGTGTGGGAAGCGTTTTGCTCTCAGTGCACCCCTCCTGAGGCACCAGAGGCTCCATACAGGAGAGAAGCCTTTCAGATGTGAGGAGTGTGGGAACAGCTTTGCGCACAAGTCAGCACTTGTGACACACCGGAGAGTCCATACAGGAGAAAAGCCACACAAATGCCAGGACTGTGGAAAGTGTTTTGCTCGTGGTTCACAACTTGTGATCCACCAGAGGGTCCACACAGGAGAGAAACCATACAAATGTAAGGAGTGTGGGAGAAGTTTTGCTACTTATTCTTCACTTGTTGGCCACCAGAAACTCCACACAGGAGAGAAGCCCTATAAATGCCAGGAGTGTGATAAATGCTTCACGCTAAGTTCACACCTGGTGCAGCATCAAATACTTCATACAAAAAAGGAACCACTATAATGCTAGGAGCATGGGAAATGTTCCTTGTAAAACACTAAACTGTTCACACAGGGGAGTAACCATACAAATTCTGATAAACACAAAAGCAATGGACCTTCTCTATAATTTCTCCCCCTTGTGAGATATTCTTTCTCTTATGATGGAGGTTCACTGTTTGCATATCAGCAAGCCCATTGTATATTTTAAACCCATTGGTCTTTCCTGTGCAGAATGCAGATCATCTGCTTTGATGATCTCCACTGCTAATTTGGAAGATTAATTTGAAATCATTGCAGGATTGGGTGTTAATAGTAGGTATTGTTAAGTTGGTATTTGAGGAAATTTGGTATCATTTCATTTGACACTGCTTCTGCCTGAAAACTTGTTCTGCTAGTTTGTTTTGCATCTGCTGTCTCTGAGGGCCGATGCAGACCGGCGCTATAGACTGGCCTGGGGGTGAAGTTGGGGTGGGACAACTGCATACTGGCCGCCCCGACTCCACTCCGACACCACCCTGATGCCGCGTGCATACACACTGCACCAAAGGGGCGTAAAAGAGCTGTTGTGGCAGCTCAAAGGACAGCCTTTTGCCACCCCAAAAAGGAGCGGCATTTTGCCGCTCTTTTGGGGTGGCAGAAAGGAGGATCAGGATTGCGGCGTGTGGTTGCCACAGCCCCAATCCGCCACACCCAGGGCGGCCAAGAGCCGCCCCAAACGGGCCATCTGCATTGGCCCTTAATAAACCTTTGAATGACTGGCAGGTTTCTGCTGTTTCTCCTTCTCTGCTTGTGACTGAAACAACAGCAGTATACCATCAAACAAGCAGAATGGGAATATTAACAATGGGATCATCCCTAAATGGAACTGTTTTTGAATGTAAGGATAAATTTTAAGTCAACAAAATAAACGATTGCCTGTGTATGGCTGTAAGAGAATGGGCAGGTGGTTGCTTCTTTACCGTTCCCAGAGAGCTCTCTCCCATCTTTTTTGGCTCTTGCCTCTTGCAGGCCTCCCCTGTGTCCCTGTGCTTCCTCCTTATTTCCTGACAACTCTGGCCCTGTCCTCCCATCTTATCCTTCCCATTGAGGCCCACTTTTTCTGTCCCTCCTCTTACACTTTCTGTCCCATGAGGTGGCCTGGCTGCCCTAGACTAGCCTATTCCATAGTTTCTTCTATCAGGTCCACAGAACCTTTTGAAGACAAGTAATTGACAACTTTTTGTTCTCATCCGACAGTAAACGGTTCCCTCTTCCCTTATTCCTTAACAGTCAAATTCCTCAGGCATAACACCTAAGCCC
>CM034703.1:324172401-324184447 GCA_020142125.1 Phrynosoma platyrhinos
CCTTATAAGGCGCACCAGCTTCCCCAGCCCCGTTTTGGGGAAGAAAATATGCGTCTAATATGGCAAAAAATACGGTATATGCAGAACATATTCTAAAGAAAGTAGGCTTGGACACAGAAGTAGGCTTGAAAATAGGAGGAAGAAATATCAACAATCTGAGATACGCAGATGACACCGTAATACTAGCAGAAAACCTCACAGACCTGGAATACCTACTAAGGAAGATCAAAGAAGAAAGTGCTAAGACAGGCTTAATGTTGAACATAAAGAAAACAAAAATAACGACCATAGAGGACCTTCACAAGTTCAACCTAGACAATGAAGAAATAGAAATAGTATAAGAATTCCTATACCTGGAATCAAACATTGATAGAAATGGAGATTACAGTCAGGAAATCAGAAGAAGATTAAGAATGGGAAGAGTGGCTATGAAAGAAATAGAAAAGATCCTAAAATGCAAAGATATACAACTCAGAACAAAAATTGGAAACTTAAAAGGCATTGAATTCCCTATTACCATGTGTGGATGTGAGAGCTGGACAGTTAAGAAAGAAGATAGGAGGAAAATCAATTTATTTGAGATAATGGGGTGCTGGAGAAGAGTGCTGAGGATCCCATGGACAGGCAAAAGGACAAACAAATGGATCCTAGAGCAGATCTAGTGGGAATCCTCTCTGGAAGCTAAGATGACCAAACTGAGACTGTTGTACTTTGGACACATCACGAGAAGAGAGGACTCTTTGGAAAAAAGCAATAATGCTGGGAAAGGTAGAGGGAAGTAGGAAGAGAGGAAGCCCACATGCTAAATAGATGGACTTGTTTAAGGAGGTCACGTGTATTAAAGAGTGGCAGGAATTAAGCAGAGTAGCGGAGGACAGAAGATCGTGGAAATGTCTCATCGACTCGAGGGCAATTAACAATAACAACAAAAACAAAGTGATAAGAACTGTTAAACTGAATGTGTGACCAAAATTGTTCTTTGTGTTTTGGAGTGTACTTACAGAAGTGATTAGTAGTTGATGAAATCCTTAATTTTTATTTTTTATGGTACAAGAGTTCTGCAAATGAAGTCTGTATATGTTAAGGTTGCACATATACAGATTTCTTATGTGGAAGGCTTAGCTTCTTTAACAAGTGCTTGGATTAATACATAGTAGGGGAAACTCAATGGATGCATTCACATCTTCCCAGCACTCAGTTAATGTAGAACCTTAGCTTAGGCTGGCTGTATGAGTTATCTGGATCTCAGGCCAGCCTGAATGTCTAAAATGAGTTACAAACTTTTTTCAGCCCAGGAGCTGAATTTGCCAACTTTCTCTAGGACACTATTCCCCCAGTGTGGATGCATCTAAAGGAGGGTATGGCCAAAGCAAAGTTGGGCAAGATGTAATTTTTGCCAACATTAATATTTCTCCACCACCCATTGTCCAATTCTGTCTATGCCTAGTCAGAAGTACCTTATTTTCCTGCATATAAGACTACTTTTTAACCTGCAAAATCTGTAAGGAGGATGGAGGTGCTAAAACTCTATATTTTGGCTGGAAAAATGGGGGGTCGTCTTATACGCCGGAAAATACGGTAAGTGTGAGAGCAAGAGTGTCTCAGGCATGCAAAGCGCAGCTCAGTTCTAGGCACATCTACTTGGGAATGCATCTCTGCACTATAGCAAAGCACAGCTCAATTCTAGACACATCTATTTGGGGATGCATCTCTGCACTATAGCAAAGCACAGCTCAGTCCTAGGCATATCTACTTGGGAATGCATCTCTGCACTATAGCAAAGCACAGCTCAGTTCTAGGCACATCTACTGTCTTGGAGAATGAATCCCTGTGTCTTAACAAAGCACAGCTCAGTTCTAGGCACATCTACTTGGGAATGCATCTCTGCACTATAGCAAAGCACAGCTCAGTCCTAGGCACATCTACTTGGGAATGCATCTCTGTGCTATAGCAAAGCACAGCTCAGTTCTAGGCACCTCTACTGTCTTGGAGAATGAATCCCTGTGTCTTAACAAAGCACAGCTCAGTTCTAGGCACATCTACTTAGGGATATATCTCTGTGCTATAGCAAAGCACAACTCAGTTCTAGGCACATCTGCTATCTTGGAGAATGAATCCCTGTGTCTTAACAAAGCACAGCTCAGTTCTAGGCACATCTACTTAGGGATGTATCTCTGTGCTATAGTAAAGCACAGCTCAGTTCTAGGCACATCTACTGTCTTGGAGAATGAATCCATGTGTCTTAACAAAGCACAGCTCAGTTCTAGGCACATCTAATTAGGGATGTATCTCTGTGCCTTATCAAAGCATGACTCAGTTCTAGGCACATCTACTTGGGGATGCATCTCTGTGCCACAGCTTTCAGGCATACAAAGTACAGCTCAGTCCTAGCTAGTCAGGAATGAGCCCTTGTGCAAGAGTTTCTCAGGCTGAAAAGAACATCTCAGTTCCCATACAACAACCTGTTAGAGATTTTTATAGTCTCCCATCTGGACTGGTGGGAGATAACAGAAGAAGCTTGGGGACTGGATTTATCATCCTTGCTTTAAAAGTCATCCCTTGACAAGAGGGGCTGTTAAGAGAACTTTAGGGTGAATGTTGCTTTGCATACAGAAAAACTCTTGTTGGGTGTGTGTTACCTGCTTGATGTTTCCCACTGATCCTGTATCAGTTTCTTCAGTCCATGTGTATACACTGATTTTATTCAAATTATTTCTCAACTACAGTACTTCTCTACACACGTCTCTTCCAAGTGATGTACTACAACATTCTCAGTATAAAAAGAAGGCAAAAGAGTATTTTTAAAAAGCAGAGATTGGAAAGATTCAGGGAATTGTAGTCCCCAAAAGTAACTTTCCCCAGCAGTTTTAAAAACAAAAAAAAGCTCATAGGTCTGACACAATAATACAGTTTCAAGTACCTGCCAGAAGTTCTGTAAGGATAAGCCTAGCTTGACTTTCCTTGGATGAATTTCTACAATAGAGGGGCTGGTACAGAGAAGTCCCTGTCATCTGTACTCAATAACTTAGCTTCCCTGGTGGGATTCATTTGGGAGGAGTTACCCTTTCAAATACAGGTTTCAGTATTCCCTTTTCCGGAATTCCAAAATCCAAAATATTCCAAAAACCAAAACTTTTTGTCATGGATGGCTGAGATAGTGACAACTTTGCCTTCAGATAGTTTAGTGTACACAAACTTTGTTTCATGCACAAAATTATTTAAAATAATATATATAAAATTAATTTCAGGCTATGTGTATAAGGTATATATGAAACATAAATGAATTTTGTGTTTAAGGTTGGGTTCGATCTCCAAGATAATCTCATTATGTGTATATATATATATATATATACACATACATACATACACACACACACACACACACACACACACACACGTATTCTGAAATCCAGAACACTTCTGATCCCAAGCATTTAGGACAAGGGAGACTCAACCCTTATAGTGGACCAAGCTATTTAGGTATCTGCAGCAGTTTTTTCATAACCCTCCTGCACATCCCTTCCTCCAAATCAAATATATATATTTGTTACAGCACACAAAAGAAGTGGTGTAAAATTGCATTATTTCTACATTGTATATGTACCTTCTGTTAAGGTCTCTAGGGGGAGTTGTATTTCAGGAGAATGGTCTAGAGCAGGGGTAGGCAACCTAAGGCACAGGGCCGGATGCGGCCCCCCGAGGCCCTTGGACCGGCCCCAAGCCAGTCCCGCTGCCACCCCCTGCCGCCCATCATGATGATATTGATTATTGTTGTTATTACTTGTTCTTGGGGTTTTCTTGGCAAAATCTACACAGGGGTTTTGCCATGGCTTTTCTGGGGCTGAGAGAGTGTGCATGCATATTTTTTTTTAAAAAAATGTTATTTTTATTTTTTAATTTTTATTTATTTATTTATTTGTTTGTTTGTTTATTTATGGTGCTTCGGCCCCCCCAATTTTCTGAGGGACACAAACTGGCCCCTGGCTCAAAAAGGTTGCCTACCCCTGGTCTAGAGCTCTCTGGCAGAGAATGCATTGTAACTCACTAAATGACAGAATCCTGGATTGCAGAGGAGGGAGTCATGACAGTTAAAGTGGCATCAAACTGCTGCAGTTGTGCAGTGTGAATCCACACTGCATACACCCTGTACTTACAGATTTGAAGGTTTCTTAAACCATTAGCCTCAAACTTCTTCTTGTTGGGTGCCAAATTTTTTACTTATGGTGACCCTAAGATGAACCTATCATGAGGTTTTCTTAGCAAGATTTGTTCAGAGGAGATTTTTCATTGGTTCCCTCTGAGGCTGAGAAAGTGTGACTTATCCAAGGTCACCAAGTGGTTTTTCATGGCTGAGCTGGGATTTGAACTCTGGTCTCCAAAGTCATAGTCCTATGCCCAAAGCACTATACCACATTGACTATCTATTAAACTTAGATGGATGAGAAAGGCCAAAAGAAGCAGGAGAGCAGAAATTAGATGCTACTTGAGAATTGCTTTCTAAATAGAGAAGCCAATAAAGTAGGATGAAGTGGATATCTTGGCTGCTGCTCCAGAAGTGGAATGTTATGGTTTGTCCACACAGTGGTGCTATTTATCTCTCATAGAATAGATAAATAAAAGTTTTGCAAAAGTCCTGCTCCTTCCCTGCAAAAGTTTCTTGAAAAAGAAAGATAAGAACAAATTGCGCCATGACTTTTGGGGTCAGTTGCTGAACTGTTCACGTTTCTAATCTTTAGCCTTTTTCTCTCTCTTAAGTTCTAAACCTGTAAGGTTTGCACTGACCTTTGTGAGCGCAGTAAAAAGCTGCAGTTCACTCCCTATTTTTTTCTTTGTTTCTTCTTTTGAATATTTGGAAGGTGTTCAATACCCTAAAGCAGGGGTAGGCAACCAAAGGCCTGGGGGGCCGGATGCGGCCCCCCGATGCCTTTGGACTGGCCCCAGGCCGGTCCTGCCGCCGCCGCCCCCTGTCACCGCCGCTGCCGGCCATAATGATATTGATTATTGTTGTTATTACTTGTTCTTGGGGTTTTCTTGGCAAAATCTCCACAGGGGTTTTGCCATGGCTTTTCTGGGGCTGAGAGAGTGTGCATGCATATTTTTTTAATTTTAATTTTAATTTTAATTGATTTATTTATTCATTTATTTTGGTGCTTCGGCCCCCCAATTGTCTGAGGGACAGCAACCTGGCCCCTGGCTCAAAAAGGTTGCCTACCCCTACCCTAAAGGCACCAGATCCCCTCTGATCTTGGAAGCTAAGCATGGTCAGCCCTGGTTAGTACTTGGCTGGGGGATCCCCAACGAATGCCAGGTGCTGTAGGCTCTAATTCAGAGGAAAGAACTGGCCAAACTTATGCTTATCTCTGAGTATTTCTTAACTAAGAAAACCTTGTGAAATTCATGGTGCCGCCATAAGTTGACAGGCGACATGAAAGCACACACAAAGACATAGTGTCATGTACACTGATGGCACTATATAAACAAAGAAACAAACAAATAAAAACTGTACACCTTTCTGGCCACCAAAGCATCACTTCCAAACCTGAAAGAGCATTGTGAGTAGCATCCATGAAGGCAGAAAAGACGGAACTGTATATTAGTCTGCAATATCAGTCTGCAAAGAGATCTTTGAGACTCACTGCAAAAGAAGTTGTAGCATAAGTGTTCGTAGACTTGAGTCCAAAACACACTGCAGAAATAATCCAGTTTGAGACTGCTTTAACTGCTCTGGCTCAAAGCTAGGGAATCCTGGGAAAATTTAGCTTTCTGTATCAGAGAGCGCTGGTGCTACAAGAAACTACAATTCTCAGGATTCCCTAGCACTGAGTCAGGGCAGTTAAAGTGGATTATTTCTGCAGTGTGTTTTGGACCTTGGTCTACTTCCCCAGATGCATGGACTGAAAGTGGTGTCCAGGAAGGTATCAGCAGACTGCATAATTATACAGTACAGTCAACCCTCCATATCCATGGATTTTATTATTGATGGATTCAAGCATCCACAGCTTGAAAATATTTTTAAGATGTATAAATTCCAAAAAACACACCTTCATTTTGCCATTTTATATAAGGGGCACCATTTTACTATGCCATTGTATATAATGAGACTTGAGCATCCATGGATTTTGTTATCCACAGGGAGTCCTTGAACCAAACCCTTACGGATACCAAGGGCCCACTGTACTATACTTGTCACCTCATCACCCATGAAAAAGGTTTTGGATTTTGGAGTATTTCGGGTTTTGGAATTCCAAACAAGGGAGAGACAACCTATAGCCCAGCTGTTTTGTAGGCTAGAAATATCAACGTTAATGTTGCTTGGAGGACAGCAAAGAGCCAGTGGAAGACAATGGTATGATATATTTCTGGTGATTCAGCAGGGATATATTTGTGTTATGTTTTTTTGTCCCAACTAAAGCTTCAAGGGCAACATGATGAAGATAAACAGCATGATTAATAGTCTCGCCTTGAGATTACAAATGCTGGTTTTGATGAATTTCTTAAAACAGCAAAGTGGTGTGCCCATGTTTTCATATTTATTGCATTTCTATTTTGATATGTTATCCTTGTGGTTCCCATTCAGTTTGGTGAGCAGGTCCATCTCTGGTTAATCTGAGTAAAGCAAGAACAGCATCACAGACTAGGATCCTAGCTAAAGACCGTTTTTATTCTTAATACTTTCTGTTTATCGTGCAGATAATGCTAAATAAAATTGTATATTGTATGCCCATATGCACACATCAACATAAAATAACATAATACAGGTTGAATCTCCCTTATCCTTCTCTCCCCCCTAAATGTTTGAGACCAAAAGTGTTATTTATTTATTTAAGTATGTTTAGCATATGCATTATGAAATATCTTGTCTAAACATGAAATTCATTTATGTTTCATATACACCTTATATAGAGAGCCAGAAGGTAATTTTATACACAATTAATTTTGTGCATGAAACAAAATTTGTGTACACTGAGCCATCAGAAAACAAAGTTGTCACCCTCAGCCAGCCATGTGGACAATTTTGTATGTTGGAGTATTTCTAGATAAGATAAGGGATACTCAACCTGTATATAGTATACATGCATGTATGTACATAGCATGGAAAAGTTACTCCTGGGAACAAGAACTTCCAGGTAATTTCAGACACAATAGTTTTTATAATTTTGTGCATGAAACGAAGTTTGGGTATACTGCACCATCAGAAAGCAAAGGTGTCACTATCTCAGCCACCCGTGAAAAAAAAATTTTTTTGGAATATTTTGGAATTTGGAGTTCTGGATAAGGGAGACTCAACCTATGTATGGATGGATGGATAAACTGATGGAGAAAATATTTCTTTATAAAGCCTCATTCCACAGCCTGAGCTCTACCTGACCTGTGATCCTGATCTTCTTCTGTTTCTTCCCATTGCACAGGTACGTGAGATCTGTCTGGATTACACCCGGGGAGTTGATATGCAGTGGCAGGCAATGGCATTGCTTGCTTTGCAGGAGGTAAGTTTTCAGACCCTTGATAAGGAGCTGGAGAGGCTGATCAGGTGGGCAGTTTTGGCTGATCCACTCTTTCTTTCCAGGCTAGCTAACTGCAAACATCCTTACATCCATTATGGTTGGTGCTGCTGCCCTCCTTTAGGTCCCTCCACATTCGTGGGGCTAGGGGTGAAGGACCCCTATGAATGTGGGATAACTGTAGAGTAAAAAAATAAATAAATTTATAGGTCAGGGGTCGACAACCTTTTTTGCGGGGTGTGTGTGAGGGGGGAAATGGCGCAGGGGCCGGGCGGACACACGCTTATCCCCACGCGTGCGCATGTGCACGATGCCAGCCGTTGTGTGCATGGGGATGCCATTTTGGAAGGCCCCACTGTGGCTGCGCCGTGAAAATTCGCACGGCGCAGGCGCCATGGGGCCTTGGGAAGGCCCCACCGCTCCTGCACCGCCACCGTGGGGCCTTCCAAAATGGCGCCCGCCGCCATGCACATGCATGCACAAGCACAGGTGCCATTTTGGACGCAAAAATGGTGCCCGCGCGCGGCATGCTGGCGCGGTAGTGGCGGGACTGGCCATGGGCCAGTTCCAAGGCCTCGGTGGGCCGGGGCCAGCCCATGGGCCATTGGTTGCCAACCCCTGCTGTATGTGTTAGCATAGATCTATAGATTTCTCCACTAACATCGTCATTAAAAAAACTGAGGCTGGTGGGGAAAATTCATAATCTCTGGGTGCATTTTGCAAATCAAGTTGTTCCAGAAAAGTTGAAATGTCTTTGGGTGCTCATGGAAGGCTCACCTGATCTTCTTTAATTTGCATGTTAGTTTTGATTGATTTATTTTTTAAAAATGAAACATATTGATCTGCTTTCCTTTTTGGTGGTGTAGGAGCCTATTCTTTCCCGGTTATTTCTGCCTCTGGCACTAGATTTTATGTTAAAGAGGTAATGACGAGGAACACACCTACTTTATTAACCGAGGTATGCATTTATCCAGGTTGCGGTCATGTGCCCTTCAAGCACTTTTATGATTTGATCTCTGGCTGCATCTGTACTGCAGACATAATGCAGTTTGATACCACTTTTAACTGCCATGGCTCCATGCTATGAAATGTTGCTAGTTTTGTGAGACATTTAGCTTTTTCTGTCAGAGAGTTCTGGTGCCACAACAAAGTACAGTTCCCAGAATTATAGCATTATTTTTACAGTGCAAGGGCAGCCTCTTATCTTGTGTCTGGATTTTCTGTAGATTAACACTGCCTGGTCTCTTTTCCCTCTTGTCTTATCTTCAGGCAGCTGAAACTTTCCTTGTTCACCTCATGGAGGATGCCTACCTCTGTGCCATCCACGCCAAACGTGTCACCCTCTACCCCAAAGACATACAGCTGGCTCGGCGGATCCGTGGCATCCATGAGGGCTTGGGTTAGTGCCCTTCTCCCATCGCCCTGAGTTGAGGATGCATCTTCAGAGACTGGAAAGCCATCTTGGAAAATAGAGCCTGCTTCTGAGGAAAATGTTCCAGTACAGCTTGGATTCCTATCTCCTGGTTGGAAATCTGAGGAAATCCCGGCCTTCTTGCTTGGCTCTTCCAAAGGTCCCCCTGTCATAACCGAGGCCATTCCTTCTCTAGGATGTGTAGGACAGACGGGCTATAATTTTGCCATCTACATGAAGCTTTCCCAAAACTCCATTAGCTTATCATCGGACGTGGAAACCACAGGGCCTTAAAAGTTGCTTAAAACCTTGGGCGGAATTGTCACCGTCGTGTTTTTACTGAATACTTTTAAATGTTTGGGGGATTCCTGAAGATGAAATGTTAGATTGCCCTTGGATTTTCCCACGTTTGCCTGCCCTGCTGCTCTGTCCAATGGACATTAGTGAATTTGTGTCATTGTCTTCCTCCTGTTATTGCTGGTTCCTCCATTTTTTCCAGCCTTCCTGCCATCACATTTCATTCTAATGAGGACGCTAGTAGAAGAGGAGAAACTCTCCATCTGGACTGGAGCAAGCTTGTCTCAAGCTTTATCCCCGCCGGAAGTAACAATCTGGCCAGAAATCCCACCAGGCGACATCTCTGTGGTGGATTAACCTGGATAATAACCTCAGAAAGACTTTCTCATAAGCAGAAAAACAACCCTGAGATGTTGGGAAGAGTGCGAGACCTGGAAGGTGCCAACGGCGAGGGGAATGTGCCATCGATTTTTGTTTTTAAATAGAAAGAGTTTACTATGGAAGTCAAATAAAATGGGGTTGAATATTTCTACACCTTGCCTGTCTTTGGTGTGTGTGTCTCTTGGGATGAGGAGACTGGGGCTGCAGCCACACTGCTGAAATAATCCAATTTGACACCACTTTAACTGCCATGGTTAAATGGTACGGAATTCTGGGAATTGTAGTTTGTTGTGGAATCAGAACTCTCTGGCAGAGAAGGCTAAATGTCTCAGAAAATGCCAAATCCCAGAATTCTATCTATACCATTGGGCCACAACAGTTAAAAGTGGTGTCAAACTGGATTATTTTGGCAGTGTGGATGCAGCCCATATGTCCCTGACCTGTGTAGTGTAGTATGGATGCAGCCTTGGGATGAGAGAGAAAGAAATGGTAGCTTATCTGCCAGAGAAGAGTGAGATAGATGCAGAAGGTTTACTGGCGATCAGAAAATCAAAGGTTGCTTTACATGCACTGGGGGAAAAATTAACTGTTTTATTTTGGATAAACCTTTGCCATAGAATGTTGTTTAGGCTAGCTTATATACCCCAAAGTTACAAATTAGAAAAAAAATACATTCCAGAGAGTTCCAGATGTTATGTACACATTGGTGTTACGTATCTAATAAAAGTGATAAAACCAAAGAATAGAAACAAAGAAATAGAAGAGGTTATCTGCTTTGAGCGATAACACCTCACCCAACATGTCTCCGAGAAAACGAGATTTAATCTGTATAGTTAAATCCCCAAAGAATCCGAAATCAAACTCTTGAGACTGCATCTGCATGGCAGAAAGAATCCAATTTGACGCCGCTTTAAGTGCCATGGCTCAATGCTCTGGAATTCTGGGAATTGTAGTTTTGCGAGACATCCAGCCTCCTCTGTCAGAGAGAGAGAGAGAGAGAGAGCTCTGGTGCCACAACAAACTACAATTCCCAGAATCCCATAGCATTAAGACGTGGCAGTTAAAGCGGCATCAAATTGGATTATTTCTGCAGTGCGGAAGCAGCCCCAGTCTGCTTTCAAGAGCAAGTTCCTGTCTGTAGGGGGAAAAAATTTCTTGGCACTCTCTTTAAAGAGAGTTTCCCTGCCTTCACCAAGAGCAACAAGTTCAACAAGTTATAACTATGGCAATTACCTGTTACATGTCACCAGTGTCTGGTAATAAAGATATAATAATAATAATAATAATAATAATAATAATAATAATAATTATGCTGCCTCTCTGCAGCACAATCGAGGCGGCGTACAGCAGATTAAAACAACATTACAAGGTAAAACAGTCAAACAACCCCTTCCCTAACCCACCCACCCCTTAAAAATATATTAAACTATAGCAAGATTAAAATACTAAATAAAAGAAAACAATACAGTACAAATAAATAGCAGCTTAGCAACAAAAGAGCTGGAATCATTGTCATCTCCTTATACTTTTCTTTGGGCCGGGATGTTATTCAGGGAAAGCTTGCCGGAAGAGAACCGTCTGTCCTGGGTCACTCCACAGCAAGTGCGGCCACATACGGGTATTTAATCGCCCATCCACTGCCATGCCATAGACCTGTTACTGCCACATGCCCCCTACCTGCCTCTACCATTATGTCTGATGTTACAGCACACAGATGCGATGGCAGAGGCACATGGGGCATGCGACAGTAGTGGGTCTATGGCAGGGGTGGGCAACCTTTTTGAGCCGGGGGCCGGGTTGCTGTCCCTCAGACAATTGGGGGGGGGGGTTGAAGCACCATAAATAAATAAATAAATAATTTTTTAATTAATTTTTTTTTAAAAAATATGCATGCACACTCTCTCAGCCCCAGAAAAGCCATGGCAAACCCCCTGTGGAGATTTTGCCAAGAAAACCCCAAGAACAAGTAATAACAACAATAATCAATATCATCATGGCGGGGAGCGGCAGCGGCGGCAGGACTGGCCTGGGGCCGGTCCAAAGGCCTTGGGGGGCCGCATCTGGCCCCCGGGCCTTAGGTTGCCTACCCCTGGTCTATGTCATAGTGTGCATACAATACATATTGTATTGTATGTCTATGTCCACATGTGCTGTTGTGATTTAATTGTAATTTTAAGGGGGGATATATGGTTGTTACAATTTGAGGGATTGTACTTTTAATGTAAGCCGCCTTGATAGCTTCAGCTAAAGGCAGGGTACAAATAAACATTTATTATTATTATTATTATTATTATTATTATTATTACCACTGAGTTTCAAGGAAACTTTGCCACAAACAGCAGCAACAGCAAATACATTTCTATACCGCTTATCAGTACCCTAAGCACTCCCTAAGCGGTTTACAAGATGTAAGCCAATTGCCCCCAACAAGCTAGGTACTCATTTTAGCAACCTA
>CM034703.1:324217682-324232557 GCA_020142125.1 Phrynosoma platyrhinos
ATGAGTATCCAGCTTGTTGGAGGCAATTGGCTTATACATTGTAAACCACTTGGGGACTTCTAGTTCACTGATAAGCGGTATAGAAATGTAGTTTTTGTGGGTTTTTCGGGCTGTGTGGCCATGTTCTAGAAGAGTTTCTTTCTGACGTTTCGTCAGCATCTGTGGCTGGCATCTTCAGAGAATACTGGAATGGAAGAGAGTGGGTCTATATATACTGTGATATAGACCCACTCTCTTCCATTCCAGTATTCTCTGAAGTTGCCGGCCACAGATGCTGGTGAAACTTCAGAAAGAAACTCTTCTAGAACATGGCCACACAGCCCGAAAAGCCCAAAAAAAAAACTATGGATGCCGGCCATGAAAGCCTACGACTTCACGGTATAGAAATGTACTTGCTGTTGCTATTGCTATTGTATGCCACTGATATGTTGCCAGCCAGGGAAGGGAACAGATTGGAAGAAGGTGGGAGGAATTGTGGATCAGGACAGTGGTGTCACTAAGGAGGTGCGGGGGGTTTAACCCAAACCAGGTGACACCCTAAGCAGGGGTGATGCCACTGCTTCTCAAACATCTCCTTTTGGGCAGAAATGGGCATGACCTTTGTCTGTGTCCTGTTAAAATGCTAAAGAGATGGGGTGAACAGTGGCATCACTAAGGGGTTGTGGAGTTGCATTCTGCTCCAGGTGACACCCGAAGGGGTGGTGGTGACACCACTGCTCCCCAAACATCTCCTTTTGGGCAGAAATGGGCAGTGGCATTAGCTTGTGACCCATTAAAATGCTGAAGAGATGGGGTGAGTGGGGTGAGGCTCGGTGGGAGGAGAAAGGAGAAGCCCCAGGTGTTTTTTTAAAAAATAAATTATTTTTCTAAAACTTTTAAAAACTTTTTTTAAAAACATCACCCTTTACCAAATGTTCACTTCAACCCCATGAACTATGTATATGTAAATGCACTGAGGCTATGCCTATGATATTGTAATTTAAAGGTATAATTTAAATTTTGCTAGTTGTTTTATGTCACAACTGTTACTGTGACATTCAGTGATATGCAGGAATTAAGATTAATGAGTAACATTAGTCCAAAAAACATGGCTAAAGATTCTGTATGGTGTGATAATGGGAGTCAATGGGAGTGTATGTGACACCGTGGGTGATGCTAACCCTAGTGACATCTCTGGATAAGGAGTATTTCACACTGCAAACTTTTTGTTGCAACTGGTCCTATTTGCCCTTTCAAAAGCAATCTTAAAATCTCAAGAGTGAATGGATGTTATCACACGGGGAGTCGCGGGGAGAAAGTGGAAATAAACCGGATGAGCGGAAGTCTTTAATTTACGGGATTTGTCCCGTTCCGCCTCGTCTGATAACTAAATTCGAATTTAAAAGGGGGTTAATTCGAACGAAAACCTGATCTTTTCATTTTTGGGATTTTTGAGGATTTGAAAAGATCAGGTTTTTGTTCGAATTAACCCCCTTTTAAATTCGAATTTAGTTATCAGACGAGGCGGAACGGGACAAATCCCGTAAATTAAAGTCTTCCGCTCGTCCCGTTTATTTCCACTTTCTCCTCGCAACTCCCCGTATGATAACGTCCAATGAGATGCATGCGGTCATGCCCAAGGAGGACACAGCTTTATTTTGGAGGGTGGGCATGGCATTGCTATTGTCTTGCTTGAAAAAGGGAGATCTGTCTCCAATTGATCACTAATGGTTGCATTTATTTATTTTTATTGTGGAAACACGTTTTGGCCTATATATTCTTCAATGCCCTTCTTCAAGAGCAATATGAAATCTAACCACAACATCCCTACAGCTGAACATCTCATCCCATTTGCTGTTCCTTTTCGGTCCAGCAAAGGGAATAAGATTTTCATCTCCAGAAATTTCTGCAGTTAGAGATCAGTAGCTCCCCCTTTCCCCGGTGGATTCCATTGGATGCTCTCCAGTATTTACCTCTTCTGTGTCTTACTTGGACACTTTCAAAACCACGGAAAATCTGGTAAACAAATTACAGAGCTTGGGAAATTCAAATATACAGCTGTGTTAGTCTGTAGAATTGGTACATAGAGAGATCTTGTAGCACCTTTGAAAGAAAGAAGTTGGCAGCATGAGCTTTCATAGACTTCAGTCTCCTTCCTCAGATGCTTGGGAAAGTTCCTTTTTTGGGGAAGGACTACAACTCTTGTCATCTGGGCTAGTACCCGGATGGCTGGGGGGAATTCTGGAACTGTGGTCCAAAATAAGGAACTTCACCAAGCCCTGGCACTTCCAGGGCATAACTGTGCCAACTTAGAGGTCGCAGTCCTTGGGGGCACATACCTCATCTTGACTGGCAGCTTCCTTTCTGACTTGATCTTTCCTCTTCTTCTCAGAGAGATTCCTGGAGGGCAATGCCATGGCCGAAGCCCAGCGGCACTTGGTGCCATTCAGCTGTGGGACCCGGGTCTGCTTGGGGGAAGCCCTGGCTCGCATGGAGGCCTTCCTCTTCCTCACCTATGTACTGCGAGATTTCCAGATCTTGCCCTCTTTGTCTGGATCGTTGCCCAGTCTCCAGCCACACTGTGCGTTCCTCATGTATTGCAAACCATTCATGACCCGCCTGGTGCCATGGGAGGCATCTGACTCTGCAGAATGAGGTCTCTGTGTGCCAAGGAAACACAAATGTCAGGGTTGTGATGGTTATTGTGTGGAACTGGGGGACATCCAGGTTCATATCTTCACTTAGCCAGGGAAATCACTCGGGGACTTTTGGCCAGTCACCCTCTTTGTCTTGACCTGACCTACCTCACAGGGTTGTTGTGAGGATAAAGTGGGCATGAGCAGAGCCAAGCACCCCATCCGAATTCATTAGAGGAATTGTGAGATAGAAATACAATCAGCCCTCTGTATCTACATTGTTTATCCATGGGTTCAAGCATCTACGGCTTGAAAATATTATATTCCAAATATATATATTCCAAAAAGCAAACTTTTATTTTTGAGCGTTTTATATATAAGGGACACCATTTTACTACACTATTGTATATAATGGGACTTGAGCATCCACAGATTTTGGTATCCATGGGGATCCTGATGCCAAAACCCAACGGATACCAGGGGACAACTATATAACTAATAAAATAAATAGATAAAACTCTCCCTCGTCTGTCCCATTTCTCTCTCTGTGTATTCCCCATACAATTCTGCCCTTTGTCTTCACATTTGAGTAGTGTGCATTTGACAAATGCTTGATTTTCAACTCTGTGCAGAATTCTTTTTTTTAAAAAATATCATAGCATAACATAGTATGTTATGTATGTTATTTTAATAAGAAAAAATTGTTTGTAAATAAAAATTAAAAAAAAAAGAACAGACGAAATTAATGAGTGTGTTTTCTTTTGAAGATCCTGTTTTGTATGTGTTTTAATTTTACAAGAGATATTGGTTTTAAAACCGAGTGCAATTATTCAGCTGTTTTAATTTAATGACACAATTGCAATGGTTGTATGAATCTGAATGATGAATTTTCAATCTAGGGGTGAAGACAGAGTGAGGTATAAATGTATGCCAACTAAATAAACAAATCAGAGCTGAAACAACATGTTGGTGCATGGAGTGCTTCTGTTCGGTGTTCTAGTCAGGCATGCCTTCCTGGGGCTAGCAGAAATATGGTTGTGGCTACCAGAACTATACGCAGTCTTTTAAGTGTGATGGCACACAAGGGAGATGGAGGTAGTGGCAAAATGGGGACATTGCCCCAACAAATAAGTTCATCACACACATCCCCAAGAAATTTTCCTCCACTCCCCAAATTTCTAGCCTTTCAGCAACTTGAAAACTTTGTAGAGAGATCTTGTAGCGCCTTTGAGAGAAAGAAGTTGGCAGCATGGGCTCATGATCCCCAGGCCATTTCAGATCTACAACTCCTGTCGCAGGATCGCCCAGCCAACATGACTCAGAGGGCTGTGCTGGATGGGGATTCTGGAAGCTGTAGGCCATCCAAAAAATTACAACTCCCATCAATGCAGTTGATTGGGGTGGGCAAAGTGCACCGCTCCAGATGTTGGACTGCTCCTCCCAGCATTCCTGGCCTATGGCCAATGCTGGATGTACATCCTTGGAAACCCTCTACTAGAGTTTTCTTGTACAGGGCCAGCTGTCCCTGGTTGGATGGACTCTGTTGGACCACAACTCCCATCAATGTAGATGAATGCTATGGTTGGATATAGCCACCCTCAACCTGGGACTTCTTCCCAACAGTTGGGGTCATCCCCAACCAGAGAGGTCCTAATCCACCTCTCAAATCATTCTCCCACACTGGCTCCCTATCTATCTATCTATCTATCTATCTATCTATCTATCTATCTATCTATCTATCTATCTATCTTTATCTTCCTATGCATTTATCTAATTCTATCTATCTCTTTTGATGTTGTGTGTTTCAAGTGATTTCCAAATTGTGGAAACTCTAAGGCGAAGCTATCCCAGGCTTTTCTTGCCAAGATTTGCTCGGGAGTGTGTGCATTTGCCTTCCTCTGAGGCTGAGAGGGTGTGACTTGCCCAAGGTCACCCAATGAGTTTTCATGGCCAAGCAGGGATTTGAAACCCCTCTGAAGAGGCTGCTGTGTAGTCAACATTTAAAACCACTAAACCACCACCACTCCCCCCAGTAAATATATTTATATATTTATACACAAACCTTTTTGAATATTCAGGAAAAGGAATGAGTGGATAAAATTTCACCTCCAGTTCATGTGCTTAGCCTGACCCTTTATTCAAATTCAATTCCTCTAGTTAGGAGAGAAAAACAGTCTTCTATACAGATGCCTGTCAAGAGTATTATTAGCAGCAGCTAGGACATCCATCTTCATAAGAAAGCAACTGGAAGGATCTTTGTCTTTGTACTGAGAGAGAACCTGGTCTTTGTAATGCTTGCTCACAAGGAAAACCCATTGTTTGCTTTACTTTGGAGTAAATGGGACTGGTATTAACTAGACACTTTCCCAGTTAGAACAGCCCTAAGGGAAGGAATTGCACTGTAAAATAAGCAAAGGGAAAAAAAGAATGTGTCCATCAGTGATAAGATAAGCTTTAAACCAGGGGTAGGCAACCTAAGGCCCGGGGGCCGGATGCGGCCCTCCCCAGGCCTTTGGACTGGCCCCAGGCTGGTTCTGCCGCCACCATCATGATGATATTGATTATTGTTGTTATTACTTGTTTTTTGGGTTTTCTTGGCAAAATCTCCACAGGGGTTTTGCCATCATGGCTTTTCTGGGGCTGAGAAAGTGCATGCATTTTTTTTTTTTAAAAAAAGTAATTTTTATTTATTTATTTATTTATTTATTTATTGTGCTTTGGGCCCCCAATTGTCTGAGGGACAGCAACCTGGCCCCTGGCTCAAAAAGGTTGCCTACCCCTGCTTTAAACCAAGTAACTCTTGTTGTTTTTAGGACCTTGTCTGAATGGTGGTTTATGCAAAGCACCTAACCTTGCACATCAAATTCTCTTCTGGAAGGTCTCATCCCTTCACTTCATTTGCAAATGATGTGAAATTAATATTCCTACTCCTCGGTGGAGAAGCTGTATATTTTCACAGCTTGTTAAGACTTTATTGAAGCATTGAGTAACCAACATCCTGTATAGTTTTTTTTGTGGGTTTTTTGGGCTGTGTGGCCATATTCTAGAAGAGTTTCTTTCTGACATTTCACCAGCATCTGTGGCTGGCATCCTGTATGTTTAGCGGACAGTGACAGACTTCTTTGCATCCCTTATGATCACAATGAAGCGATGATAATGGCTGAGCACTTACAAAGGCGTAAACTGGACTGGTACATTTGTAACTCTTTGGTATTCACGATCATGGTTGTGGTACCCGGTGCTGTATGTGCAATTGGTGTCACCCGGTGTGAAGGGGCAATGGGAGGGCCAGATTGCATTGCAACCACCTCAAAGCCCAAACAGAAGAGACTGTCCCCCCCCCCAGCAGCCACCGCAGCTGGAAGGACCAATGTAGTCCCTTGGAGCATCACTTTGGCTCCGGCGTGGTTGCAGCCTCCCCAAAGTCCAAATGGAAGGGATTGCCGTGGCTGCTGGGCAAGCGAGAAAGGGTCACCCGGTGTGATTCGCACCCCTCGCACCCCTTGCTGACGCCGTTGGTGGTACCTTTGACACAATTGCAAATTGCTAATCTGCACCATTTGCTTTGCGTCAGCGGCAATGAGAGTAGGATGCCTGTTCTGCTGATGACTGGGATGTGGATGGGTGACGTCCCTGTGACTTGTAGTCCAAGAAAGCACCAGTGAGCGAAGCTGCAACCATCAAAATCAGCATCGTTGTTGCGTGTCCAAGTTGTAGCCTTGCTCACTGGTGGAAGGGGGGGTGGAAACATTATCCACCCATGCCCCAATTGCCAACAGAACAGACCTCCTCTCATTGCCGCTGATGCCCAGTAAATTAGATTGGAGAGGTTGGCAGGCCAGGAGACTATTTAGTCCAGCATACGTAATAAAGTAGCCAATTTAGGAACCCGGTTTTCACAGATAGGTTTGCACACCCCCCCCCCCCCCCCAGGATAGAAGAAAGGGGATAAAATCAAGGAAGGCATCAAGTCCTTTTGGCACTTGGTTTCACACTTTTTGCCAGTAGTTTTACTTTCAAGACCATCAGGCTCCACTCTTGAGCGTTAAGATAGGAGTAAGTAGTCAGTGTGGTGTAGGTGGTTTGAGCATTGGACTTTAACTCTGGATGTCAGGGTTTGATTTCCAGCTCGTCCATGGAATCTCACTGGGTAACTTTGGGTGAGTCACACACTCTCAGCCCCAGAAAATGCACCTTAACAACGCTTTGAGGACAAGGCAGCAATGAAAAAGAGACTACTTTGTGAGAAAGCTATTGCCAAAGGAGCTATTTTCACCAACTTTTGTGGTGGTTTAAAAGCTGACAAAGGTCCTAAGTGTCTGCACCAGCTGGACGGTCCTGTGACTTATAGTCCAAGAAAGCAACTTTTTTTCAGGTTCTGTCCATTCTGTTGTTGTGTGCCTTCAGGTTGTTTCTGATTTATGGTGACCCTAAGGTGAACCTATCATGGGGATTTCTTGGCAAGATTTGTTCGTCATTGCCATTCTCTGAGGCTGAGAGCAAGTGACTTGCCCAAGGTCACCCAGTGGGTTTCATGGCCAAGCAGGGAATTGAACCCTGGTCTCCAGAGTTATGGCCATTCTGGTCTTTGCCCTCTGAGACTCAAGAGATCCAAAGCCACAAACCTTACTCAGCTCTCAAAATATTGTCAGTCTTCGCATCCTGCACGACTAGGGGTGCCGTAATTCTCTTCCACCAAACCAGGACAAAAGTATACAGGATTGGATTGGGTGGCTTATTGACAACCCCTCAACTGCCCCGTAAAACATACACACCACATTTTGACATTGTTTTATTGCATATTTCGGTTGTTGTTGTTCACTGCCATTAACTGATATGCTGGGATTTGTAGTTGTGGCACCAGAGCTCTCTGGCAGAGAAGGCTATATGGCTCACAAAACTACAAATCTCAGCATCCCATAGCATTGTGTCATGGCAGTTAAAGCAGTGTCAGACTGCATTATTTCTGCAGTGCAAATTAAACCTATGTCTCTGCATTCTAGCCACTTTGAAGGGAACTTAGCAAAACTTTTTTCCCTTTTCACACACTTCTAAGGGGAGGAGTGAAGTTCCCAAGGAGCCATCAGACTAAGGGCTGATGCAGGCAACCCCTAAGCGGCGGCTCTGTGCCGCCCCTGGGAGCGCTGGATTGGGGCCGCAGCAACCACATGCCGCTCCAAAAAGAGCTGGCAAATGCCACTCCTTTTTGGAGTGGCAAAAAGCCACCCTTAGCACCACCACAGTGGCTCTTTTGCACCCCTTTGGTGCAGTGTGTCTGCACACTGCGCCAACAGGGCACCTTTACGCCGCGCGCCGTGTGGTCGGGCGCGCGGTGTGATGGCATCGTTGGGGCAGAGTTGGGCCGCCGGCATGCGGTTGCCCTGCCCCAACTCCATGCCCAGGCCGGCTCTTTTGTCCAGTCTGCATCAGCCCTAAGAAGGTCTCCTTCCTACGCTGGCAGATGCTTGGAAGAGAAGTTCCACAACGTCAAGTAATGTTGCCACACATTTATCAGGACATAACACCAGCCTTCCTCTGCTTACCTCCTTTCCTTTCCCTTCCCACCTTCTGGGCTCTGGGTTTGGCACATTTGAGCTTCAACAAAGAGCTAGGCTTGTGGCTACCTCCCAGAGGGCTTTTTCGGTGGTCGCCCCCAGACTATGGAACCGCCTGCCGGATGAGATCCGTCAACTGACATTCTTAGACAGCTTTAAAAAAGGCTGTTAAGACGGATCTCTTCCGGCAGGCCTTTTAGTGATAGATAATCCCGGCCTCAGGAATCCCTTTCCTAAGAGGGCTTCTAGGTTTTTAGTCTTAAGAACCGCAGCCACACTGTGATCTTTTTTAAATTATTGTTGTATTTTATTGTACGTTTTAATTTATAATTGGTTTAATAATTTTTAGGGGGGGGGAATTAGATTTTACAGTTGTATGTATATTTTATTCTTGTTAGCCGCCCCGATTGATCTCAAAGGGGCAGGATATAAATAAACTTTATTATTATTATTATTATTATTATTATTATTATTATTATTATTATTATTCAAGGGTAGGATGGATCTTATTGTAAGGTTTCACTCCTGCCTTTAGGAATCTGGGATCTGCTACTTCAACTGGCCCAACCGGCCAGGACATTTTTAAGACCCTTCGATCTAGGATTTCCCCAGTTTTCCGGGACAAATGGCAAGCCTTTGCAAGGCAGTGCGCAAAAGGACTCTTGTAAAAAAACAACAACACATCAACACCAAAAGAAAGTCGTGCTTGCTTCTACATCCTTTTTTGAAAACTCAATTTTTTATTTTAAACATTTTCTCACAATGATCTAAAAATAACTTTTCCCCAAGCACTTCTTATAGAGAAACTTTATCCCAACACCCTCCCACAAAGTAACACTGTACAGCCTGCCTCTCCTTCCCACACACCTGCCTGGTGCAAATATCCTGCCTTGCCTAGAGCTGTAAGGACCATATCTACTATATAACACACCTTTGCCACCTTCCAGGAAAAGAAATCCTCCTCCTTCCCCTCTGATGCTGCACATATCCAACTGCTGGGGTGCAGGTATTGCTCTTAGGAAGTCAGGAGAGTAGGAAAAGATTGACCAGATCCATCAACTTTTGGTTTCTCTGTTTGACAATTTTTCAGTCTTTCCCCAAACTTTTGAGAATTTCACCAATTTAAACTTTGATTCATCAGAAATGTATGGGGAAGAGATGTATACACATCTTTGTGAGCATTTCCAGATAGGTTGCCATGAACTTTAGACAATATGGAAAAGTTACTTTTGGGGACCACAACTATCCAGCTGACATGCTCACTAGGTCTGGGGAGCTCTGAAAGTTGTGGTCCCAAAAGTAACTTTTCCATGATCTGCTTTTTCACTAATCTAAAAATTCTGGCTGTGGCTTACTGTCTTGGCCTTGTTTAGATTTGTTTGATTCACTGAAAAGCAAGTGCTGTTGGATCACAGCTTTCCAGATCACACCAACAAAATCCCTTGTGTCAGAGCAGAGCTAGTCCAAATTCTCCCTGTAAGCCAAAATAACTAAACCAAGGCTATTGTACTTTGGACATACCATGAGAAGATATGACTCAGAAAATAAAATAAAATAAGCTTGATGTAGATAAAAACAGTAGGAAAAGAGGAAGACCACATTACAAGTGGACTGAATCAATCAAGAAGCCATGACTTTGAGTTTGCAAGACCTGAACAGGACTGATGAAGACCAGCTTTCTTGGAGGTCTCTCATTCATAGGGTCACCATAGGTTGAAGATGACTCGAATGCAGTTAACAACTAGAGAGCATCTACTTGATGAAGCTTGATATTGTTGTTAGGAGTCTTTCTGGTTTACAGATTGTAAACCGCTTAGAGAGTGCTTAGTTCACTGACAAGTGGTATAGAAATGTACATGCTATTGCTATTGGATTCCTGCTGGTCTTTTTAAAAAATTCTTTCTTCTAAATCTGATATACCATCAAACGAAGGAGCACATACATGCCTTCCATTGATGTTGCCTGGCCACATGTGTCCTGTTTTTTATCTGTAAAACGTTGGAGGGTATGGCTTGCCAATTTGTCCTTGCTTTATATGCATGATATGAATGGACTGTTCTTAATTGGTGTTCTCTCTGTTTCGTTCTGCCTTTCATTTCAAGGTCTTTCTCATCCATTCTCTTTAGTGCTTCCTATTCTATGCTCTCCCATCTTCTTGTTCCATTGATCCATGTTTGGATTTCTGTCCCTCTTTTTACAATGACCACTTCTTATTGGAGGGGTGGGATGTGAGAGTTTTCGGTGGTGGCTGGGGAGGAGTTGGAAGAGGCAACAGCATGTGTGGCTTTGAGCTGACAAAATTCCCAGAAGGGGGCAAAAGAAAAAAAAAAAGCATCATCATCATCATCATAATTAAAAAGTGCTTTGATCTTGACCTGTATCTGGTGGCTACTGGTGAGTATATCACTTTTCTGAGTAGTGCTCACAAGAGGCAGAAGAAGAGATAAAACTGATGGAAGCTGAAGAGGGAATGTAGAAAGCTTTACACTGGAGAAATCAGGGACAAACTGAGCTTGGCAAAATTTCTGGTTTGGACTACATCTCCCAGAATCCTCAGTCAACATGGCCATGCTGGCTGATGGGTACTGGATGTTGTACCCCCCCCCCCAAAAAAAAGGTACTTTTCCAAATCATTGGTGATGGAACTGCAAGGAACAAAGGATTATCTACACCATAGCAATAATGAAGTTTGACACCACTTTAACTGCCATGGTTCCGACAGAATCCTGGGATTTGTAATTTCGTGAGACACCAGCCCTCTTTTGTCAGAGAAGTCTAAAGATCTTGTAAAGGTACAAATCCCAGAGTTACATAGGATGGCACCACTGCAGTTGTGTTACCAATGTGTATTATTTCTACAGTGTAGATGCACCTGAGGACAGAAAGGGGTTTGCACCTGGAGAAGACAGGGCCAATATCTGTTCCTTTGAGGGGTAAGAACTGGGCCATTCAGCTGCTGGCCCAGAAGACAAACCAGCATTGGGGGCTACTGGCTTAGCAGCTGGTCCATTTTGGGGAGGCATGGATGGATGAGGCACTGGCTGGCTTGCCCTCCTCATTCCCTTCTCCATGGCTCTCTAGAAAGAAAAGAACTGCTGAACAAAGGTCTGTACAGCTATCCTGTGACACTATCTAAACTAAGTGACTGACTACACCCTCTTCAGTCTCTTTCACCCTCCTTGACTCTTCGGGATGCTCCATATTCTTGGCATTCTGTGATTAGTGAGTGGCAGGAAACATAATAATAATAATAACAACAAATACAAGGTGCTTTTAAAAATGTTTGTCCATCATTGTTCTTGGTTTTCTTTCTCTCTCTCTTTCTTGTTTTTTTATTATTATCTCAGGGCAGGGAAATTAAGAGAGGGTATGAGGTATCCCATTGCAGAGGAGCAGTTGGTAGATTTCCTCCCTCCTCCTCCTCCTCCTCTGCCGTCCTCCCTCTTAGTCAATTTGTATGCCACTTGCTCTTGCTCACGCCCTCCGCAAAGGCTGGAAGCCACGGGGCCGAAGTTTCATCTCAGTGAAGGGGATGGAAAACTCAAATCCTTTCCAGTTAAACCAGTTGATGCCCTGGGATAAGAAGAAAAAGAGAGAAAGGCAGGAGATGAAAAACAAGGCGACGTATGGAACTGTATACACATTACGCTCTTGGTCCCCAAAGGTTTGCGGAGAACAAATGCAGATTCATTAGGGCAACTTTTGTTGTTGTCGTTGTTAACTACCCTCAAGTCAACCCCAACACATGGCAACCCTGTGGATGACACATCTCCAAGACCTCCTGTCCTCCTCTGCTCTGCTTAGTTCCTGCAGATTCATGCCCACGACCTCCCAAGTAGAGTCCATCCATCTGGCATGTGGTCTTCCTCTCTTTCTGCTATCCTCAACCTTTTCTAGCATTATTATCTTTTCCTGGGAATCATGTCTTTCTTCTCAAGATGTGGCCAAAGCACGATAGTCTCAGGAACTTATCACATGGCATCTTACCTTTTCCGGCTTGAATCCTCTTCCGAGATGCAGCCGGCCACTATCATATGTAAACTGCTGCCAAATCTGTCAGCCGAATACAGTCTGGGTAAACTGTGGTTCCAAGCTACGCTCAGCTGGCCAATTTTCAAAGTTGGAAGCTTCCATTTCCAAAAAAGGGCTGTCTGAGCACTGCTTGGAGCCACGTTTTACCCAGGCTGTATTTGGCAAGCAGATTCAGTGGCAATTTACATATGATAGTACCCAGCTGCATCCCGGAAGAGGATTCACTCCGGAAAAGGTAAAATGTCTTTTTTACCCCATGCGATAAGTTCCTCAGTTTGACCAGATTTCAAGTATGACCTGTTCAAGGACCCATTGGTTTGTCTTTTTGGCCACTCACAGTATCCTCAGCAGTATTCTCTTCAGCACCACATTTCAAATGAATTGATTTTCCTCTTATCTGCTTCTTCACTGTCCAGCTCTCATATCCATACAAACCTAACTAGGCCAAATAAGTTGATTATGGCTGGTTGGAAAGCATTAGAACTATGTGCAACCACAGTTGCACATTCCACTTTCCCCAAAATCAGGCAATCTCTTTTGCATATTATGCATATCTATAGAATATACAATTAATTTTAAATACATCATGCACATTTTTATATTATGCAAATGGATCACTTTAATTGTTCCATTGTGTTGTTGTTTTTACCACTATAGGCCTAAGCAGACTGCCAGAAATAGTGCACATTAAATTGAGGCACTGCCCTGGCTCAGTGCTAGGGAATCATGGGAACTGTATTTTTTTCTGAGACATTGAGCCTTCTCTGTCAGAGAGCTCTGGTGCCACAATAAATTACAGTTCCCATGATTCCCTAGCACTGAGCCAGGGCAGTGCCTCAATTTAATGTGCACTATTTCTGGCAGTCTGCTTAGGCCCTATGTCT
Source organism: Phrynosoma platyrhinos (assembly GCA_020142125.1). Lineage (NCBI taxonomy): Eukaryota > Metazoa > Chordata > Lepidosauria > Squamata > Phrynosomatidae > Phrynosoma > Phrynosoma platyrhinos. The sequence continues at coordinate 324,230,769 of CM034703.1, forward strand.
TACCCCTAACTCAATTTTTAGAGTAAGCAAGACTAGAAAAAACAATAATGCATAGTAGGAAAAGAGGAAGACCACATTCCAGATAGATAGACGCAACTAAGGAAGCCATGGCTATGAATCTACAACACTTGAGCAGGCTGTTGATGATATGGAGAGTTGGAGGTCTCTTATTCATATGGTCACCATAAGCTGAAGTTGACTTGATGGCTGTCAACAGCAACATTGACCTGAGAGATAGTATAGGTTGAGTCTCCCTTATCTGAAACACTTGGGACCAGAGGTGTTTTGGATTTTGGGTTGTTTTTTTTTTTTTTTTTGGATGCTGGGATATTTACATAAACATAAGGAGATATTTTGGAGATGGAACTCAAAACTAAACATGAAAGTTATTTATGTTTTGCATACACCTTGTGAATATAGTGTGAACATAATTTTATACATAATATTTTAAATAATTTTGTGCAAGAAACAAAGTTTGTGTACTTTGTGTACACCCGAAAGCAAAGGTGTCACTATCTCAGCCACCCATGTGGATGATTTTGGAATATTCTGGATTTGGGAATTCCAGAAAAGTGAAACTCAACCTGTATTGCACTAGACTTGGAACTGAGAGACCTGAGTTCAAACTCACGTTTGCCCATCAGGTTTGTAGCAGGGATACTCAGGAGCTGCAGCAATGCCTTAGTGCAGCATGAAAAGTGATATTCCCCACGGTGTTTCCTACAGTCACCCCTCCCACGCATCCTTTTACTTTGATTTTTTGAAATCAAAATGCCCCCTGAATCCTCTATGGATTGTGGAAGGCAATTCTGCCATTTTAAAAATGCCTCTTGGGCTCTTCTAGAACAAGGAAAGACATCTTTCAAGCCAGGAAATGATCTGGAATAACAGCGGTGGGATGGGACAGAATCATTGCCAAATTGCCCTTCTGTAGGATGGGGACATTGCTTTGGACAACCAGTGTGTCCAAAGCAACAATGCTCATGTTGGTTGGGGATGATGAGAGTTGTAGTCCTGCACATCTGGTGGACCCTGTGTGGAGGAAGGTTAATATATACATAAAAGGCAGAAACCCTGTCTTAAGCACATTTCATTTCTTTTAAAGAAAGAAAATAAAAAAGCACAGCAGCCCTTTCTTGATCTCCTTTTCTTTTCTCTCCCTCCCCTCCTGCCATTTATGTTTTTGGGGGAATACCTGGTGGTCACGGTTGTTTGCATAGAGACCATTCAGGTTGACATAGTGGCAGTTGCGGTACCACCAGGCTCCGCGGTATGAAACGGCGCAGGGGATGATGACCCGATTGGGGTCCCGGTCCCGAGTGGAGAAGACGCTGCCTGAGTGGTAGCTGAACGCATCACCTGCGGAAACAGAAAGGAAGTGAGAGTGAAAATGGACAAGGATTCTCCCCTTGGTTCTCCTCCCAATCTTGAATTCTCTAAAACAATCACACACAAGTGGGCCACAGGGACATCACCAGGTAGATGTGGGGGATGTGGAGCCACCAGGTGACACCACCACTCCCCAAACTTTAGTCTGTCTTTTCGCAGAAACGGTTTGTGGCATTTGTTCGCCTGTATCCCTTTAAAACACTGGTTCTCACACTCAGGCTGTGTATGTGATATTGTAATTAAAGATGTAATTTTAATTTTGCTAGCTGTTTATGTCACAACTAATGCTATTTGTTGTTGTCATTAACTGCCCTCGAGTTGACTCCAACTCATAGTGACCTTGTGGATGAAACATCTCCAAGACTTCCTGTCCTACACTGCTCTGCTTAGGTCTTGTAGA
>CM034703.1:324292096-324307904 GCA_020142125.1 Phrynosoma platyrhinos
AAGTGGACTCAATTTGCACTATTGCTGGCAGTCTGCAAAGGCCCTAAGCAGTTTCTAAGTGGTTTACAATGTATAAGCTAATTGCCCCCAACAAGCTGGGTACTCATTTTAGCAACCTTGGAAGGATGCCAGGCTGAGCCAACTATGGAGTCCCTGGCTGGAATCGAACTCGCAACCTTGTGGCTGTGAGTGAATGGCTGCAGTACGGGCATTTAACCATTGTGCCAACAGGTCTCTAGCACAATGTACCAGGGACTAGCAGCATATTTGTGCCCAATGGTTACAATTATTTCTAGCCTTCCCAGAAACAAGTCAGGGGCCAGCAACCAATGGCTTGGTGACCAGTACCAGTCCAAGGACCACCACTTTGACTAGCCTTGAGCTGGATGAAGTAGCCATTTTGTTCAACCATGGAGCAAGCTCATTCACCCTCCAGATTAAACCAATCCATTCTAGGATCACATTTTCCCAACAGCAGTACATTAAGCCAAAGGGAATGTGATATAACCATAACTGGGCCAACATTTAGCAGTGAAATCAGTTGGATCCTGTGTATGAAATAAACAGCAATTTTGCATTCGTTGCTTTAAAATTTGATTTGCTAGAAAGACTCTAGCATGCTAGACTGGAAACTAGCATGCTGAAATCTATACCTGTACCTAAATCCAATTGTTAGTCCTAACTAGAGTAGACCCATTGAGTCAATGAATGTTGACATATTAAATTACCATGGATTCAGTGGGTCTGGTCCACACGCCCCAACTGTCCCAATTTGGGAGGGACAGTCCTGACTAATCCTGTCATTCCACTTTTTCCTCTGCTTTTAAAATGTCCCAGTTTTAATCTCCTCCTCCTATTTCCCCCTTACTTCATCCTACTCCAATTGCTGCACACAGAATTCAAAATGCAAAAGTAGTTTGCAGTCAATTAACTCAGCAGGGAGGAGTGGAGAAAAGGGGCAGATTTTTGGCCTTCCCAGTTGGTACAGGCAAAAGTAAACTGCTACAGCCCTTCCTAGCTTGTGTATTTTTCCACATTAATAACTTTTGCCATTTTGACCATACTCTGATGTTGTTTGGTCACATGTGTCCCAGTTTTCATCTATGAAATATTGGAGGGTATGCGGTGCAACGGTCCTAACATTAACATTTCCAAACTCTGAAAGAGAAAGCTAGATCTGCTAAAATGGGAATGCAATTTCTTAAAAGCCCTCCGCCATGGGGATTCCTGCTGCTGACCTGTAGTGGCATCAGTAGAGATTGGGCCAGAGCGCTTGCGCCCGTCAACTCCATAGAGGTTGAACTTGTATCTGCGGGAAGGAGATAGGTTGGGGATGATAACCTCACGGGAGTCTCCTTTCACAGTCAATGCTTGTGATTTGCCTTCAGCATCCTTGTACTGCACTAGGAAAGACGCAAAGCTGCCAGTGGGAATTGTCCAGGAGAGACGGACAGAATTACTGGAAACATCAGAAACTGAGAGCTCTCCTAGGCTGGGCTGAACAGAGATCTGCTCCTTGCTCTCCTGTGAAGCTGTATTTGGGACAGAATAGAGAATGAAAAGTAACCAGTGCAACCATTTCTCAATGAGTCAGTCTGTGCAGTTCCTAAATCAGAGGAGGTTGAAATGTTGGAGGTTAGATCATTTTAATTTTTTTCTAAAAAATATATTGTAAAATTCTTTAAACAATTTTATCTGTGAGCTGCCTTGGGTCCTGTGAAGATGCCAGCCACAGATGGAGGCGAAACGTCAGGAATAAATGCTTCCAGATCACAGCCACACAGCCTGAAAAACCCACAAAAACTATGCCTTGGGTCCCTTTCTGGGAGAAAGGTGGCATAGAAATCAATGAATGAATCAATGAATGAATGAATGAGGGTCCCACTTTGGAGCTTATCGCACCGCTAAATAAACCTTCTTACCTCTCTTGAACTCAATCTTAATTGGGGGGGGGGGCATCTTTTTTTAAGTCAGAAAACTCCCAGTTTCGAAAAAAGGCATGCTGAGTGCCCCTGGGACCCAGGCTCGACCTGGGCTGGACATGGGTGGCAGATACTACGATAGTATCTGGATGCCGCCCAAATTAAGATTGAAGTCAGGAGGGGTAAGAAGGTTTATTTTAGTGGTGCAATAAGCTCCTTTATCCCCCACCTGATACTGGAGAGCTCCATGTCCCTTAAAAATAAAAAAGTACCCCAAAATATTCTCTCGGGACTTGTCTACATTACTTATAAACCTCAAATTCCACCTGGGCTCTCTGCATGCTATTACGCAAGCCCCAAACCCTAAACCTGATCTGGACTGTCTTTACAATGCCCGCACACGATTCGGGGTTTCCACTCCTTGTCCTGCATTAAAAAGACTTGCCTAAGTTTTACTCTAGAAAACCTAGAGCAAAATGCAGCGGCAGCAACCATTTATCTTCCCACGTGGTCCCTGCAAGGATTCTGCAAAGTCACTTTGCAGGCACAAGTTGCTCTCAGGTCAGAATGAGGTGCCCAGTGTTGATATTGCTGGGCACCTCATTCTGAGCTGAGAGCGACTTGTGCTTGCAGCAGTGGCACTGACCAACTTGCAAGGACCACAGGGAATGGGAGCTACCTGTGTCATGAAAATATACAGCAGGTGATGGAAGGGACACAGGAGGAATTTGGGGGCAGAATACTCCGGGGGCTGCCCAGAGTATTCTGACAAATGTAAACCAGCCCCTTAGGTTGTTGTGGGGAGCATATTCACCACATTATTGCTCCTGCTCTGATCATTTCAGATCCAGGAGAGGCCTTTATTACAACAAGAAATGACATGGGGAAAAAATGACCCTAGGGAGTCATGGGGTGCATTAAAATTGTCCATGGGCCACCCTTTGCTCATCTCTGTCCTAAATCATGCCAGAAATAGTGCAAATTGAGTCCACTTTAACTGTCCTGGCTCAGTGCTAGGGAATCATGGGAATTGTATTTTTTTCTGAGACATTGAGCCTTCTCTACCAGAGAGCTCTGGTGCCACAACAAACTACAATTCCCATTATTCCCTAGCACTGAGTCAGGGCAGTTAAAGTGGCCTCAATTTGCACTATTTCTGGCAGTCTGCAAAGGCAACACAGGTCAAAAATGTTCTTTAGTTTCATGCATATTGTATTATGCTATCAGTTATCCAAAAGTTATTAGGCTTTATATTAGAAATAGAGCTTGGACCTTCAACTATAGCTCCCAGAATCCTCTAGCTTACAGTTGCCATGCTGGCTGAGAGAATCAGGGATCCTTGGTCCAAAAAAGTAACATGTCCAAACTTTTCCAAGCTTAGAACTTTTCATTAATGGGAAAATAGATTCAGTATTTTCCATTTTGACTGACATCTTTGGTTACTGGGTTGTATGACTATGTGAAAAGAAGAATAAAATCTACTGGGCAACATGAATAGCAATTTTAGATGCATCTGCACTGCAGGAATAATCAAGCCTGACATTGCTTTGACTGTCATGGCTCAATGCTGTGGAATCCTGGGAATTTAGTTTGTTGTGGCACCAGAGTTCTCTGACAGAGAAGACTGTCTCACAAAACTACAATTCCCAGAATTCGATAGTATTGAGCCAGTTAAAGCAGTGTCAAGCTGGATTATTTCTGTTGTGCGGATGTAGCCTTTGGTCTCATGAATTAGACCTCTACCATCCAGATTAATAAACCCAGTCTGGAAGAATAATATTTTCCTTGCAATTCGAGCACTGTGAAAATGTGACATATCCTTAACAGGAGCAAAGATGGATAAATCCCAAGCAGCAAGTGAGAAATTAACTGTATATTGCTTTGTAACATGATCGGCTGGAAACAGTCTCCAGCGTCCCACTGGCAAAAAGCAGGCTGCAATCCAGATGGGAAGAGAAACATATAACTGCAATCCAAATGTTTGTGGGAATCGGTCTCAGGTTGGTAGGTACAAAGAAAGCTACAAATTAAGAGCTATGAACCAGAACAAGAGAAGGAGATAGATGGGAAACATTTCATGTGACAGGAGGGACTGTTAAAAATAAATAAATGAAATAAATATAATTAAAGTGCTAGGCAAGCACCTTTCAATACCCTATGGACGTTATCACACGAGGGCAAATCTGCTGGATAATCCACACAAATCCCAAATAGAAACTGGACTTGTGCCTCGCGTTTTCACACGACGTCGCACAGAAACTGGACAGAAAGTGGATAGAAACTTGTGTTAACCGAGATCTTTTGAAATTTGGTTGTTTGGAGGAAATGCAAATGCGAAATTAAGGTAATTTCGCATTTACCGTAATGTGAAAAGCAAATGCGAATTTGGGAACATTTCCCTGCTTTTCCCATTGTTCCAGTGAGCATTCCTCTATCTGCGCATGTGCAAGAAGTGAACGTTAAATGCGCTTACTGTAATTTCGCAATTAAGGTAATTACGTGTGAAAGCCATTTGCGGAATCAAGGTTTTTTTTCGGTTTATTTTCAGAATGCCTCATTTCCACTTTATTATCGCTTTCTGGCCCACGTGTGATAACGTCCTATGGTTGTTCCTTTAAGGAAATTAAAAGATGTTAAAAGGGAGAGAGAAATTTCGGAAACGCTCTAGTCCTGTAGACTGCTGTTTCTGCCGCTGTAGATGCTGACCTGTAATGGCTTCAGTGGAGATGGGGCTGGATCGCTTGCGCCCAGAGACTCCATAGAGGTTGAATTTGTATCTGTGGGAAGGAGTGAGGTTAGGGATGGTGGCATTACGGGAATCCCCCTCCACAGGCAGTGCCTGAGTCTTGCCCTCAGCATCCTTGTACTGGATCAGGAAGGAGTCAAAACTCCCAGTGCGGACAGTCCAGGAGAGGAGGATGGAACCACTGGTGACACCAGAGACTGAGAGTCCTCCTAGGTTGGGCTCAACAGGGCTCCCTGCTTCAACCACCGGTGAGCCTGACGCAGAGGCTAATAATAATAATAATAAGAGAGAGAAGGAAATTAGCATGCAACAAACAGATCCTAAAGAATACTGGAGTGGTAGCGGAATAAAACAGAAATAGTTTTTATTAAAAACAGAAACACTAGGCATAAGGGAGAGCTAGAATAGTGTAGTAGTAGTTTAAGTGCTGGGGTGGGACACTGTGAGGTCAGGGTTTTGTTATTTATTTATTTTTTAGTTATTTTATGGGATTTATCTCATATCTCACCCTTCTCCTAAAATGGGACTCAAGGCAGCTTACAATATGAAGTCGTAGGCTTTCATGGCCGGCATCCATAGTTTTTTTGTGTGGGTTTTTCGGGCTGTGTGGCCATGTTCTAGAAGAGTTTCTTTCTGACATTTCGCTAGCATCTGTGGCTGGCCTTCAGAGAATAAAGATGCAGCCAAAGATGCTGGCGAAACGTCAGAAAGAAACTCTTCTAGAAAATGGCCACACAGCCCGAAAAACCCACAAAAAACTACAGCTTACAATAATTTAGAAAGGATAAACTAACGTTCATTACAAAAGTTAAATTATAAGTAAATAATGCTAATATTAAAGCATAAATTAAAAATAGCATAGGACCTTATCCCACGGGGCCAAAAGCAGCAAGAATCCACATGGAATCAGGCGCTATAGCGCTATAGTTTTCCGGGTGATCCCACGACGTTGCTCGGAATCCGCTAAGAATCAGGCGCTATAGCGCTATAGTTTTCCGGGTGATCCCACGACGTCGCTCAGAATCCGCTAAGAATCAGGTGCTATAGTGCTATAGTTTTCCGGGTGATCCCACGACGTCGCTCAGAATACAACAAGAAACCGCTCGGAATGCAGCATCATTCGGGTTCTTTTGAATGCCTGGTTTCATCGGGCATTGCAATAGCGCTACCTTATCCATAGCGCTATTATAGCGCTAGCGCCATATTATACTAGCGCTATAGTACTGCAATGATGCTCATATCGGTTTCTTGCCACTTTTGAGAGCAGCGTGGGATAAGGTCCATAGTTAAAACCATTTAAAAGAGCCAGGGATGTGATCTGAACATGGATTCGGAGCGATCAGGATTTGAATTCCCATTCAGCCATGGAAACCCTTTGGGTAAGTCACCCTCTCTCAGCCTTGGCGGAAGGCAACGGCCAGGGGTGTAGCTTTGGGGAGGGGGGCAAAATGAGGGCATTGCCCCAACATTATGAATTTTTTACTCAGTCCTGAACTTTCTAACATGGAAAGTGAAATATTGAAAATGATTCAAACATCGAACTTTTGCTGTATTCACATTTCCTTGGTCAATCTGCTAGTCCCTTTTCTTTGGAAACCTAACTCTGTTTTTAAACGCCCGACTGAAATTTTAAATTACTGTGATGCTAGAAATTTGGAGACCGAAGGAAAAAATTCATTGGCGGCAGAATTCTCATTTGGAGGGCAACACCCTCATTTTGCCTCCCCTCCATCAGCTATGTTTCCTTTGAACAAATCTTGCCAAGAAATGTCTATGACAGGTTCACCATAAGTCAAAGTTGATTTGAAGGCTGTTGTGTGTTGTTGTGTGCCATCAAGTCATTTCTGACTTACAGTGACCCTAAGACCAGGGGTAGGCAACCTTTTTGAGCCGGGGGCTGGGTTGCTGTCCCTCAGACAATTGGGAAGCCAAAGCACCAAAAATAAATAAATAAATAAATAATTTTTTAAAAAAATTAAACAATTAAAAAATATGCATGCACACTCTCTCAGTCCCAGAAAAGCCATGGCAAAACCCCTGTGGAGATTTTGCCAAGAAAACCCCAAGAACAAGTAATAACAACAATAATCAATATAATCATGGTGGGTGGCAGCGGTGGCAGGACCAGCCTGGAGCCAGTCCAAAGGCCTCGGGGGGCCGCATCCGGCCCCTGGGCCTTAGGTTGCCTACCTCTGCCCTAAGACAAACCTATCACAGGGGTTTATTAGCAAGATTTATTCAGAGGGGGTTTGCCCTTGCCTTTCTCTGAGTCTGAGAGAGTGTGACTTGCCCAAGGTCGTCCAGTGAGTTTCTATGCCTAAACGGGAATTTGAATCCTGATCTCTCAGAGTCCTAGCCCAGCACTCAAACCACTACACAATGCTGGCACATAACAACAAAAAGACAACAACGGACGATCACTTCTAATGTCAATGCAGTCCTACAAAAAACAAAATATTATGTTGGGAGCACAACTTCCGAAAAGCCTCCAGATAAGTAGACTTTTCCTGCTGACCTGTAATAGCTTCAGTGGAGATGGGGCCGGATCTCTTGCGCCCGTAAACTCCGTAGAGGTTGAACTTGTATCTACGGGAAGGAGTGAGATTAGGGATGGTGATCTCACGGGAGTCCCTCTCCACAGGCAGCGCCTGAGTCTTGCCCTCTGCATCCTTGTACTGGATCAGGAAGGAGTCAAAACTCCCAGTGCGGACAGTCCAGGAGAGGAGAAGGGAATCACTGGTGACATTAGAGACGGAAAGCTCTCCTAGGCTGGGCTGAATTGGTTTTGTCTCTCCCGGTTTTTCCTTTTTAGTTTCCTGAGATGCTGTTGTATATGGGCCAGGAAAAACAAAGAACAAATAACAACTGAAGTCAGGAACACTGGACATATCTAGGGTTGTCCATCTCTTGGAATTTATTAAAAGGCCTGATGTTGGAGAAAATATTGGAAGCAATGACAAATGGCAGAAGAAAGTAAGGATATAGGTTGCTGTCATCATTCCTCTTATCCTGAAGAAGGGCAGGAAAAATATTTACTGTTCTCCCCACAAGTGAAGTGTGAGATAATTAAAATATTTTGTCTCTCACACAGAGCAGACTCACTTATTCTAACTGGCGGCAGGAATTTCAATTTGAAATTTGCTGTTCTGGATGCTTTTATTGCTTTATTGCTTCAGTACTAAATTGAACAGTAGAAGTGCAATTGAGTCCATCTCTCACATAGGTCTAGCTTTGTTGTTGCTATGTACCTTTAAATCATTTCCGACCTATGGTGATCTTAAGGAAAAACCATCAAGATTTGTTCAGCGGGAGTTTACCATTGCCTTCACCTGAGTCTGTGAAAGTATGAGTTCCCCAAGGTCACCCAATCAATTTCTGTGGTCTAGCTTGCCTGTTGATTTTTGAAGCCATTTAGATCAGCTTTCAAGTAGCGCAGCTTCTATGATCCAGTGGTTATTGGACTGCTGGGACTTGTAGTCCAACAATAGCTGGAGGGCCATATGTCATATGTAACATAGTGGTCCAAAAGTTGTTTAAAATGAATCCCATTTGTCTTGAAGCTCCACTCCTGCTGTTTAGCTGTTCAACTTAGTACTGAAGCAATTAAACAATAAAACCATCTAGAACAGCGAATTTCAAATGGATGTTTCTACCCTGTTAGTTCATTTGCAAATGAACCATCTGAAAATTCTCAAATCTGGCCTGAGAAGGTGGCAAATTTCTTGGCTCATAAATAGAGATTTAAATGGGCCTAGAAATAAAAAAACAACAACACCCATATATTTAGCAAACTGGAATAAATTATCTTCACATTCCTACAAGAAAGAGAGATGCTAATAGCCTAGCCTCCCTCTGCTCCAAGCATCTTGGAAATGCTGAAACTTCTTATTTAAAGATCACCCACTCCAGCACAGAACAGCACCTTCAATGATTCTGGCCCTGTCTGCATGGGCCAAATAAAATGGCCTCTCTCCATCTTCTGGACAACGCACAGTCCAAAACCCAAGTCCGGCACAAACAGAACAGGTGACATTTGGCTCATTCAGTACCAGACTTGGAGTATACCTCTCTTGATATGAACTAAAAACCCTCTCTGTTTGCACTATATATTCCCAGAAGATCCAGAACCCTCTGTTGTGTTGCAACGTGATTGTTTAAAGTGCATCCTGTTGTGCTACCTGGTGCCACTACTGCACGTAGCTTGTTAGTCATTGCTAATATTTCAAATCCTGCTGGAATTTCAGATGTTTGCACTCAGGGTTGGCTAAGCAAAAAATGGTGATGGAGATTAGAACGAGGCACCCAGTCATGTGATTGAGGCTAGGTGCCTCATTCTGACCTCAGAATAAAGCGATACACATTGGCAGTGGCCACGCTAGGCGGCACAATGGGACACACATGCGAACAGCCACCTGGCATCACAATGGAGACCCACAGGTAATGGGGGAAGTTGAGCAGCTCAAGGGCCAGGATACTCTGGTCTGCCCCTGGGGTATCCTGCCCTGTGCAGACACCACCTCTGTAATAGAACTGTATTTTTTCTGGCTTCTTAGCAGAACTGCTGCTTCTCTGGTTCTTTGACTGAACAGCAGTTCTCATGGCTGCTTACTAGAACTGTAATTCCCTGACTCCTAAATAGAACTGTACTTCCCAGGATCCCTTAGCAAACTGCAGTTCTCCTGGTCCTTAGCAGAACTGCACTTCCCCAGCTACTTTGGTACATCCAGGCTGATTAAAAAGACCAGAAAGTCCCAGATTTTGTTTCTGTTATTTCCAATTTTATTTTGGAGATCCATACACGTACACTTTTTCTTTATCCCAGAATATTTCCAGTCAGTTCCTGATAGGATCAGAGTTTTTTTAATACCAGCTCCCCGAGTAAGTTTATTTTGACCCTCTATAACAGCGATGGTGAAATGTGAAGTCGTAGGCTTTCATGGCTGGCATCCATAGTTTTTTGTGGGTTTTTCGGGCTTTGTGGCCATGTTCTAGAAGAGTTTCTTTCTGACGTTTCACCAGCATCTGTGGCTGGCATCTTCAGAGAACTGAAGATGCCAGCCACAGATGCTGGCGAAATGTCAGAAAGAAACTCTTCTAGAACATGGCCACACAGCCCGAAAAACCCACAAAAAACTAGTGATGGTGAAACTTTTAGGGGCCGAGTGCCCAAACTAAAAGACTTTCTGGGAGTGGGACTTCCAGGGCAGGACTTCTTCTCCCACCTTCCCAGACCTTCAGTTGCCTCTCTGGAAACAGCTGAAGGCTTGGGATGACTGGGAAGGAGGAAGAACAGGCATGCACCTTTTCCTCCTCCCCCCCCACCCTTTGTGTGCCAGGGAAAATGGCTTCGCGTGTCATCTCTGGCACATGTGCCATAGATTCACCATCATGGCTGTATAATATTGAAAAGAACAGGTACAAAATTGGGGATTTTTCAATCAGTTAGGATGTACCTTCAGTAGAAGTGCAGACTCCCTGGCTCATTAGTAGAACTGGAGTTCCCTGGCTTCTTTGGCTGCATCTACACTGCAAAATTAATGCAATTTGACACTGTTTTCAACTGCCATGGCTCAGTGCTGTGGAATTCTGTGATTTGTAAATTTGTGAGATATTTAGCCTTTTCTGTCAGAGAACTGTGGTGCCATAACACAGTACAAATACCAGGATTCCATAGGATGGAGCCATGACAGTTAAAGCAGTGTCAAATTGCATTAATTCTGCAGTGTGGCAGCAGCCTTAATAGAACTTCAATTCCCTTAGCTGCTTAGAGTTGCAGTCTGTCTTGTTCCTTATTACAGTGGTCCCCAACCTTTTTATTGCCGTGAACCGGTCAACGTTTGATAATTTTTCCGTGACCCACTGGGAGGGGTTTGCGGCATCGCATAAAATACGCTGCACAGAAGACGCAGTAGCAGGGCGGCCCAGTACCATTTGTTCTGCGGACCGGTACCGGGCCGAGGACCGGGGGTTGGGGACCACTGCCTTAATAGAACTGCAGTTCTCTGGGTAAAACTGCTGCTTCCAGATAGAATTACAATCCCCCTTAGCACCTTAGGTGTGACAGTAAAACAAGCTTGCAGCTAGTTTATCTCTGTATTTGTATAGGCATGACCTAATAAATAATCACAGCACTGATCCATCCTTCTGGTAATGCCAGTTAAATAGATTGCATTCCAAGGTGTTAAGAAATCTTAGGAAGAAAAGGAGAACTCCATCTTCTCAGAAAGAGTAATGGCTCATGAAGCTTCTAACCTGTAACAGCGTCAGCAGAAACAGGACCCAGACGCTGGAGGCCAGAGATGCCATAGAGGTTGAACCTGTATCTTTGGGAGGGAACCAAATTGGAAATAGTGACCTCACGGGAATCCCGGTTTACAGGCAGGGATTGGTCATTGCCCTCTGAGTCTTGGTATTGGAGCAAGAAGGAGTCAAAATTGCCTGTGGGGATGCTCCATGTGAGACGGACCGAGTTGCTGGTAGTATCTGAGACAGAGAGGTCACCAAGGACAGCCTCTGGTGTGGTCTCTTCTTTCCGTAGTGCTGCGATGGGGATATAAAATAAAATGAATCGAAGCTGTCAGCAGTCCTTGAGAGTCCTTGGGATCTCTTTTTCTTGCCATTAGTCGAGCCTGCATTAGGCTAGACTGCAATCCCACACTTGCATTTGGGGGAAGCGGGAGTATGTCCCACTGGACACAATGGGAAGTATATTCTAGCCCAATGGTTTCCAAACTTCTGTCTTCCAGATGTTGTGAACTTTCGGTCCTAGAATTCATGACTGTTGATCAATCTGGCTAAGGTTTCTGGGAATTGAAGTCAACAACATCTGGAGGACAAACGACTGCTCTAGCCTGCACTGACTAGGGGATTAGACCTAGTGGTCCATAAGTCCCTTCCAACTCTGTGATTCTATGAAATTGAAATTGGCAGATTTGTCCATCACCAGAGCCTGCAAAAGATAAATTTTAAAACTATGGCTGCCACAGTTCCACAGCAGCTAGTTCATCCCCACCCTGACTTGGTTGGAATAGTTGTTTAGTCACAGCCTTGAAGGTAAATAAGGGTAAGAAATCTGTTAATTTCTGATTTTAAGGAGAAATTTCCCAATCTGTGCCTCTTAGAACTGAAGGTGGATCTAAAAACAATTTGTGGTCAACAATTTTATTCATTCCGGGACTGGTAACACAATTTGCCAAAACAAAACAAAAGCATTACATAAAATGAGTACATCTGAAAAAAAATGTTAATAGGAAAATAAGTACATTGGGGCAGGGAAAGTCCACCAAAATGCACCACGTTAGAGAACTGTACATGGAAATATGAATTAATTTTCAGTGGTTGGAATATGAATTAATTTAAGAGATGAAGCCTTGCAATCCAGTGTGAATGCAGGATGGAACGATTTTGGATCTGGAAAACTGAAGAAGACAAAAGCATACCATTCAATATTTCACAGATAAAAACTGGGACACATGTGGCCAAGCAATATCACGTCAAGATGGCAAAAGTTATTAATGAAGAAGGAAAAACAAGCTAGGGAGGGCTGCAGCAGTTTGCTTTTCCCTGAGTCCACTGAGAGGGGCAAGATTTTTTTTTATTATATATGTCTAATGTTGTGCCCTTTGGTGAAAAGAGCATTTTAATAAATGTTGTTGTTATTGTTGTTAATATTATTAACATTCTGTCCTCTCCTTTCCCCTATGCCAAGTTAACTGAGTGTCAACTATTTTTGCACTTTGAACTCAGTTTGCAGCAAGCCAGGATGAATGGAAAAAGTGGGATGTACAGAGAGAAACGGGGGCATTTTAAAAGCAGCTGAAAAAGTGAAATGACAGTGGGTTAATCAGGACCGTCTCTACTGAAAAGGGACATTGGGAGCGTTTGCAAAATCGAGCTTCACAGATCTGCATATCCCTACCATAAGGATTCCTAATTGATGGTATGTATGCTGGAATTCTACACTGAGTTCATTCTTGGCAGGATCTTGGGAAGAAAACAGATGTCAGTGCAGAAAATTCCCTACTGTACATTGATACTCTGCTAGAAGACATGCAGCCAGGTGCCAGGGCTGGGGGAACTAGGCCCCCAGGCATGTGTTATCTGAAAGGCAGCATACCTGCTCCTTTGCAACTGAGCTCCATGTTGCTTTGGTAATGTGTGAAAGGGTGAGGTTGTGGTAGGAGAGATAGGACCAGCTGACAACATCAGTGCCATACTAATAAGGACAAAAGTGAATGGCAATTTGCTGCCCTTTTTATGACACTTCCAAATTTGCTGCCTCACTTTGCCCATTGGTAAGGCTGCTCCTGTACCGTATTTTCCATCTAGTGAGCACCAAGAAAGTGTCCTATTTGTCCTATTTGTCTTTGTCCTGCCACTGTCCCTCCCTTGTGGGAAACGAAGAGGCATCAATACTTGTATAAAATCATTAGTGGGACAGAGAAGAAAAATAATGCCTGCAGTTTATCCCTATCTATTTACCGTATATCTTTCTTTGGTCTGGGTACTCAAGCTTTTTGCTCCCTTCTTGCCTGTTGAGGTCATTAGTGAATCTTTTTGTGCCCTCCATTTGGAAGGCAAGCAGCCATGTAGCTACAAGATCAATCATGGTTGCTAGCTCATTTCCAAAACAGCAAGTGTAATGGTTGGAGTGTGGATGAAGCCTCTTGGAGACCAGGGTGTGAATCCCTCCTCAACTGTGGAAATCAACTGGGCGATTTTGGGTATGCCACACTCTTTCTACCTTAAGTACTCAAAGGGATCTTGCAGCACCTGTGAGACTAACTGAAAGACAGAAGTTGGTAGCATGAGCTTTCCTAGGAGTTTATCACACGGGGGGAAATCCCGTGCAGAAACAGGGTTTTCAATTGAAAAAACCCCGCAAAGGCGGGCAGATTTTCAGATGACGTCGCTGTTAAAATGGGGTTAACCTGAATGGAAAGTAGTCAGAAACTGCTTCTTTTTACTTTCGGAAAATCCCAAAAGTAAAAAGAAGCAGTTTCTGACTATTTTCTGTTCGGGTTAACCCAATTTTAACATCAATGTGTGTGAAAATTTGCCCACTTTTGCGGGTTTCCCCCACCTTTTAAATCCCGTTTCTGCACGGGATTTCCACCATGTGATAAACTCCCTAGACTTGAGCCTACTCCCTCGGATGCATTGTGGAATGGAAAGTGGAAAGCCCAGGAACAAACCTATATAGCAATTTGTATGTGAGAATGTCCATAGGAATGCAAGGTCAGAGGTCCGAGCAGCTCCAGGGCCAGGATACTCTAGGCTGCTCCTGGAGTATCCTGGACCATGCAGATACCACTATAATTACATTTGTGATCCCAGCCAGTTAAGTGAATTACTGTAACTTTTGATTCCACACTCTCTAGGGCAGTGGTTCCCAAAGATGTTCTGGATTACAGCTCCTAGAATCCCTGACACTTGGCCAAGCTGAGTGAGACTTCTGGGAGTTGACGTCCAAAATATCTTGGGGATCAAAGTTTGGGCACCACTGCTCTAGGAGAAAGACAAAAAAGTACCTGTGAAAAAATGTTTACATCAACTCTTCTGCTAACCTGTGGTGACATCTTTGGTGGCGGGGCCGAGGCGTTTGCGATTGGAGATGCCATAGAGATTGAAGCGATATCGGTGGGAAGGAGCCAGGCTGGGGATTGTGACTTCGTGGGTATCTCCCTCTATAGGCAGCACTTGAGGCCTCCCTTCAGCATCCTTGTACTGGATCACAAAGGAGTCAAAGCTGCCGGAGGGGACACTCCAGGACAGGCGGACAGAGTCACTTGTGATATCTGAAGCGGAGAGTTCTCCCAAGCCAGGTGGTGCGGTCAGCCTCTTGTCTGGCTTTACTGTGGAAAGGAAGAGAAACAGCAAAGAAAAAGGAGGAGGAAGAGAAATTAAGGCGTACTAAACAATGTTTTTGAGAGCCAGGATAGTATAATGGTTTCAGTGGTGGACTAGGGGTATGGAGACTAGTGTTTGAATCCCTGCTTGGCCATGGAAATGCACTGGGTGTGGACAATTCACACACACACAGCCTCAGCCCATTGAATAAATCTTGTCAAGAAAACCCCATGGTAGGGTTACCTTAGGGTCGCCATAAATCATCTACACCAGGGGAAGGCAACCTTTCCCCTTTAAGGGCCGAGGGACTTCAGCTCCCAGAATCCCAGGAGCTATTGGCCAACATGGGACTATTGGCCAACATGGCTGAGGCTTCTGGGAGCTGAAGTCCCTTGGCCCTTAAAGGGGAAAGGTTGCCTACCCCTGATCTACACTGTAGAGTTGTTGCTGTTGTTAACTTCCCTCTAGTCAATCCTGACTCATGACGACCTTGTGGATGAGACAACTCCAAGACTTTCTATTTTCCACTGCTCTGCTTAGGTGCCATAAATTCATACCCGTGAACTCCTTAATAGAATCCATCCATCTACCATGTGGTCTTCCTCCCTTTCTACATCCCTCCACCTTTCCTAGCATTATTGTTTTTTCCAATGAGTTATTCCTTCTCATGATGTGACCAAAGTATGACAGCCTCAACTTTATCATCTTGGCTTCCAGGGAGATTTCAGGCTTGATGTTCTAGGACCCATTTGTTTGTCTTTTTCGCTATCCATGGTATCCTCCACACTCTTCTCCAGCACCATATCTCAAATGAATTGATTTTCCTCCTATCTGTCTTCCTCACTGTCCTGCTCGCACAACCGTAAATGGTAACAGGGAAAACAATGGCTTGTACAATCTTAACTTTCATGCTCAGTTGGATATCTTTATATTTTAGGATCTTTTCTAATTCTTTCATAGCTACCCTTCCCATTCCTAGGCTTCTTATTTCTGGACTGCAGTCCTCATTCTGATCAATACTTGACCCAAGGTACAGGAGCTCTTTAATGATTTCAATTTCCTCACTGTCTAAGTTGAATCTGTGTAGAGGCCAGGGTTCAAATCCTTGCTCACACATGGAGTGACCTTAAGCAAGTCACACTGTCTCATGCTCAGAGGAAGGCAAAGACAAAACTGTTCTGAACAAATCTTGCCAAGAAAGTCCCATGATAGGTTGCTAAGAAAACCCTGCGACAGGGTCACCGTAAGGGCCTTATCAAACGCTGGCCACGAAGCGAAGAATAAGCAAAGA
>CM034703.1:324322312-324334976 GCA_020142125.1 Phrynosoma platyrhinos
ATTTGGTACCACACGCTGGGCCAGTAAACCCTGATTCGCAGATACAGCGGCCGTTTTTGCACACGCCACGTCGGTTACAATTGCTAGGGCAGACCCGAGTCCCGCAGTCGGGTCCAGAGTAACCGGGGTCACACACGCATGCTCCTGACACACACTTGCCATGGCCTTGGCAATCCTGGGGGCATGCTGGTTCGGAGCAGGAAGGGCCAATATAGCCTGGGAAGCAACTGCAACGCCCGTCCACGCAGCGGCCTTGATCATTACAGTCGTCTGGGCAGGAAGGTGGCTCTTCGCAGCGGGTGCCCGAGTAGCCAGGATGGCACTGGCAACGGCCATTCACACAATCGCCACGTTCTGGGCCACCACACCCACCGGAGCAGACAGGTTCGGCACAGGTGGGGCCACCCCAGCCCATCTCACATTCGCACTGGCAGCGGGAGAGGTCGAAGGAACCATGGTGCGAACACAAACTGCGTATGTCTGTTTGGCCTAAGTGAAGACATGAGGGGAAAAGGTAGGATGAGACGGAGCAGAGATGTGAGTCAAAGCTCAAGTGAGCCAAACCCATTCACATTTACAGGCGGAGTTTCCCTTATCTGGAAATCCGAAATCTGAAATACTCCAAAATCCAAAATTATCCACATGGGTGGCTGAGATAGTGACATCTTTGCATTCTGATGGTTCAGTGTACACAAACCTGGTTTCATGCAGACTCTCGATATCTGTGGGCTTGCCATTCATGGATTTAAGCATTCATGAACGGCAAGCCCCTTTGCTTAAATGGGGGCATGTGCCTACCATTGAGGATAATGGGACTCAAGGTTCTGCATTTTTCCTTATCTGCAGTGTGTGTGTGTGTGTGTGTGTGTGTGTGTGTGTGTGTAAAGCAGATCTCCCATGGATACATAGGACAGACTGTAATTATTAAAAAATATCAGGTATAAAATTACCTTCAAGGCATGCAAATAAGGTGTCTATGAAACAAATAAGCAAATAAGGTGTCTATGGGTCCCATCTCCAAGATATCTCATGATATCTCTGCAAATGTTCCGAAATCCAAAATTAAATTAAATAAAAAATCTGAAATACTCCTGGTCCCAAGAACTTTGGATAAGGGAGACTCAAGCTGCACATTATTGGTGTTTAATGATGTAAACAATGGACTTTGAAATAGTTGTCCAAAGTTTTAATGAATTAGTCATAATAAATTAAATTTAAATTGTTTCCAAGCAATGCTCCCCTTTCTCACATCTGGTTTGGCTGCCAAACATATGCATCACACACAGGAAGTACTTGCTATACAGTGCCACATTTTCCTCCTCCAAGCCCTTACCTGTACTGGCCTGGCTGCGGGCGGTAGCAGGACAGCAGCCACTTCCAGCTTGGCAGGTGTCCCTTAGCGTCCGTACTTCATTCTCAAGTGCCTGCAACCGCTTCAGAAGATCCCGAGTGTCCTCAGTGCCAGGTGGACACCCACAGGACTGCGGGGGAAGGTTGATGCGGTGGGTGAAAACCACGTGCTCCTGATCGGGTCCATCCAGAGTGTGTTCATATAGACCTCCTCCACGGGAGGACCCAGGAGGACCCAAAGCTTCTTGGGGCAAAGAGGAGGCTCCTTCGCCCTCTGTCACATCTCCTGCTAGCTTAATTGTGTAGATGTGAGAATAAACAGTTGCATTGGAGGGGAAGGTGACAGGGTTGGGTGCCTGGACCTCCCATGAAGCCCCCAGCCAGTAGAGGAAGAGAAGCATGGAAATGGCATTCGGTGGCCTCCCCATGGTGTAGAGCTGTGAAAAAAGGAGTGGAAAAAAGGGCAAAGGAATCAGTAATTGAGGACTTGTATCTTCTTGCATGGCAGGGCATCAGATTGGATGGCCCTTGTGGTCTCTTCAAACTCGGTGATTCCATGATTCTATGATTTCATGATTCAAAGAGGTGGTTCTCCCACTAAAATAGTGTTTTCAAAAACACCATGCTAGTAGGATTGCTCTTTTCCCTATCACACTTTAGGAAACTTTTCCAGCATTGCAATATTTGTTTGCACTGACTGATTGTCATATACAGCATTAGGGACTGCTCACCCTCTAGAGGTTGAGTTTCCCTTATCCAGAATTTTTTTAATATCGTGAAGCTACTCTGAGTCCCAGTTTTTGGGAAAGAGTGGGATACCATTTATTTATTTATTTATTTATTTATTTCATAAATATTCCAAAATCCAAAATTGTTCACATTGGTGGCTGATATAGTTCAGCCTTTGGTTTCTGATGGTTCAGTGTACATAAACTTGCTCAAAGTTATTAAAAATACTGTGTATAAAATTACCTTCTGGCTATGTATACAAGATGTATACGAAACATTAATGAATGTCATGTTTAGACTTGGGTCCCATCTCCAAGATAGCTCATGATGTATATGAAAATACCCCCAAATCCAAAAATCTCTGAAATCCGAAACACTTCTGGCCCCAGGCATCTTTGATAAGAGTGACTCAACCTGTACCTCCTCCAAGTTTCCTAGTTTGGCACACAGATGCCCTCCTAGTTTCTTAGTTTGGCACACAGATGCCCTCCACATAAATATAAAATGAAATGAAAACAATCTTGCATTTAAAAAGGCTTAATCAGCTTCCTGATTAATCACTAACAGATGAAAGTTGTGATTAATCTACCAGCAATTAGTCAAATCTGAAGCTCTGCAACAAGGAAAGTATAACAGAGTTTATGCAATCAATACTTTTTAAACTGTCCACTTACATTTCCAGACATGTGAGAGACTGTATGTGTATCTGAGTGAGACTCCAGAATGGGATGCTAAGCTGTAAAAGGAGGGAGGGTTGGTGGCAGGGGAGAGCAGTGACCAAAGTTTTCACTTCTCTGGATGTTATCACATGGGGAGTTGCGGGGAGAAAGTGGAAATAAACTGGACGAGCGGAAGACTTTAATTTACGGGATTTGTCCCGTTCCGCCTCATCTGATAACTAAATTCGAATTTAAAAGGGGGTTAATTCGAACAAAAACCTGATCATTTCAAATCCTCAAAAATCCTGAAAATGAAAAGATCAGGTTTGCTGGTGCTGAACGTGTCAGATGTCATCTGGTCTGTCGCACCAGAACTGAGGTTTGGACCATGCATCGTCCAGTCTCCCTGCTGAGAGGACGGAGAGGGACCATTTTATTTGGCCTGTGCCGACAGCCCCATTGGATCACACAGTTCTGTTCTCCAATATCTTACTTTTATTTCCCATCATCTGTTGCATGAGGCAACTGTCTTTCATTATCTAATGGTAGGGCTGACCATGGATATTGTTGTTGTTGCATGCCTTCAAGTTACCGTATTTCTGACTTATGTCGAACCTAAGGTGAAACTATGACCGGCTTTTCTTGGCAAGATTTGTTCAGAGGAGGTTTGCCATTGCCTTCCTCTGAAGCTGGAAGAGTGTGACTTGCCCAAGATCACTCAGTGGGTTTCATGGCCGAACAGGGAATTGAACTCTGGTCTCTAGAGCAGGGGTAGGCAACCTAAGGCCCATGGGCCGGATGCGGCCCCCAGAGTCCTTTGGACCGGCCCCAGTCCGGTCCTGCCGCCGCCGCCGCCACCGCCTGCCATGATGATATTGATTATTGTTGTTATTACTTGTTCTTGGGTTTTCTTGGCAAAATCTCCACAGGGTTTTTGCCATCATGGCTTTTCTGGGACTGAGAGAGTGTGCATGCATATTTTTAATTTTTTAATTTTTTAAAATTATTTTAATTTTTAAAATTTATTTATTTATTTATTTTTAGTGCTTCGGCCCCCCAATTGTCTGAGGGACAGCAACCCAGCCCCCGGCTCAAAAAGGCTGCCTACCCCTGCTCTAGAGTCACAGTCCAACACTCAAATCATTACTCCACGTACCAGCCAAGAAATACTGGTTTTGATCAATGAGGATAATTGCTCTGTTTGTAGTTCAGACACAGCCAAATTCGTGTCTACTGAAAAGTGTTAAAATCTCTCTCGCCCTCCTTTCTACACAAAAACACACATCCTGAAACGGTGCCTTAATGGACTGTGGTTAGATAAATCCAATAAAAGGGCTGGTGTTCAAGTCCGTTCTTGGAGCATCACGCCACTGGATTTTTTAAAAAGCCACCGAGGGAATTGTTAAGCACAATGTGGATATCGCCTATCACATTGATGTGGACGGCAGGAATGCAAACAGAGGCCTGATGAGGATCCCAGGTCCAAAGCACTTGCCAAAGCTGGGTGGTTGGGGAAAAGCCACCATGGTGGAAAACCACCCCTCAGCGAATGGAGACATATCCAAGAATCAGCTATGAAGCAGGAAGCCCAGCAGGGCAGGAAGAACCAGATTAGATAAGAATAGTCCATAATTGAGGGACAGAGCGCAATCATATCCTAAGGACTTCCTTAAAATAACTTCCATACAGTGATGGATTGAGCTGCCTCCAGAACTTATGGGATCTTCTTACACAGGGCCATTCCACTTGGAACTAAAGTCCTGCAAAACTTTATATAGGCTGAATCTGCACTACAGAATTAATGCAATTTGACACCTCTTTAACTACCACGGCTCCAGTTTATGGAATCCTGGGATTTGTAGTTTGTGATGGCACCAGAGTTTTCTGACAGAGAAGGCTAAATGTCTCACAAAACTTCTTATTGTTGTTGTTGTTGTTGTTGTTGTTGTTGCTGTGTACCTTCAATTCATTTCTGACCCTAAGCGACCCTAAGGCGATGCTATCATGGGGTTTTCTTGGCAAGTTTCTTCAGAGACGGGTTGCTATTGCCCTCCTCTGAGACTGAAAAAATGTGACTTGCCTAGAAAACTACAAATCCCAGCATTCCTTAGCATTGAGCCATGGCAGTTAATGTGGTCTGACACCCCTTTAACTGGCATGGGTCCATCTTGGGATTTGTAGTTTGGTGGGGCACCAGCACTTTTTGGCGGAGAGGGTAAAAGACCTTGCGAAACTACAAATCCCAGGATTCCATAGGCTGGAGCTACAGCACTTACAGTGGTGTGAAACTGCATTATTTCTACAGTGTAGATGCAACCTCAGTCCAACCTGCATTTTCCCCAAATGTCTCCAGTTTCTCTACATTCAGCCTGAGTTCAGTGTTTGAGAGCTGATGCTAATCCACAGAGGTGAGACTTCCTTAACACAGTACCCTTTGGATGGGGTGGACATGGCCATACTGTGTAGGGATGATGGGCATTATAGTCCAAAATATCTGGAGAATGCAGGAGGTAAAATTACAATCTGATTAGTGAAAGCTAATTTCTTAAGCCCACTAGGACTCTACTTTGATGAAGAAGAAATGGGTCCTTTGGCTTCTCTCTCTTTCTTTTTTTAATGCTTTTAATGTTGCCACCTGCTTTTCCTTGACAGGGCTCCTGTGCCTTTAATGCACCTAAAAGACGGCACAAAGTTTAGCAACTGAACTCTTTTGCCACAGCGACGGCTTCTGTGCCAGGGGAATTTTTATTTTCTAACACCAAAGCTGAATCAGTAGCATTTCTGCCTGTTAATGCAGCTGTTCATGATGCAGAAATCCCGCCAAGTTGGGAAGGAAAGGGTAGGGGTGGGATGGTGGTAGCCCAGTCCTGAATTAACCTTTCTCTATAGATGGGGAACTAAACATCCCACCCACACACCTCCTCCTTCAATTCAGGTCAATGCACTGCTGGAATCCATGGGAGTTAACAAACATCCGATTTCTGGAGAAAAGCCTGTGCCGGACCGATTTATTATTATTCCAGCTGTTGGCCTGAAAGTGCTGCAACTTTCCAATAAACTTTTTGCTGGACTTCCCTTTTGTTTCCCTCCAGGGCCTGCTCCATTACTTATGGGGAGTAAATAAAATGCCTCTCTTATCCTCATGTTAGATATATATCTATATATATAGGGCTTCTCTCTCAAAGATATACAAGGAGAGAAAAACCAGGCTTTCCAAATCTTTCCCCCTTTTCTCCATCCCTACACAGGCGCCATCCAGAGTCCACCTGCTAGCAGCAGTAGTAATCTGACCTGCAGCTACTTCCCATGGCTTTAAATTTAGCAAGAATTTTCATTTTTTTAAACCACAGATCTGGTATTGATTGATAAGAACCCCATCTGATACACCACCCTAATAAATCAAATGTGTACACATTCCCATCCTGCTCTCCATGTGCAAGAGTGGGGGGGCTGATTCATCAGCCTAGTATTCCTGCCATGCACCAATTCTGTCGCCTCTCCCAGCTTGGAGGAAGAGGGATTGAACAGTGCACCTCCAAACTGGGACAGAGCAGTCAGGGACATAGGGGAGGCCTCAGTGCCAAAGGACTCTATGGAGGAGGGAGATGGTTAGAATCATAAAATCATAAAGTTGGACGAGACCCCAGGGCCATTCAGTCCAACTACCTGCTGCCATGCAGGAACTCACAATCATAGCATCCCCAACAGTTGGCCATCCAGCCTCTGTTTAAAAACCTCCAAAGAAGGAGACTCCACAACTCTCCGAGAGAATCTGTTCCTCTGCCGAACAGCCCTTAGTGTCAGGAAGTTCTTCCTAATATTGAGGTGGAATCACAACACTGCAACACCTGGCTGGACAACAGTACATGTGAAAGGGATCTAGGAGTCTTAGTAGACCACAAGTTGAACATGAGTCAACAGTGTGATGCAGCAGCTAAACCACTGTTGACTAGCTCTTACTGCACCTCTGATGCTGGAAGGAACATGTACCCTTCCTAACTAGCAGCCATTGAGAGCTCAGTGATAGCTATCACATCTTTTATCAGAGAATTTCATACTTTAATGACATAGAATCATAGAATCATAGAGTTGGAAGAGACCACAAGGGACATCCAGTCCAACCCCCCTGCCATGCAGGAACTCTCAATCAAAGCATCCCCTACAGATGGCCATCAGCCTCTGTTTAAAGACCTCCAAAGAAGGAGACTCCACCACTTTCTGAGGGAGTGTCTTCCACTGTCGGACAGCAATGACTGTCAGGAAGTTCCTCCTAATGTTCGGGTGGAATCTCTTTTCCAGTAGCTTGCATCTATTGCTCTGTGTCCTGTTCTCTGGAGCAGCAGAAAACAAGCTTGCTCTATCCTTGATGTGACACCCCTTCAAATATTTTACCGACCCGAGGGAGTGTGTTAGTCAGCAGTGAGAGGGAAAGGTGCTTGCCACACACACTCTTTATAAATAATTTTCTTATTAAATGTTTTAACAGATAAAAACACTTATACATACAAATATTCAAAAAGGATGTTGAAAAACTGGAGCATGCCCAGAGGAGGGCGAGAAAAATGGCGAAGGGTTTGGAAACCATGCCCTATGAGGAGAGATTTAAGGAACTAGGTATGTTTAGCCTGGAGAAGAGGTGGTTAAGAGGTGATATGATAGCTCTAAGTATTTGAAAGGGTGTCATATTGAGTGAAGATGGAGCAAGCTTGTTTTCTGCTGCTTCAGAGAACAGGATCTGGAATAATGGATGCAAGCTACAGGAAAAGAGATTCAACCTCAACATTAGGAACTTCCTGACAGTAAGGGCTGTTCGGCAGAGGAACAGATTCTCTCGGAGAGTTGTGGAGTATCCTTCTTTGGAGGTCTTTAAACAGAGGCTGGATGGCCATCTGTAGGGGATGCTTTGATTGACAGTTCTCTGCCCCAATGCCGCCAACACACTGTGCACCCCACCACATGGCACGCGGCATCAGGGCGCCCTGCTGGTGCACCATGTGGACACTCTGTGCCAAAGGGGTGCAAAAGAGCCACGGTGGCGGCACTAATGGTGACTTTTTGCCGCCCCAAAAAGGAGCAGCAAAAAGCCGAATTGTGGCCGTGACATGTGGTTGCAGCTGCCCCAATCTGGCACTCCCTGGGGTCATCTGTACAGCCCCATTATCTCACACACACACCATGTAGAAAATTTTGGATTTTGGACTATTTCGGATTTCGGAATTTCAGATAAGAGAGACCCCACCCGTACAGATATGGACCCACCGACGCACACATACATACATACATACATACGTACATATTTACCGCACCACAAAACTACAAGTGCTATATGCCCATAAATAAGGTATATTATTTCCATATGGCAGTGTATTAATAATCAGCCATAACAGAACAGTGGTTACAGAGCAAGATTGCAATTTAAGTGAAAGCAGTTTGGATGCACAATCGCTTCCCAAAAAACGAAAGCCTTGGAATGCAATAAATGTCTATTCTCAAACCACTTCAACCACACTTAAAATATTATGTATGCCTTGATCCTAAGAGAGGAAATCTGTGTGTGAACATTAAGCCTCCGGTTCAATCATATGTTCGATAAAGATTCCTTGCCCCGTGGGGTTGTAAGGAAACCACAATTACCTAGTTCAGTTGTTGTTGTTTTTAACATAAGCCCCTCAGAAAATGATTTAGCCTTTCCTCAGAGTCAATGTGGTCCAACTCTTTCATCTCTGTTACTGCAATATTGTATACACATGTCTGAGATAGGAGGTTCACTTCCCAATTTGCTTCTGTCACTTCCCAGGAATTCACAAGAACCTGGCATTCTGGTTGTAGCTGGAGGCACATCTGGAATCCATGTGTCATGGATCTCTTTGGGTACATTTCTGAGCTGCGTTCAAAGTGCTCTGACCTGTCTCTTTATTTCCCGTAGTCGGCTGGGAAAGATTCCATAAATGTGGCTATTACTCTGAAACTTTTTCATACCTCCTACTTTAAAAGGTACAAACAATCAGGATCAGGACCTGCCTCCTTGTCACTCTTGAGTGGAATTTGCACAGCAGAAGTAATGCAGTTTGACACTGCTTTAAGTGCCATGGTACAATGGCACAGGAAAAGAGATTCCACCTCAATATTAGGAGGAACTTCCTGACAATGAGAGCTGTTCGACAGTGGAACACACTCCCTCAAATTGTGTTCCTTCCTTCTTTGGAGGTCTTTAAGCAGAGGCTGGATGGCCATCTGTCAGGGATGCTTTGATTTTGAGTTCCTGCATGGCAGGGGGGTTGGACTGGATGGCTTTTGTGGTCTCTTCCAACTGTATGATTTTATGGTTCACCTTCCAACAGCCCTAATCAGGAATGCTGGGAATTTGCAGTTGTATACCATCTAGAGATGTGCATGATTCCTACCCCTACCCTGATCTGACTGGTACAGACACACATTGGCCATCTCACCCCAGGCATGGATGTATCTGGCAATCATAGCTGGGGCTAGGAGGCCATTTGCCATTTTTTCACTATCTATATATTCTATTGTGCTAGAGCATTGTAGAAAATGTAAATGTTGGATAGTTTCCTAGACCAAGTAAATTTCATGAAGAAACTATCACAGCCAGCATGCAAGCACTGACTCGGTGGAATCACCAAGATCCCTTCCACCTGAATCCAGACCTGTCTTGGCATTGCAATCTGTATTGAGACTGAAGAGTCATTCAGATGCCTTTTTTTTAGCACAACTATGCAAATAATCTCACACATGTATTCCAGGTTTGTTATTCACACTACGGAACCGCATCTCTGCGCATCTCTGGGAATTCGCTTGCTCACATGTGCCAGCACTTGAATAAAGATGAAGTCGATGCTACAAATGTATTCCAAATACATTCAAGCCATGCAGAGTTTCATCCCGGTTTATCCCAGGTCTATTTGCATCGGTTATTCACACAGCCGACGATGCAAATGTTTTTGAAAAACTCGAGTGGGGGAACCAATATCGATTACCCCTGGCTAAGTGTTTTTTTTTTTTTTGGCAGCCCCTCCAAACTTAATTGGATGTACTCAAAATGCATGTGAACAACAAAAATTCAACCCAGATTATTTTCACCATCTGAATAAGCCCTGAAAGTTACACCAAAAGAGGTTTCCCCCCTTCTTCCTCTGCACAGAAGTTTTCTGATCTCCAAGATCCCAAACATAAGAGTATAGATGTCTTGGCTCTGAATGGGCAGAAGCTATCTGTAATGTACAGGCTAACTCCACTCCAGGAACACAAGCCTTCAGCAGATTGAGAAGAGCTTTATTTAATATGTGGAGGATCACAATACATCATTGTTGTCAGGACTGAAGGGTGTTTCCAGTTACGCAGTATACTGAGAGTTCAAATCATTCACCCATTGCAAAAGCTTGCACCCCATTTGTCGGCTACCCAAAACATACTGTCTTCCTATGTATTATGCCTCCTTCTTTCCCACTGTACCAGAAATTGTTATTCTTTGTTGTTGCCCTCGAGTCAACCTCAACTCACAGCAAGGCTGTAGATGAGACATCTCCAAGACCTCCTATCCCCCACAGCTCTGTTCAGGTCCTACAAATTCAGCCCCATGACCTCTGTGATTGAGTCTATCCATCCGGCATGTGGTCTTCCTCTCTTTCTACCACCTTTCCTAGCATTATTGTTCTTTTCTAATTATTCATTTTTCCTCATGGTGTGGCCAAAGTACAACAGCCTCAGTTTAGTCATCCTGGCTTCCAGGAGTATTTCAGGCTTGATCTGTTCTAGGACCTATTTGTTTGTCTTTTTGGCTGTCCATGGTATCCTCAGCACTCTTCTCTATCGCTGCATCTCAAAGGAGTATTTTTTATTCCTATCTGCTTTCTTCAATGCTCAGCTCTCACATCCATACCTGGTGATGGTGAATACAATGGCTTGAACAATCCTCACTTACATCTTTACACTTTAGGATCTTGTCTAGTTCTTTCATAGCTGCTGTTCCCAGTCCTAGCCTTCTTCTTATTTATTTATTTATTTAATTTATATTAAAACAAAACAACCATATATCATACTTATTTCCATCAAATTTCATAAAAAGAAAAGAAACATTAAAAAAAATCCTTCTTCTGATTTCTTGACCGCAGTCTCCATTCTGATTAATGTTTGATCTAAGGTATAGAAACTCTTTGACTATTTCAATTTTCTCATTATATAGGATGAATTCTTGTAGATCTTCTGTGGTCATTATTTTGTTTTTCTGATGGTCAACATCAAGCCTACCTTGGCACTTTCCTCCTTGGAGATTATCAGACAGGGGGAAATCGGGGAAGAAAAAGGCATACTCCTGGATAATTGTGGAGTCGTGCTGAAGATTTTCAGATGACATGGTGCTTATCCAGGACTTATCCAGGAAGAACCAGGAATGCACCAGCAACAAACCATTTCCAGGACTTCCCGGACTTCCAGGATAATTATACAATCGCACTGAAGATTTTCAGACACATCGCGCTTATCCAGGACTTCTCCTGTGAAGATCCAGGAATGCTCCAGCAACAAACCATTTATGGGACTTCCCCATGAATGGTTTATTGCTGGAGCATTCCTGGATCTTCACAGGAGAAGTCCTGGATAAGCGCGATGTGTCTGAAAATTTTCAATGGGATCACTGACTTTGATCATTGACTGATCATACAACTTTGCCAGGAGTATGCCTTTTACTCCTGGCTTTTTTTTTCCAGGTCTAAAAATCTCCCTTGACTCTTTTCAGTAATTGTTCCAGGTCCTTGTTGGTTTATGTTAGTATTGTGCCGTCTGCATATCTTAGGTTATCAATGCTCCTACCTCTGATCCTCACTCCTCCTGCCTCTGAGTCTAATCCTGCTCTGTGTATGATATTTTCTGCATACAGGTTGAATAAATAGGGTGATAGTATGGAGCCTTGCCCGGCCTCTTTGCTGATTGGAAACCATTCCATTTCTCCAGACTATGGGCCTCTGCAGACGGGCAGCTCTGGGCTGCCCTGGGAAGCGGCGGATTGGGGCTGTGGCAACCCCACGCCGTGGCCCTGATCCTCCCTTTTGCCGCCCCAAGAGCCGGTGTGCAGCTCTTCCTCGCCCTTTCCGGTGCAGTGTGTTTAAATGCTGCACCGGGAGGGCGTCCTGACGCTGAGCGCCATGCATAATGGCGCACGGCATCAAGACAGCATCAAGGTGAGGTTGGGGTGGCCGGCGTGCAGCTGCCACACCCCAACTCTAGCCTCCAGGCCGGCCCTTTGGGCCGGTCTGCAGATGCCCTCAGTTTTCATGGCAGCCTCTTGTCCTGAGTACAGGTTACGCATCAGGAGAATCAAATGTAGTGGCACTCCTATTTCTTTGAGAGCGTTCATGGTCTATGCAGTCAAAAGCCTTACTGTAGTCTATGAAGCACATCCAAATTTTCTTTTGGAATTCCCTGGTGTGCTCCATTATCCTTATTATATTTGCAATGTGATCTCTAGTGCTTCTTCCTTTTCTGAAATCTGCTTGAACTTTTGGGATTTCTCATTCCATACATGGTAACGAGTCTTTTCTGCAGAATTTAGAACATGATTTTCCTTGCATGGGAAATTAGTTAAATGGTCCTGTAGTTACTGCAATCTTTTGTGTGTGTGTCCCCTGCCCACCTTTTTTTCCCCCCTATGGGAATGTATGAGAATGAGCCACTGGAATATGGAGTTTTCCATATTTGTTGGCATATTTTAGTTAGAACTGAATTTGATTCTATGGATTGTAGCAGTTCTGTTAATAGGTCAATACAAAGCTATAGCTTTCCGAAAAGACAACCTTGGCAATTTGCAGCTCATTCTTTCTCCTCACACATCTGCTTATTATCTCAGGCCACAAATGGTACACAATCTTTTCTTTTCCCGGTATCACCAATAGGATAGCATATCCCATCATCCC
>CM034703.1:324448494-324459569 GCA_020142125.1 Phrynosoma platyrhinos
CCAGTTTGAGACCGCTTTAACTGCACTGGGGAAATCTGGGAACTGTAGTTTTGTGCGACATTTAGCCTCTGTTAGAGGGAGCTCTGGTGCCACATTAAACTACAGTTCCCAGGATTCTCTTACAGTGAGGCAGGGCAGTTAAAGTGGTGTCAAAGTAGGCTATTGCTGCAGTGCGGATGCGTTCCCCAGCGGCTCAGCCGGTTCCCCAAGACAGCCAGCGCTTGGTTCAGGTCCGCCCCTTTGGAATTCCGCGCTTTCTCTTCAGGGCGCGTCGAATTCTCGGTAGCCAGTGAAAGGCGGCGGTGCATCCAGTTTCCGAACGTTGGTACATTTCTCAAGGCCGTGCATGGCTGCTTTTCGCTTGCAGCGGCGGCGAGTCTTCCTTTCCTCGGCCTTCTTCCTCTTTAGCAATAATGGCCTTTCTTCTACTGCTCCTGCTGCTGGGCCGCCACCGCCGGGCAGAGCCTCTTCTTGCCCGGGGTGGCCCCGGAGGAAAAAGAGGGGCCTAGGCCAGGGGTGGCACTAGGTCTCCCGCTGCTGCTGGTGCTGCTGCCGCCACCGCCACAGAATTCACACCTGGAGCCCGAGTGCCGGAAGCTCCTGGCCAGCTTTGCCAACAGCAGCGTCCAGCTCAGCGGGTGCCTGGTGCGCAATGCTCGGCTGGTGACCCTCTGCCAAAACTGCCACCGCCAGTTCCAGGAGCTCACCCAGCAGATGGAGAACATTACCCAGGGGCCTGGGGTGTGTGCTGCCAGCCTCCTTTGACCCAGGGTATTCTGGGAAGGGAGGGGGGAATGGGCAAGGGGTGGAGGTGGGGTGCCCCCAGTGATTTCCCACACTTTGGGCCTCCAGGGGTTTTGGACTCCAGCTCCCAGAATTCCTGACAGTTGGCCAACCTGGCTGCTGGGGCTTCTGGGAGTTGAAGTCCAAAACCCCTCTGGAGGACCGTAGTTTGGGAACCGCTGCAGTCATTTCCGACTTATGGAGACCCTAAGGAAGGATGGCCAGATTTTTTCCTCCCTTTTCCAGGACATTTCAGCCTTCTGTCCAGGAGGAATTCCATCCAAAACGTCCTCCACTTAGAATCTCAGGAACCTAATCTCAGGAACCATGCATTCATCTTTGGCAGCACTTTTTCCAGAACAGACTTTTTCCAGAATGAAACAGAATGAAATTTCCAACCAGAAAATAATAATAAATAATAATAAGTTTTATTTATAACCCGCCCCTCTGCTTGGAAATTGGAGCAGCGAACAACAAGTTACAAGATGATCATGGAGTATGAACGGCTGGACCTTGCCTCTTGCAGACAAGCAAGAGTGTATTCCTTGTGGAAGATGAGCATGAGGCAGAGACTGCAATGACAGAGGAGGAGTTGGCAAGCCCAGTACCAGGTGAGCCATGTACACTTTCCTCTTGGTGACCTCCCACTACCAGGCCAAAGTGGGTCCATACCAACCAATACCTTATATTGTATTCCTGTCATTCTTGCCAACCACCTGAACTCCCATTGGATGATGTGTATACCTGGGAAGTTTCATACCTAGGTAGCCCTCATACGTGTCCTCTCTGCCCCTTTTAATGGCAGATGTTTGATTGCCCCAATAATCTTCACATGCATTCATGGTCTCTCATTTTGGGATTGAAATGCAGGGCACACTGGAGACGTTCCAGCATTGTTTGTCTTGCTACAAAAAACTATCATGGAGTGTGAGCGGCTGGACATTGCCTTTTACAGACAAGCAAAAGCATATTCCTTGTCAAAGATGAGCATGAAGCAGAGGCTGCGATAACAGAGGACAATGCGGCAAACCCAGCACCAGGTAAGCCATGTACACTTTCCTCTTGGTCACTTCCTACTACCTGGCCAAAGTAGGTCCATAAAAATCAATAGCTTTTCTTGTATTCCTGTCATTCTTGCCAACCACCTGCACTCCCTCTGCTGGGAGTTATATACCAGGGCAGCCTTCATACGTGTCCCTTCTGCCCCCTTTAATGGCAGTGCCCTGATAATCTTCACAAGTATTCATGGTTTCTTTATTTTGGGTTTGGAATGCAGGACACACTGGAGTTGTTCCTGGCATTGTTTGTCTTACTACAAAAGACTATTGTTGGAAAATTTATGTATTGCATTCTCCTTTCCCTCCCTAGATCAACAGGGACTTCCCTCTATCTATCTCATTTTATCTAAACGTGACTCCTGTCACTCAGATTTGGAGGCTGTTTAACAAACTATCTCTCAAGATTATAAAGTCTCCTCTCAGTACAGTAAATGTTTCCTCTCAGTCTCTCATGGCTTCTCTGAGTGAGGTTAACACTCTCTTCCTGCTATATATTAATGATGGTGAGATTTCATCTCTTTACCTAAACCATCACCAGTTAGAATAGGATTTGTTTATGTATTCATTTATTAAAGTCATTATTTATTTGTTTTTAAACTACAAACTGCATGTTTGTCATTTGTTAAGTGAGTCTTTATTCTTTGGGAAGGCAGATTTAGATCAATTGTCTGCCCCACACTTTTGCTGCTCTGCGGATGAAAGCTAAACTTTTAAAAAGTTTAACTTTCATACTTGCATATTTTTGTTTTCTTTTAAAAGGGTTAACACCTTGGAAAACCCAAATTGCACCCCACAACTATCATGGAGTATGAGCGGCTGGACATTGCCTTTTGCAGACAAGCAAGAGTGTATTTCCTGTGGAAGATGAGCATGAGGTGGAGGCTGCAATGACAGAGGAGGAGGTGGCAAGCCCAGCACCAGGTGAGCCATGTACACTTCCCCCTTGGTCACCTCCCACTACCAGCCAGAGTGGGCCCTGCTACATTGCTACACAAATCCCTGAAGTGGTGGTGTCAGGTACTGTAGCTCCCATAATCCTGCATCCCATACTACTCACTTCATAAACCTACAGGAAGAGGCGAGGAGACAAGGTAATTTCCACCTAGCTTTATAGCTGTGGGGCATGCCTACAGTAGTTGCATCGAATGCAGTGTGGTTATCCAAGTGATGGTGCCAGGCATCACAACCTCTAATAACACTTCCTTTTATGATACATGGTATGTCACCTTACCAGGTGGACTACATGAAAGTATGTGTGGGAGGGTAGAAAATGTTGTAAAGCCACATTTCGACAGCCTTTGACAACTTTTCTTTCCATCCATGTTGCATTTCAGACTCGAAAAGAGGGTCATAGTCTTGCTGGAGTGCTCCGTGGAGAACATAGAGGCACTCCCTCAAGAACAGATGTGGTATCATTATGTGTATGCATATAGAGAGGGGGGGTTGTATAGATTTATATATGTATGTATATAGGTGTATTTATGTAAATATAACAGTTTATCAGTCTCTGGTGTCTTTCAATTGTAAAGTTGATTGTATGTCCACCAATTGCCCAATGTACACAACAAACTGTGGACAGTGCTAACTGGTCGCATAACAGAAAACATGGCTCCACTGGAAAAGGCTAGTGCAAAAGAAAAGACCCACAAGAGCAGAAACATACACCAAAAAACTTGGACGAAGAACCTTAAGACAACATCCCAATTCCAATGGGTGGAAGTATATTAGTGGGAGTATGGGGTTGTCCACCTGGCTGCTCTTAAAGCCTTCCACTACCATGAACCTGCAAGAGGTGTAACTGGTGTAGGGGTTTGCCTAGTGCAGCGATTCCCAAACTTTGGTCCTCCAGGTACTCTGGACTTCAACTCCCAGAAGCCCTGGCCAGTTTGGCCAACAGGATTGCTGGGAGCTGAAGTCCAGAACATCTGGAGGACCAAAATTTGGGATCCGCCCTAGAGCAACCAGACTGTGGAGCTGGCCGATCCATGCTGCTACAAAGGGGGTGGGTGGATCATTTTCCAGGTTGCGGCTCTTCTCTGGCAATTCTGAAATGTTTCCCTGGGACAAGACCATGTGCCTAGACAGTTGGGCACGACCATCCTTTAGCTTGCCCTATCCTGAGGTTTCTCCATGCATTTGCCAAAATTTCACAGTAAAGTGGGCTCTCCATATTTGCTGGGTTTAGGGACACGGGACCCCCATGAAAATGGAAAAACAGCAAGTTACAAAAACAATTATTTTTTTAACCAGAGAGAACAACTTTCTAGGCATCTAGGTTCTCCAGTACAACTCTGGTCAACGTGTGCCAGAAGTTGACCATAGAATTGTGCTGGGGGGCTACAAATGCCTAGAGAAGCATTCTCTCTAGGAATCTCTAGGTCCTCCAGCATGACCTCTGGCTGACATTTACTACAGAGTCATGTTGGCAGACCTAGAGATTCCTAGAGAAAATATTGCTGAAATCCATGAATAATCAAACTCACAAAAGTCAAAGCCGCAAATGTGGAGTGCCAACTGTAGTGCAGTGTGTGCCTCGATGCATGTGGTAAGCCTGCCTCGATCTCTGCTGGCATGCTCATTCGCTATACTGAGATGCACATTCTCCATCCTCACATGGTCAAGATACTTTTTGCCCTCCCTCTAAAAAAAAAAAAGTAATTGTCTCCCACATTCTTGAGGTCTTTTTCCTGGGTTTGGCCAAGCGGACTGCTAGAGGAAGCATGGCTGCATGGATGGGCATGCCATTCTCTGCCAGAGGAAGCAATGTGAGATGCAGGGCCCCACAGAGCAATGAACCAAAAGCAAGGAGGTAGATTGGTGGTGTAGTATAGTGGGGAAAGTGGCAGGCTTTTGAGAGGGGAGGATGTGGACTTGAAGATGTGCTGTTGTGAGAAATGGAGAAACAAAAAAAAAAAATGCATGATATCCCACATAAGACCTAAAATACCCTGAGTCACCAAATCTCCGTCTGTTCTTGGAAGCTAAACAGGGTCAGCCCTGGTTACTCCTTGGAAAGGAGACTTCCAAGGAGTGGCAGATACTGTAGGCTACATTTCAGAGTAAAGGACTGGCAAAACCACCTCTGCATGTTCCCTGCCTAAGGAGTTTATCACACGGGGACAATTGGAAGTATAAACTGTGATTAACCCGTCAAAATTGTGCATTCATGATTAACATGTTCACACGATGTTGCATTCAAAGAGCGATTATCCTGGGAATATTCCGGGATAATCATGCAATTGCACTAATGTTTTTCACACAACGTTGCAATGAAAAGCGATTAAAGTGTCATCCCATGATTTAACCAGGCAATAAACAGCAAAAAATCATTCTCAGGAAAATCCCGTGAATTATTTGTTGCCGTTTATTGCCTGGTTATTCCTGGAATAATGGCTCTTATGTGAAAATGTTAATCGTGTTTTAATCTCGATTGCACCATTTTGGCAGGTTAACCACCGTTTATACTTCCAATTTTCCCGTGTGACAATATAAAATTCATGGGCTCACCATACGTCAACCAGCAACTTGAAGGCACATGCACATATACACACAAATATGTATGCCACTTACCACACTTGCCCATTATATCTAGTTTAGCCAGAGGTTGGTGATATCACCTTTTTCGACTACAGCTCCCAGAATCCACCAACCAGATCCAGTGGATTCTGGAAGCACAGTCCAAAGTGGTAATTTTCCCAAGCTCAATTTATCCCTAAACTAATGGCTAACAGCACATCTTAAAACCACTTGGCTTCTATTAAAACATATCCATCAGGGAAAGCAAGAATTAAAGTGTTCTTTAATCACCAGATTGAAAAACCACTCATATATCAAATTACTTGAAATAACTATTTTTCCATCTTCTGGCCTCTTCTTCCATTGTGCTTTCCAATTTTCAGCATGGCTTTAATATCATAACCAGGCTGCTTTGCTTTCTGTTTTCTATCTCACAAAGTACCAGTACTCCAAACTGGTACTGAAAAAGTGACACAACAACAACTCACAAAATCACAGTAGCCCCAAAAATGATTTTCAATTTCTTTATTATTGATTAGTGTTATTTCACCTCTTCCTCTATCCTCCAAATGTCCTGATTTGGCATGGGCAGTCCTGATCAATCCTTTTCCAGAGGCTTTTAAAATGTCCCAGTTTCTCTCTCCTCCCACTGTCCTCCTTTCCTCAGTTGCACCAAACAGATCCAAAATCTACTGCAGGAATAATCCAGTTTGAGACCATTTTAACTGCCTTGGCTCAGTGCTTGACGATTCTGGGAACTATAGTTTCGTGAGACATTTAGCCATCTTTGTCAGAGAGCTCTTGTACCAAAATAAACTACAGTTCCTGAGTCAGGGCAATTAAAGCAATCTCAGACTGGATTATTTCTGCAGTGTGTTTTGGACCCGAGTTCAAAGTGCAAGAGTAGTTTGCAGTCGATTCAGTCAAGCGGGAGAAGAGACAGGAGCAAAATCTTAACACTTCCCAGTAGACTCAGGCAAAAGCAAACTACTGAAACCTCTCCTAGCTCATCTGTTCTACCTTATTAATAACATTCACCATCTTGGCCATGCTCTGATGTTGCTTATCTGCATGTCCTGGTTTTCATCTGTGAAAGACCCAATGCTTACTACAAGTTTTGCTTTGAGAGGTAGGATTAAAAAGTTTTGTCTTTTCCCATTAATGAATTCTTAACCAGTAAGAGGAGTATCAGCTTGCCCAGGACTGAGCCAATCTTTATGGTACTTCTTTGTTCACCATGTTACATTTATTTCATTTTAGCTGTTCCATTCATACCTTGACTTTCCTCCAAGGAGCTGAAGAAGACATACACATTTGTTGCATGTCTTCAAGTCGTTTCTCCAATTTACGGGGATGCTAAGACAAACCTATAAGTCGGGGAAACATGAAGGCACACAACATCAACAACACTTCTGGAGGACTATTGGTATATTTTGTACATAGCAGTTTCCTTGTTTCCTATTTAAGGCCATTTTCTCCTGCTTATGTGTTTATAGTCCTGCGAAAGGGATGTAGTTGGAGAAGGAGAACTACAATTGCCAGCTAACCAGGAAAAACCCACATCTAATTTCATCTTATGGTTTTTATAATATCCAGCTCAGTAGTCCAGAAGTGATAAGGTAAACCTTGGCTGCATCTGCACTTCAGAATTAATAGTTTGACACCACTTTAACTGCCATGATTCTGTGGCATTCTGGAATTTGTAGTTTTGTGAACTATTTAGCCTCCTCTGTCAGAGACTGGTGCCATTGACGCCAAACTTAGCGTGGACACCTGATTGGGTCATGAGACTGCTGACACGTATTTGCTGCAGCTAAATAAAGCTACGGATTCTCTATCTCCAGTGTCAGTTGACACTGGCTTTCCTCACATTGGAGCAATGAATCTATATCAATATCACTGCAACAAACTACAAATCCCAGGATTCCATAGGGTTGAGTCATGACAGTTAAAGCCGTGTCAAACTGCATTAAATTCTGCAGTGTGGCAACAGCCATGGATGGATGGATGGATGGATGGATGCATGGCTAGCAGTATAGATGATGGATGGATGGATGGATGGATGGATGAATAGCAGTATAGATCATGGATGGATGGGGGGGTGGGTAGGTAGGTAGGAAATAAACATTTCTGGCTCATGCCTTACAGCAGCAAGTTAAAAATCTGGGAAGTATCAATCTGTGAGAGGAATGATTATGAATTTGCTGATGACTGAAAAGCTTGAACTCAGCACTGAAAGCTAAATACAGCCACAAAACAAGCAGAACAACCTCTAGGAAATATGGAACATCACAGGAACGGAAGCCCCGACATTTATTAGAAAAACTGAGGTGATATGATATATCGGTGTTCATTGCAAACGGATTAATACTCCTTGATTTAATGTTTTTTTTATTATCTGATTCTCAACATGTAGTAAAGAAGAGGGTTGTTGTATACATTGAAGTCATGGGGTTTTCTTGGCAAGATTTGTTTGCCCTTGCCTTCCCCTGAGGCTGAGAGGGTGTGACTTGCCCAAGTGGGTTTCATGGCGGAGGTGGGAATTGAACTCTGGTCTCCAGAGTTGTAGTCCAACACTCAAACCACCATGCTATGCTGAAGAAAGGGATGGTGGCAACTGTTTATCAGGAAGAGGACACACATGCTTCTGCCTCTGCAAGATGGTCACTCCTGATGGATCTGGCTTTAGCCACCCATCGTCTTTTTCAGTGGGAATAATAAATAATAAAATGTATTTATATCCCGCCCCTCTGCAGCACAATTGGGAAAATCGAAGCACATGAAGAGAGCCTCCACATTTTAGTGAGCAGGCTGGGCTTTGGGTGTCCGTGGGCTGCATGGATAGAGCACATAAGCCATCCACTCGTATTCCACATCATCCGAATTTTAACAATAGGGTTAAATAGAGTTTACGTTGAATTAATAGGGCTGATATTAAACAATAAGGTTAATAGGGTTTACGATCTCAGGCCTGGGTTGCTATGTCAGGAGCAACCCAGGCCAAGATGTCAGACCATAAATCTGAGAATTCGGGCCAGTCCCCCCCAGTGAATGGGGGTGGGGGGGTTAGGGTTGCCAGATGTCAGCGTCTTGCCTTGAGTCACCAATTTTCATGGGTCATTCCAGGTGGGAATTGTTGTGAAGTGCCCTTAAGTCGATGGGGAACCTGTGGATGAGACATCCAAGATTCCCTTTCCTCCACTACTCTGCTCGGTTCCTGCAAATTCCTCCTTAATAGAGTCCATCCATCTAGCATGTGGACTTCTCTCTTTCTACTTTCCTCCACCTTTCCCAGCATTATTGTCTTTTCCAATGAGTCCTCTCTTCTCATGATGTGTCCGAAGTATGACAGCCTCAGTTTGGTCATCTTGGCTTCTAGGGATATCTCTGGCTTGATCTGCTCTAGGACCCATTTGTTTGTCTTTTTGACTGTCCATGGGATCCTCAGCACTCTTCTCCAGCCCCACATTACCTTAAAGGAGTGGATTTTCTTCCCATCTTCTTTCTTAACTATCCAGCTCTCACATCCACACATGGTAATAGGGAATTCCTTATCCACAGACTCAACCATATAGATAGATAGATATTCTTCTTCGTGGTCTCTGCGAATCACACAAACGGGTTATGTCTGCGCCTGCGCAGCTAGCTCAGAAAGTTCCAGTATCTGTGGGCAAATGTTCAATTGTAACGTTTTGGCGGTAGCTCTGCCCACTCCTATAAAGCCCCTGGCATTCCTGCTCTTTCCCCAGTTCCTTTCGTCCGCCATGTTAGCAGCTAGCAAGGAACTTCGCTCACCAGAGTCGCTTGTTTTCTCTTGAAAAACCTTGACCTACAGCTTTTGACTGATTTTCTGGCTTTTGACTACTCTTCGGGATTGTGTATTGGTGATTGTTGGCAAATAGATCGACCCAGACTGTTTTTGACTCCGTTTTTGTCATGTGGCTTTACTTTGTCGTTCGGACAAGATGATGTCCTTCAAGCTTTGCAGCCATTGTGGTGCCAAGATCCCCACCACCGACCGCCCCGACTGTTGTGTGCTTTGCTTAAGCGAGGCACACAATCCAAAGGCTTGCCAGCTTTGTAAGGGCATGACCACCCAAGCCCTGAAGAATAGAGACCTGAAACTCATAGAATCATAGAATTATAGAGTTGGAAGAGACCACAAGGGCCATCCAGTCCAACCCCCTGCCATGCAGGAACCCCCAAATAAAGCATCCCTGACAGATGGCCATCCAGCTCAAGGCCACGCTGTGAGAGCAGGCCCTGAGACCAGCCTCGGCAGCTTACCAAACCACCCCGGGCGAACAACCCTCCATCTCCAGTAAGGAAAGAGAGAAGGAGAGAGGGAGGTCCAAAGAGAGATCTAAGGACAAGTCCTCCAAGGACAAAAAGGCCTCTCATTCAGAAAAGGACTGAGGGGATGGTCCTGGCAAAAGATCATCCAAAAGGAAGCACTTGGAGGCAGGAGAGGAGAAATCAGTCCACAAAAGGGCTCGTTTGGTCTCCCCAAAGAGACTCACTGGGGAGAAGCCTGTGGAGTCGACTAAAATTCCTCCACTGACGTTCAGGTCCAAGCAGGCCCCTTCCACTCTTATACGGCCTTTGACTCCTCCAGTGCAGGTGGATTCGGAATCGGAGGGAGAGATCTAGGAGTCGGTACTGCCATCCCTGACTCTGGAGCCGGTCCCCAGCACTTCTTGGGCTCGAGAGTGCTTGCTTGGACTCGAGGCCGACCAGACCGGTATGGAGGACAGAAAACTCCAGCAGGACCCGCTCCTCCCGCAGTATCCAGACCTAAACTTTAACTCTCAGACAGGCCGATGCTACCTGCCTGTCTAACCCGAGCAACTCAGGCAAGATTGGCACTAGACTGTCACTCAACATCCTCGGGGGCTTAAAACGCTGTCTCCTCCGGTTCCGCCTTGGCATGCCTCTTTGTTTGTGGACAGGCCACTTCTACGATCCCCTGTGGAGTCTCCTGCCTCAAACCGCTCTGCTGTTCAGTCCCGATCTCCCACCCTGGATTCCGAAGTGGAGAGATCCTCCAGCCCATCTCCGTTGGTCAACTTGGCATCTTCGTTTCCCACCAATGATGTCAAGTCTTTCACCGACCAGGTGATGAGAATGGCCAGCGTTCTAGAAATTGAGATGGCTCAGACCGATGACGATACCTTCAACCTGATTGAAAACTGGGTGCATGGTAAGGTACTGACTCCTCCAGCAATTGCCTATCTGCTGTCTCTGGAGAAGACTGTCAGGCGGTCCTGAGCGGCCCCTGCTACTGTTCCATCCACCTTGAGGAAGATCGAGAACCTGTACAGGATCTCCTCCTTGGGACCGTCTTGGCTGTTCAAGCACCCCCAGCAGAACTTGGCCATTGTGGAAGGCTCACAGTCCACCTTCACCCCAAGGACCTCCTCTTCTCCATCTGACAGGGAGAGTAAAAAGCTGGAGGCTGTGGCCAAAAAGATTTACGCAGCAGCTGTCCTGAACTTTAAGTTGGCTAATTACACAGCCTGCATGGGTGCATATATTCAGCATCTTATGGAGCAGCTGGAACCTCTTCTTCAGTCGGTGCCAGACAAGGCCAAGGCCCTGGTGATGGCCATCCAAGGAGAAGCTCACGCGCTGGGAGGCCAACAGATCATATCAGCATGCCACTCCACCAACTATGCCGCCAA
This sequence comes from Phrynosoma platyrhinos, assembly GCA_020142125.1. Taxonomy (NCBI): domain Eukaryota; kingdom Metazoa; phylum Chordata; class Lepidosauria; order Squamata; family Phrynosomatidae; genus Phrynosoma; species Phrynosoma platyrhinos. The sequence goes on from CM034703.1 coordinate 324,459,533, forward strand.
GATCTTGTCTGATTCTGTGGCTCTCTGCTGCCAAGCT
>CM034703.1:324482568-324497702 GCA_020142125.1 Phrynosoma platyrhinos
CCGCCGCAGCGCACGCGGATGCCGCCGCGGCAGCACATGTTGTGGCCGCCATTTTGGGAATCAAAATGGCAACCGTGACGCGTTTGCGCATGCGCAAGAGTACTGTGCATACGCAAACGTGTCACAACCGCCATTTTGATTTCCAAAATGGCGGTCGTGGCAAGCGTGGCCGCAGAGCGGCAAAAATGCACCGTTGTGGTGGCGCGCGGCGGCAGTGGCGGCGGCAAGCTTCGGCCTGGGCCGGTAAATCCAGGGACCGGGGCCTTAACCAGCCCCCGGGCCGTAGGTTGCCAGTCCCTGGTCTAGATCAAGGGAAGTAATAGCGCCACTGTATTCTGTTTTGGTCAGGCCTCATCTGGAACACTGTGTCCAGTTCTGGGCAACACAATTCAAGAATGTTGAAAAACTGGAGTGTGTCTAAAGGAGAACAATTAAAATGGTTAAGGGTCTGGAAACCATGAAGCTCTTATGAGGAACGACTTAGGGAGCTGGGGATGTTTAGCCTGGAAAAGAGACGGTTAAGAGGGTATATGATAGCCCTGTTTAAATATTTGAAGGGATGTCATATTGAGGAGGGAGCAAGTTTGTTTTCTGCTGCTCCAGAGACTAGGACCCAGAACAATGGATGCAAGCTCCAGGAAAAGAGATTCCAGCTCAACATTAGGAAGAACTTCCTGATGGTAAGGGCTGTTCGACAGTGGAGTCTCCTTCCTTGGAGGTCTTTAAGCAGAGGCTGGACGGCCATCTGTCGGGGATGCTTTGATTGGGATTTCCTGCATGGCAGGGGGTTGGACTGGATGGCCCTTGTGATCTCTTCCAACTCTATGATTATATGATTCTACAGTGGATATAAAACCTTAATGGCACCAAATTGGAGAGATACAAGTTCAAGTTCCTAACCTAATCACTACTGTTCACCCTTGTAAGGGCTGGGTGGGCAAAAGGGTGGCCCTCCAGATGCTATTTGACTACAACTCCCAGCATCCCACCACCACCCAGCAACTGTGGCATGAGTTGATGGAAGCAGCAGTCCAATTTAAGTAGGGTTATTTTTGTGCCCCCAAGATCCCACTATATCAAACAACTACTGGTCAGTTTCCAATATTCTATTTTTGGACACATGGCACCTACCCAGGTCCAGGTATTTGTAGAGGAGATATATTATCTAGTTTCAGGTCTGGTTATGGAATAAAAAACAGTGTTGGCCACCAAGGATGACCTATGCCATGAACTGGACAGAGGATAGCAGTAGTATAAAAACCCCACCTTTTGTCAAACAAAAAGTGACAGGTGCCCCGTCCCCTTTTTGGTCTTAGTCCCACCCCTTTGGCTCTTAGCCCCGCCTCCTTGATTTTGGGGTGGTTCTAGGTTTTGGGTTGCCAGTGTTTGGGGTTCTAGGTTTTGGGGTTCAATCGAATACCAATGTTTCTTCATAGATTGTTGTAAACCAGGGGTAGGCAACCTAAGGCCAGGGGCCGGATGCCGCCGCCGCCATCGCCCGCCATGATGATATTATTGTTCTTACTTGTTCTTGGGGTTTTCTTGGCAAAATCTCCACAGGGGTTTTGCCATGGCTTTTCTGGGGCTGAGAAAGTGTGCAAGCATATTTATTTATTTATTTATTTGTTTATTTATGGTGCTTCGGCCCCCCAATTGTCTGAGGGACAGCAACCCGGCCCCCGGCTCAAAAAGGTTGCCTATCCCTGTTGTAAACTATTTGTTATATGGTGAAATGACAATGGACACTGTCTATCCTGTTTCTTCAAAAGTTCTGAGTGAGACCTACAGGCAGCTTTAGGATATCCATTATCTTAATGGGTGTGTGTGTTCCGGAATGGATGCTGCGTGAAAACAGAGGGGCGATGGTACTTCCCAATTTTATGGCATCGATAATTAGGTTTTATACTGTTTATATTTCTTTCAGTACCTTATTTTTGTATATACTTCTTTAGAATCCTCTATTGTGAGATGGCGGGGGAAGAGCAGAAATAGCCAAAATGTGGTGGGGCAGAGGGTGCTTTGTAGGGGCCAAGTTTTTACTTTAACTTAGGCTTTTCCCTAGTTTCGGCTCAGCTTTATGCATCTTTCATGAATATGTTTTTCACTGTCCCTTGGATGTTTTATTGTTCAAAAATTGTAATTCAAACATCTCGAAAGTATTCTATCTATACCTTAACACACATATCTTGCAATTCATATGCCATGTATGACAAATTTTTTAGGAGTGTAAGAGACGAGTCCGGAGACAGGTGACACCCACCCCGAAAACTAACATTGGCGCAGAAAAAATGGCCGCCGATCGCCACCTTCAAACCCATCTTGCAGCTACGCCGCTGATCGGAGAGGGATGGGGTCTGCTCCTAGTGGTCGGTGGTCCCGAGACTAATCCGTAGAGGGGTCACACAGGCACCCTGAAAACATCTTTGGTAAAAAATCAAAATGGCCGAACTTTTGGAGTTGGGGGGGAGGCTCCTATTGAACCCCAAAATCTAAAAAAAACCAAACCAACACCCAAAATCTAGAATCCAGAACCCCAAGCACTGTCACTCCAAAACCCAGAACCACCCCAAAAACAGAGAGGTGGGGCTAAGACCAAAAAGGGGCGAGGCACCTGTCACTTTTTGTTTGACAAAAGGTGGTGGTTTTATACTACTGAGGATGGACCTCTCAGTGGTTTTCAATACCATTGTTCATGGTATCCTTCTTGGCTGCCTAGATGGATGGGACTTCTGCTCCATTCTGGAGGGGTGAATTAGGAACATAGTACTGGGTGACTCCTGTTTGACCTCTTGGGCATTAGTCTATGAACCCATCAGGGTTTGCTAGTGTCCTTCATGTTATTTAACATATACATGAAACCACTGGGAGAGGTTGTCCAGAGAGTTTTGGGATCCGGTGTCATTAGTAAGCGGAAGACACTCAGCTTTGTTATGCCTTTCCACCTCAATCCAAGGAAGCCATTTCGGTTCTAAACTGGTGACTGTTATCAGTAGTGGACTGGATGAAGACAAACAAATTGAAACTTAATACAAACAAGACAGAGGTGTTCATGGTCTGTTGAAAGGCAGATGGAAGCTCAGGTCACAGTAGTGACTAGGAGTCTATTTGCACAGTTGGGTACCAGCTTGGGTACCAGCTGCGCCCATACCTTGAACATTAGACCTGGCCACAGTGGCATGCCTTAGTTAAATCCTGCTTGGATTACGGTAATGTACTCCACTTGAAGTTTTCTTTGAAGAGCATTAGAGAATTTTCATTTGGTCCCAAAAGCTGCTAACTGGAGCTGGCTACAGGGAACACACAACTCCCTTGTTGCAACAACTCCACTGGCTGCAGATCTTGTTTCTGAGGACAATGCAAAGGGCTGGCAATGACCTATGCAGCCCTGTCTGGCTTTGGTTCAGGCTACAAGATGAGTCTCCCAATTCCCGATCTCACATTCCAAAATCTGAAATATTCCAAAATCCAAAATTGTCCACATAGGTGGCTGAGATAGTGACACTTTTGCTTCTCATGGTTCAGTGTACACAGACTTTGTTCCATGCACAAAATTATTAAAAATATTGTGTATAGAATCATCTTCAGGCTATGTGTATACGGTGTAAATGAACTTCTCTAAGATATCTCATATATGTGCAAATATGGCAAAATCTGAAAACCCTGAAATCCAAAACACTTCTGGTCCCAAGCATTTTGGATAAGGGAGACTCAACCTGTATCTGAAGGACAGTATTCTCCCATGTGAGCCTACATGTGTTTCGAGATCTTCTGTGGATGTCCTTGTAAGCTTCTTCGAGTCCCAGACTGGGGAAAAGACAGAATATAAATAAATATACGATAACAACAATAACAACAGCAATACCTTGCCAAGAAAAGCAGAAAGAGAATGTTCTACAAAAGAAAGAAATATACACAGACATACCTAATTTGAACAGTTTATATATACAATATCCTAAATCCAACTTTTCTTCTGACACAGAATTTATTTTCAAAACACAAAAGTATATATAATCCTGACCTTTACCCAGGCTCTCTGACTACAAAGCCTGGCACTGGGGAAAGATAAAAACCTTTTAAGGATGGACAAGCTGCCTAGTTAGCTTTCTTTCATTTTTGTTCCCTTCCCAAATCATAAACTCTTTCCACTTCATTTATGAAGGACTCTACAAATTGGGTATACCCTTACCAAAAACAAACCAAAATAAATGACTATCCTGTCTGTACTAGAAACATTCCCAGTATGGAGAGGACCATGGTATATTTCACCTGTTGCTCAGCTGTTAAAGGGAATAAGTCTTTCAGATGAAAAAAAGTGAAAATTGTATAATTCAGCACCACAAAGGCACCACAGCCACCCCATCAACCAGTTCTCATCTCTGAAAACCCCCTCAGAGCAAAACACTGAGTATGGTTTTTTATGATTAAGAAAATCTGTTTAAACTAGACGATGAGGAAATTGAAATAATGAAAGATTTCCTATATGTTGGATCAACCATTGATCAGAATGGAGATTGCAGTTAAGAAATCAGAAGACCATGACTGGGAAGAGCAACTATGAAAGAACTAGACAAGATCCTGAAGTGTAAAGATATAAAACCGAATACTAAAGGTAGGATAGTCCAAGCTATTTTATTCCAGATCACCATGTATGGATGTGATAGCTAGACGGTAGAGAAAGCTAATAGAAAACAACTCATTTGAGATGTGGTGCTGGAGAAGAGTGCTGAGGATACCGTGGATGGCCAAATAAACAAATGAGTCCTTGAACAGATCAAGCCTGAAATTTCCTTGGAAGCCAAGGTGATTAAGTTGAGGCTGTCATACTTTGGCCACATAAGGAGAAGACATGACTCACAAGCAAAGGCAATAATGCTAGGAAAGGTGGAGGGCAGTAGAAAGAGAGGAAGACCCTATGCCGGATGGATGGACTCTATTAAGGAGATCATGGGGTTGAAATTACAGGACCTAAGGAGATCAGTGGAGGACTGGGGGTCTTGCAGATGTCTCATTCATGGGGTTCCTGTGAATCAGTCAATTTGAGGGCAGGTGGAGGTCTCAGAGCTTTTTTGACCTTGCTATGCTATAATACCGAAGGATGAGGGAGCCATTTCACAGAAGAAGTGGTGGACGTAGAGACAGAGACTGATAGTAAGGAGGTTTCAACTCACCACTCTTCAAGCTCTACCACTTGAAGCAGCTGCTTCATGCTACCTAATAAGAGGGCCAGCCATTATTATTGTTATTTTTGTGGGCCTTCAAGCCGTTTCCAACTTGTGGCAACCCTAAGACGAACCCATCTTGGGGTTTTCTTGCAAGATTTGTTAAGAGAACCTTTGCCATTGTTGCCTTCCCCTGAGGCTGAGAGAGTATGACTTGCCCAAGGTCACCCAGTGAGTTTCATGGCCAGGTTGAGAATCGAATCCTGGCCTCCAGAGTAATAGTCCAACCAGCTGTCAAAAAAAAAAAAGTGAATGTTTACAGATGTGCATTTGAAATACATTGAGGAGAGATACCCACCCAACCACCACCACCCGCACAAATCTACAAAGTATTACCTGAGAATAAATATTCAAATGCAAAAGGGATGCCTCATAAACCTGGCAAGAAGATTGCCAAGGGAGAAGCACATGAAACCATAGAAAAGGACAAGAAAATGTGAAAAACGAGAATGCTAAACCACCACCACCGATTCAGGTGTCTTTATTAGAAATGCTCAGATAGAAAGACTTTTAAGAGATGAGTAGAAATTGGGTCAGGAAAAAAGAGGTAGAAAACCATAGGTGGCCTATCAGTTGGCTTGACTATTGTATTGTGTGCTTCAACTGGTTGATAAAGGAATGTTACACAATGAAAAACAGAAAGCAGCATGATCTGTAATGGAAACACAGATTTGGAAAGGACCATTTAGGCCAGGAATGGGTAATTTCCCAATGGGAGAGTACTGGCCTGTTTCTAGCCCACTGGGGTCCGTTGCTGTTGTTGATGTGTGCCTCCAAGTAGTTTTCAACTTATGGCAACCCTATCTTGGGTTTTTCTTGGCAAAATTTGTTCAGAGGAGGTTTGCCATTGCCTTCTCCTGAGGCTGAGTGTGACCTTCCTAAGGTCACCCAGTAGGTTTCATGGCTGAGCTGGGAATCGAACCCAGGTCTCCAGAGTCATACTCCAGCACTCAAGCCACTATGCCACGCTGGCTCTATCTGGGGGCTATACCACTATGGAAATTCTCAAAATTCAGGACCAAGGACAGCAGTTCTCTGTGGTTCAGGAGGCTGCCAGACTGTCATCCTACACTAGGGGTAGGCAACCTTTCGCCTTTAAGGGCCGAGGGACTTCAGCTCCCCGAAGCCTCAGCCATGTTGGCCAATAGTCCCATGTTGGCCAATAGCTCCTGGGATTCTGGGAGCTGAAGTCCCTCGGCCCTTAAAGGGGAAAGGTTGCCTACCCCTGTCCTACACTATTGTTTCCCAAACTTTGGTCCTCCAGGTGTTTTGGACTTCAATTTCCAGAATCCCCAGACAGCTTGGCCAACAGTCAGGAATTCTGGGAACTGAAGTGAAAAACATCTGGAAGTTTGAGAATCAGTGTCCTACACCAAGAGTTCTACCCCTCTAAAGGCTAAGACATGTCCATCTATTCCAGAGAAGATCATGGGCAAGGAAGATCATGTGGAGATTTGGTAGCATCAAGCAGGCACAACAGGAGCCATAGAAACACCTTTGGAGGCCATAGCTGGCCTGCCCCTATCTACTCTCTTCCCCTCTCAAATCAGTAATCTTCACAATACGTCAGCATCCCTGACAACCATCCAAGTTCAGACAGTGGTTCCCAAACATTGGTCCTCCAGATGTTTTGGACTTCAGCTCCCAGAATTCCTGACTGCTGGCCAAGCTGGCTGAGGATTCTGGAATTGACATCCAAAACACATGGAGGATCACTGGGTAAAGGACAAAGGGATCTTGTAGCACTTTCAAGATTAACTGTGAAAGAAGTTGTAGCATGAGCTTTTTTAGAATTGGTCTACTTCCTCAGCTGCCAAGATCCCTTTGCATACTGATATTCCAGACTATGGGGAGTTGCAGACTGCCAGAAATAGTGCAAATTGAGTCCACTTTTAGGGTTAGGATTAGGGTTAGGGAATCATGGGAACTGTATTTTATTGTGGCATCAGAGTTCTCTGACAGAGAAGGCTCAATGTCTCAGAAAAAAAAAACAATTCCCATGATTCCCTAGCACTAACCCTAACCCTAAAAGTGGACTCAATTTGCACTATTTCTGGCAGTCTGCAACCCCCCTAACATGGCTATGGGTTAAGCACAGAGAACTCACCAACACCTGAGACACCCTGCCTGCAGCCACACTGCAGAATTAATGCACTTTGACAGCACTTGTTACAACTCCATCCTATGGAATCCTGGGATTTGTAGTTTGTTACGTTACCAGAGTTCTCTGATAGAGAAGGCTAAATAGCTCACAAAACTACAAATCCCAGATCATATGCTAGGGGATCATAGCATTGAGCCATGGCATTTAAAGCAGTATCAAACTGCACTAATTCTGCAGTGTAGATGAAGTCTCTGTTGCCCTGGTGCTTTCCCTTCAAATGCCTATAAACAAACCCATTCTCTGAAAGTAGATCTTTGTGGAATCCAAACATCACACCTGCAAGGACCCAGAAGTGAGGAAGTCTTGAGTTTTGAAGCAGGAAAAAGAAATATGAGTGTGAATTGATGGAAATAAAGCCAAAAAAACCAATGAGTGCTGAGCATCCTCAGTGGAAGATGCTTGCTCAGAATGTGATGGACTCTCCTATTTTAGAGGTTTTTAAACAGAGAGTGGATGGCCATATGTCAGGAGTGGTTTGGTGATGTATTCCTGCGCAGCAGAATGGGGTTGGATTGGATGACCCTTAGGATCTCTTCTAACACTTATTACTCAATGGGCACAGCATGGAAAGTGGAGGAGGAATGGGAAAGAGCACAGAACCAAGAAGACTGGAACTGGGAAAGTCCTGGAAGAGGACATAGCTTGGGTGGCCTCCCTGAGCTTGAACACTCTATCTATACTGCCACTTTTGGGAAACCAGGCAGGTTTTGCCTCTTCCCATTTATTTTCTGGGCTGAGATTTTACATTCTAGCTGGAGAAGAACTCTAGGTTGGGGTAAGATGTCTGAGTCTTAATACAGCTGCGCATTATGAACCAGACACATCTGTATCCTGACCCAGATAGTTACATAGCTGGGGAATAGCACTGGCTGTATCATTGGGCAGCCTGGAATGAGGCAGGATCATCAAGAGATAAAACTCCCTTCTCCAGATTTAGGTCCAGTAATGAGATCAGTACTGCCAGCTCCTAAGTCTCAGGCAGGTGTCCTTCTCAGCAACTACTGAGTGACCCTTACCTTAGCCAGAAAGTTGAGCACATCAGACCTTCAGCAAGCAAAATCCTCCATGAAGCTGCCTGGGAAAGGGATTCAGGCAACCAGTAAGTGGGTGATCTTTGGAGTCCTCCACATTTCATTCTCAAGCAGGATGTTAAACAAATTTATTTGATTTGATTTGTATTCCACCTTTCCACTTGCACCAGATCCAATGCATACAATCATAGAGTTGGAAGAGACTCCAAGGGCCATCCAGTCCAACCCCATTCTGCCATGCAGGAAGACACAATCAAAGCACTCCCAACAGATGGCTATCCAGCCTCTGTTTAAAAACCTCCAGAGGAGGAGACTCAGGGCTTTTGAAGTCACAAGTCAGAGATGGTGAGCTTTTTGCCATCCAGATACTTTGGCCTGTAAAATCCCATCAGCCCCATACCACACAGACAATGAGAAGAGATCACAGGAGATGTAATCCAAAAGATCTAGAAGAGGCCTCCCAACTCTGTGATTAGACCTTGCAGTCTTTGCAGTCCTTCATAAAAAAGCAAAGGTTGTGGACTGGATCAAAAAATACAATGCCCAGATGTTTAAAAAGATAAAGCCTTGTTTCTTTCATCTCACAATTCGGGGTGCAACCGTACATCAACAGGTAGCTAGCAGAGACAAATTAAGAGCATAAGAAAAGTAGGAAGAGACCCACCGGATCAGTTTATCTAGTCTGGGGGTGCATCTATACTGTAAAAACAATGCAGTTTGACACCACTTTAACTTCCATGGTTCCATCCTACAGAATCCTGTGATCTGTAGCTTTGTGAGGCACCAGCACTCTTGGGCAGAAAAGGCTAAAGACCTTGCAAAACTACAAATTCCAGCATTCTACAGGATAGAGCTACTTAAATTGAAATTACACTGTTTCTACACTGTAGATGAATCCTAGGATTCTGTTCACAAAGTGGCTGATCAGTGAAGAAGCTCAAAAGAAGGGCATGACTGTAATGACTTCCGTCTTGTACTTGCTATCTGTGAACCTATAGTGACATATAGCTTCTAGTATGGAAGGAAATGTCTATCCATCATGCCTTATGGGACATTCATAACCTGTCTAATTGATTTTTAAAAATTCCCAAAGCTGGTGGCCATCCCTGAATCTAATAGTAGCAAATTCTACTTCTTAACTGTCTGCAGTGGGAAAAGTCCTGCCATTTATCTGTCCTGAATTTCCCACCATTAAACTTCATGGGATGATCCCAGATTCTAGTATTATGAGAAGAGAAAAGCCTTTTGCTATCTACTTTTGCCACACCAAATAATACAAAAATTATATACATCTTTCACAAGTCTTCCTGTATGACATCTCTTTTTCTAAATGAAGCTAGCCCAAAGTTGTGATCTTTCCTTATAGGAAAGTTACTCCATACTCCACACATTGTTTTATTTGTATTTTCTGTCCCTTTCCCAATGCTACAAAGCCCCTTTTGTACTGTGGTGGACAAAACAGTCTATAATATTCCAAATATGGCTGCCTTTCACAGCCTTTCTCAACCTATTTACCCTGGAAGAGACCTTGAAATAATTTTCAAGTCTCAGGAAATCTATTCATAAAATTATTCTATTTTTATAATAATTTTTAATTGTATGATTTTAATCATGATCTCTGATGGAACCCTAGTTGAGAAAACCTTGGTGTAAAAGCCTTATGACATTGGCAATTTTATTTTTAAACCTATTCGTCATAAGTCCCAATATAGGATTTGGCTTTTTCCCACTTTTTTTTTAACACGATACAAACTGGGCCAATATTAAATTGCTTACCAAAACCATGAAATCTCTTTCTGGGTCAATTGCTACCATTAGCATATATGAGATTGGGGTAGGGGTGGGTTTGTTCAAATGCACATTGTTCTAGATTTACACTGAATTTCACTTGTTATTTTAAGGCTCCTTCTCCATCTTGAGTGTGTCTATGTGACACAGTTATATCAAGCTGAATGTGACTTTGACTGTCATGGATCCATCCTAAAGAATTTTGTGATTATTAATTTGGTAGTGGTGTTTTGTGCCTTCAAGTCATTTCTGATTTATGGTGACTCGTAAGGCGAACTTATCAGAGGGTTTCCTTGGGAAGATTTGTTCAGAGGAGATTTGCCACTGTCCTTCTCTTAGGCTGAGAGTGTGTGACTTGCCCAAAGCCACCCAGTGGGTTTCCATGTCCAAGTGGGAATGCAATCTCTAGCCTCCCAGAGTCATAGTTTGACACATAAACCACTACACTATTATGTTGGCTTTCTGTAGTTTGGTGACATATTTAGAACTCTCTATTACAGAGCTCTAATCCATTCCCCTGAACTACAGTTCCCATGCTACTCAAGAAAAGGGATTAAGGACTAAATCAGTTGATTTCTATAATGTAGTCAGGCATCTTAAAGCTTCAGTTTAAATCCAAATTTTATGGCTAGAACACTCAGCCTCTTTTTTGTATTAGTTCTTTTGAGAGTTTTCCCTTTTCTTTCTCCTACCCTGTACTTTGCTTAACATCCAGGTTAATGACATGTTTGGAAGAATTCAAAAGCTTGCTCATTACTTGTGAGACTTTGGTTGCTCCCAGTAAAAGTATTGCCCAACTGTACATTTTTTAAAAGTACTTTTGGATGGATCAACACATTGACCTTTGGCCAGTTGGACCCAAACAATTAATCAATAACCCAGTACTCTGCGCCTGACAAAGAGACCAGCAAGATGCTTCCAGGAAGCTCAGAGACAGGCCATGAAGCCCACAGCCTTCATCTGCTGCTTGGGTCAAGCTGCTGGTACTCGAGGTACACTGCTACTGAAGGTGGAGGATCTATTTAGCTATCACACTGCTAAAGGCCAGCTGGGACATGCATTACTACAAAGAGGCTAAAAACAGTTGGTCTTGCGCTTTGCTTGAGGCAGCTTATGATAAAATATGAGGGCCTCCGTTTCTCGCTAGGCTTTGCTCCTAAAACTAACTGGCAATATAAGCCTGAAATCTCACTTCCATCTCTCTTGCTATCCTATTTTTTTTCCCAGCCTATCTCTATTTTCCAAACCCACCAAACTATTCCTATTATTATCCTTCCCTATTCTCACCTCCTGCCTGCACAGTTCAGGCCTCCCGATTCCAACACCTTAGGGACTAGCACCCTTTTCTAGAAGTATCACAATGGACCTATATACGACCAGGACAGACTAAATCATAAGAAAACAGGACAGGCAGCGATCACAGAGGCGACACCCGGCCCAAGCGGCTGCTCGGCCCCTGCTCAGCGGCTTCCCAAGAATTCCCCACACCGTAACTCTCGGCAGAATGGATTCTCTGATGTGTAGTCAGGGTGGAGTGGGTGCTGAAGCTCCTTCCGCATTCATTGCAGATGTAAGGGGTATATATTGAGTGTGTTCTCATATGTCTCGTAAGCTTTGAGCTGGAAATGAATCTCTTTCCACACTCAGTGCAGCCGTACGGCCTCTCCCCCGTGTGAACCCGCTGGTGGGTATTGCGGGTGGATAGGTGGCTGAAGCTTTTCCCACACACGTTGCACAGGTAAGGCTTCTCGCCCGTATGGATTCTCTGGTGTTTGCTGAGGTTCGAGCTGTAACTAAAGCTCTTGCCACATTCAGGGCAGCTGTACGGCTTCTCCCCTGTGTGGACTCTCAGGTGTTTGGTGAGATCCGAATTCTGCTGGAAGCATTTCCCACAGTCTGGACAGCCATAGCCGTACGGCATCTCTTCCATGTGGATTCTCTGGTGAGTGACCAGGCCACGGTGTTGGCTAAAGCAAGCCCCGCATTCAGAGCACACATAGGGCATCTCTCCCGTGTGGGTTCTCTGGTGGATGAGAAGGTTCGAGCGCTGGGCAAAACATTTCCCACACTCCGGACACTGATGCGGCTTCTCACCGGAGTGGATCCTCTGGTGTTTGAGAAGGTTCGAGCTCTGGCGGAAACATTTCCCACACTGAGGACAAGGGTAAGGCTTCTCCCCTGTGTGGATTCTCCGGTGAATAGTGAGGCTGGAGCGCTGTGTGAAGTGCTTCCCACAGTCAGGGCATTGATGGGGACTCTCAGCTGTGTGAACCCTTGGATGTTTAATGAGGGCTTGGCTCTGATGGAACATTTTCCTGTTCTCGGGAATTTGGAGGAAACTCCTTTGACTCAGCTGACTTCTTGTCGGACTTTTCAGACCATTTTCTGTGCCACGGATCGCTTTCTTCTCCCCATGGTCGCTCCTGGAATTGCTTGTATCTGAAACAAAAGGGTGGGAGGGACCTTAATATTTCCCAAGAAAACTGTCTCCCAAGGTTCCAAGGAGAAAGAAACTAGTATAACCATCAGAGATGCTCTGAACATAATGGCTGGGGAATTTTAGGAGTGGTAGTCAAAAAAAGTATTTTTTCTAAGCTCTGACAAGGAACAAAGGGCAGAATCAAAGCCCCAAGAAAACATGCCTCAAAGCTCTAAATCCCACCTAGGCCTCCTTGTTATGGTTCTCATTCACAGGATTATAGATTTGGAAGGAAGACCAGGAGCATCCATGCATTGCATAGTATATTTTCATATTTTGCACAGCATAGAATAGCATCCCCTTGCTATACAGGAGTCTACAGTGGTTAGGGAAGCACTCCTATTGCTATGGAAGTGGTTAGCCAGAGCCTAAGCTTTAGCAATAGCAACAGCAACAACCAGTACATTTCTATACCGCTTATCAGTGAACTAGCACTCCCTAAACAGTTCAAAATGTGTAAGCCAATTGCCCCCCAACAAAGTGGGTACTCATTTTACCGACCTACGCAAGGATGGAAGGCTGAGTGGACCTTGGAGCCTTCCAAGATCAAACTTACAACATTGTGGCTGCAATACTGGCATTTTAACCACTGTGCCAAGAGCGCTCCTAGCTTTACTATGTAAACTGTAAATGAAGATTCTTCTTCTACTGCAGCCTTCTCCATCCCTGGTGCCTGTGGACAGTTTGAACTTCATCTCCCATCAGCCCCCACCAGCAGAGCAAAGGTCAGGAATGCTGGGAGCTGTGACAGCTGTCACACTGCAGAATGAATTCAGTTTGACACCGCTTCAACTGTCATGGCTCCATCTTATGGACTCCTGGGATTTGTAGTTTATTGTGGCACCATAGCTCTCTGACAGAGAAGTCTAAATATCTCACAAAACTATAAATTTCAGAATTCCATAGCATTGAGGCATGCCAGTTAAAGTCATGTCAAACTGCATTAATTCTGCAGTGTAGATGCAGCCTGCATCAGAAAATATCTGCATGCCACCTGGTTGGGGAAGAAGGCTTTATATAATATGCAAGCTCAGCCCTTTAGCAACTGCAGTACAGGTTGAGTCTCCCTTAACTAGAATTCCAAAATCAGAAATATTCCAAAATTGAGATATTGACACCTTTGTTTTCTGATGGTTCAATATACATAATTTTTTCATGCACAAAACTATTAAAAATAATGTCTATAAAATTGCCTTCAGGGCTATGTGAATAACGTGTATATGAAACATAAATGAATTTAATATTCAGACTTGGGTCCCATCTCCAAGACATCTCATTATGTACCTGTATATGCAAATATTCCAAAATCTGAAAAACTCTAAAATCCAAAACACTTTTAATGCCAAGCATTTTGGACAAGGGAAACTCAACTTTTACCAAGATGTTCATAGTGAAAACCAGCAGACCCATTACACATGGCATAACCGTTTTCCACCATGTGTGTTGATTATGTTCCTATAGAGTTTACTGTTAGTGAAGTGAAGTGAAGTGATGAACAAACTCAGTGGGAGAGATAAGTGCCTGAGACTGGATCCACTTTAAGAAATAACAATATGTCCTAAAGTTGGGAGGGAGGCACTGAATTCTTACCCAGAACTCTTGAGCCTTCATGCTTCACCTCTCTGCAGATCCGCTTCAGCCCAGTGCCAAAGGGAGATGGCTTCATCTCGGACCTGCTTGCAAGCCGGGCTTCCAGTATCTGAAACACAGATTAACATATTAATGCACAAAGGTACATTGTACCAGGCCACAACCCCAGTATTTGGAGCGTGCCCTATCTTTTTAGCTCTAAAGCTATATCCTGTGCTGATTCTGGGGATCACCAATAAACATCCCCTCCAACTCCCCGTCACCAAGAGGAGAGGCTAAGGGATGAAATTCAAACATGCCCACACAACCTCCGCTGGCCAGAATTTCAATGAGTATTGACCACAAAGTTTCATACCTTTCTTCCACTATTAAGGGCTAGAAACTTTTTCTTTAAAAGAAAAAAATAAAGGAAAGGTTAATTTTAGATTCAAATAAAGAATGCAGGGGGAATGTCAGACATTGTACAGTGGGTCCTTGGTTTCTGCTGGGGTTTGATTCCAGGACACCCTGTGGATACTAAAATCCATTGGATGCTCAAGTCCCATTAAATACAGTGGCATAGTACAATGGTGTCCCTTATATAGAATGACAAAATCAAGGTTTGCTTTTATGTATTTTTAAATTATTTTCAAACTGTGGATGCTTGAATCCATGGATAAAAAAATCCATGGATATGGAGGGCTGACTATATATTAAAGAATTCAGCTTTAAAGGGCAGAATTGTTTGATTCTAAGGGATACCTCCTTTATGCTCGATTTTAAAGCACTTAATGAAGGTGTCAATTAAGGGGTGCAGAGAATGTGGGCTGCACTGGGTGACACCCTAAGGGGGGGTGACACCACTGCTCCCCAAACATCAGCCT
>CM034703.1:324511491-324523462 GCA_020142125.1 Phrynosoma platyrhinos
CTTGTATTTCCATCTCCTTTCAGGCCCCACCGTTCTCCTTTGAAGAGGTGGCTGTATATTTCACTGAAGAGGAGTGGGCTCTTTTGGATGCAGAGCAGAGAGACCTGTACTGGGACGTCATGCAAGAGAACTACGAGAATGTAGCATCTTTGGGTAAGGAGCCTCCTGCTGACACCTCCTTTGCTTTTTAGTAGCCATGCTCAAGTGGGATCTGCAGCAAATTATTATAGTGTGGTTCTTCTTCATTGTGCCAGCCAGCAATATCTTGTTCTAAGGTACCCCATTATGCTGCCTCCCATTTAAATGTTCTATTACTCTCCCCACCCCAGCAAACCTTGCTTTTAGTAGTTATGCCAAAGTGAAGTCAGCAACAAAATACTGCTATGTAAAGCATTCTTGCTCAATGTGCCAGCCATGTCCTGTTCTAAGGTACTCCATTACATTGCCCATCCCTGAAATTTTCCATTTCATGCCCTACTCCAATAAACACTCAACTTTAGTGTTTAGTTTTTGTTGTTGTTACATGCCTTCAAGTTGTTTCCAACATATGGCAACCCTATCACAGGGTTTTCTGAGGCTGAGAGTGTGTGACTCAACAAAGGTCACCCAGTGGGTTTCCATGGCTGAGTTAGGATTCAGACCCTGGTCTCTAGAGTTTTGGTCCAACGCTCAAGCCACTGCAGCCTCCAGTGCGCCCATTCAGGATCTGGCATGGCCACTTGCCTGGCAGCTGCGCCAGACACAGAAGGTGCTGTGTCCCCCAGCAGTATCCCTGCTAAGGGGACACTGCACCCTCCGGAGGGCCTGTTTGGGGTCTGGCATGGCCACTCGGCCAGCAGTCATGCCACACTCTGAATAGAATACACACCTCGGAGTACCCTTGCTAAATGGGGTGACAGTGTGGCTTCAGGAGGGGTCTGGCACAGCCACTCACCTAGCAGCTACAGCAGATAATAATAATAATAATAATTTATTTATATCCCAATCCTCTGCAAAGCAATTGGGGCGGCGAACAACATTAAAATTACATACAAATGGATACAATGCAGTATATTCAGAGCAGACTCTGAAAGAAAGGCGCACACACACATCCCAGCAATGGTCCTGTTAAGGTGGTGCACTGGTGCATTGGGATCTGCTGCAGCTAGTGGGAGAGCAAGAAAAAGAGGCAATGCACTTTCTCACTTGCCCAGTCCCTGTCCCAGTCCCTCCAGGTGTATTACTCCACCATGTCACTCGCTGTGGTCCACACTTCCCACATACTTTCTAGTGATACCTCTGTGGGATGGAGTACCTTTCTGATCACTTTGGCTACCCCTGAAATCCTATTGTTAATCCTAACTAGATGAGACCCATTAAATCAATGGGATGTACCTATGGGTTCACTCATCATTCAACAATTGATTCAGTGTGTATAATCTAGTTGGGACAAACCAGTAGGATCCAGGTCAAGAGTATTTTTTGAGGTGGCACTCTCTTTAAACGCAGATTGAGTCTCCCTTATCCAGAATTCCGAAATCTGAAATATTTTAGAATCCAAAATTGTCCACATGGGTAGCTGAGAGAGTGACGCCTTTGGGCTGATGCAGACAGCCCGTTTGGGGCAGCATAGAGCCGCCCTGGGGAGCAGCAGATCGGGGCCGCAGCAACCCCACACCGTGACCCCGATCCTTCCTTTTGCCACCCCTAAAAGAGCGGCAAAATGTCTGCATGCTGCGCCGGAAGAACGTCCTGATGCCACACACCATGCATACAGCTGCACAGCATCAGGACGGCATCGAGATGGGGTTGGGGCGACCGGCGTGTGGCCGCCCTGCCCTAACTCTACTCCCAGGCTGGCACTTTGGACTGGTCTGCAAAGACCCTTTGTTTTCTTTGTTTCAAAATTATTCAAAATATTGTGCATAAAATTACCTTCAGGCTATACATATATAAATGAATTTCATGTTTAGGCCTGGGTCCCATCTCCAAGATATCGTCTCCTTGAGTAATATATATAATTGATGCAATATATCAGGGGTCGGCAACCTACGGCCCACGGGCCGAACTCGGCCCGCCGAGGCCTTGGAACCGGCCCGTGCCTGGTCCCGCCGCCGCTGCCGCTGCCGCTGCCGCCCTGCATGCACCAGCGCACTGCGCACGAGCACGGGTGCCATTTTGGCGTCCAAAA
Organism: Phrynosoma platyrhinos; assembly: GCA_020142125.1. Lineage (NCBI taxonomy): Eukaryota > Metazoa > Chordata > Lepidosauria > Squamata > Phrynosomatidae > Phrynosoma > Phrynosoma platyrhinos. The sequence continues at coordinate 324,513,662 of CM034703.1, forward strand.
TGGCCCCTGTGCATGCACACAGCAGCGGGTGCCATTTCGGAACGCCCAACACGCCGGTGTCGTGTGCATTCCCAAGGCCCTATGGCATCTGTGCCATGTGAATTCACACAGTGCAGGCATGGTGGGGCCTTCCCAAGGGCTAACGCATGGTGCACAGCACCATTGGGCCTTCCAAAATGGCGCCCCCACGCACTCACACATGCGCACGACGGCGGGTGTTGTGCGCATGCATGCGCGGGAGGGCAACCGTGCGTGCATGGGTGGGGGGGGGCAAGCGTAAGCACGCACCCGCCCGGCCCCCATGCCATTTCTCCCCCCCGGCCCCCCGGCAACAAAGGTTGCCGACCCCTGTAATATATGAATAAAAATATTTTGGTCATTTAGGATGCAAATATTCATTGGCACATTCATGTATACTCATATTTTAAAATTATATAAGGAAATAACATGGTTCAAATTAGAACAGTTTTATTTAAGTACGTTCAGTCTTCAACTCAATGCATGTGTAAATTTTACACATAAAAAAAGTTTGAGAAGAGGAGGAGGAGGAAATTTGGAAACCACTGCTCAAGGGTAAAAAGGGTGAGTAGAAAAGGTTGTGTAGGACATAGGATTGGATGAGCTTTGAGTCACTTCCAACTCTGTGGTTGGAAGCATCAAGCTCAAATACAAATTTAGGGATCCTGTTTAGGAGCTAAAACCACATGTTACCTGTGTCGATTTAAAGGTTAATAAAATAATCTTAGCATGAACTTTTATGGGCTTCATCAGATGTGTGCAATGTTATCTAGCATTACAGGGTGTGTGTGAGAGAGAGAGAGATAAAGAGAGAGAGATTCTGACACTTGGAAAAAGTTACTTTTTTCGGCTATAGTTTCAATTGCCTTGCTAGCTTGAGGATTCTCAAAAACCTAGTGATTTTTGGGGTTGATATTATTGTATTGTAATTTTATGTTGGAAGCCACCCGATTGCGATGCAGAGGGGCGTGGCGGGGTATAAATATTATTATTATTATTATTATTATTATTATTATTATTATTATTATTATGAGATGTGTTGCTGTTCCTGTCAACAGCAATCTGGTCATTTAACAGAAGTCTTAAAATTTTCTTTCTTGTGTTTGTGGGTGATCTAGCCATTTCAATTCCTAAACCTGAGGTGATCTCCCGGTTGGAACGAGGAGAGGAGCCATGCATCCCAAATCCTCAGACTACGGAGGGCAAGAAGATTTCCATAAACCTTTGTGAAGGTGAGAGAAGAGTCACAGAAGACACACAAATGAATATAAATGGGTGCTTTTTATGGATAAGCCAGGAGTGAGGACATTGTTCTTTTATTCCAGGGACCAAATTCCAATTTTGGAAGGCTCTCAAGAAACACAGGCCAATTGTGGTTAGGGCTAAAACAGTCGGTGGAGCCAGGTGTGCAAAAGGAACTTGTAGCAAGGTTGGGGGGGAGGTGTCATTAAAAACAAAAATAAAAAAACCCAAAATCCCAGTTTTAGGGGGTTAAAACAATTTTTTTCATTTAAACAAGGTAGGTTTTTGTTTTGTTTTTTGCATTAATGCTCTAATGAAAAAAAATTGAATCCTGTTTATTATATCAATACTGTGAAACAGTATTAGAAGTTGAGCAACCATGTTTTAATGCCTTCTAATATTGGCAATTCAAAATTATTCGACTCTGACGTGATTTACATCTTTCAATAAAACTTTGGGATTTATATTAAGTTGGTAGCCTACACATAGGAGTATAGGACTACACCAATACAGGACTAAATCAGAAAGTTAAATAGCAAACTGCAGTTCAGATGTTATGGCTACTGGCTTAAATAATAATTGTTCTAACCAAAAGTGCTCTTTTAAAGCAAGTTGTTTTGGTTGAACTTGTTAAATTGAAGGATTTGTTTCTGAATGGCATTTCTTGCACTGTAAAAATAAAAGGATTAAAAAGGAGCAACTGGTACTGGTCTAACAATAACTGACAACAAACTGTTAAAGTTGACATGTTTGAATCTATACTCATATGTGGTGGGAGTGTTGCACATTACAGAGATTTTGGGAGGAAATAGAACAAGAAATTAATAAATTAATAGGGAAAATTCAATTCAATTAAGAAAGATGTATAATTGGTAGTGTTAGGAATATAGGATTACAGAAGGAATATTTAACTTAATAATTAATTATAGTGGCACAAGCAGTGATTGCATATGGATGGAAGAATAAAGAAAAGTGGAACTGTAATGGAAGCAAAATATATCGGAGTATATAATGTTTGACTTTATAATGGAAAAAAGAAGATGTTTGGTTTACTAATTGGAGAATAATGAGTTTGTTGAGGAGAGAAAGGAGTATGAAAATGGAAAGAAAACAGTTAAAATGATCTTCCACATGAGGAAAAATAAAATTAATAAGGAAACACTATTCCCTGGGTTGGAGGGAGCATTATATGCAGGGAATATTATGTATGTATAAGGGAGATAAGTTAATAGTTGAGCACAGTTTTGAAGAAGGATGTGAATTATTGGTTGGTATGTTAGGTAATATGTTGTATTAATAAACTCATATAATTTTTTAAAAAAAGTTAACATGTTTGGATTCAAACAGTCATTGTTGTTCCAGTAAGGGAGTTGGAAAATACTAATAATAGTCTCATATATATATATATATATATATATATATATATATAATTAAAAAAAAAACTGGAACATTTTTTAAAGTAACTTGGTTGAAACCAAGGTTTAAAACATGGTTTAAACCAGTCAAACCTGATGGAAACCCACTGGGTGGTTTTAGGAAAGTCACACTCTGTGAACCTCAGAGGAAAGCAAACCTCTTCTGAATAAATCTAACCAAGAAAAGCCCATGATAGGTTCGCATTAAGGTTGCCAGATGTTGGAAAGCACTTGACGGAACACAACAGCAATGAATGCAACATCAACCTTGCTTCTCATGTTCCACCATCCAAAATGGCAGCCTTCTTGCTCAAAGCAGGGATAGAGAAGCCTAACTACAATTAGAACATGCCTAGAATTGCTAAAGGATACTTAGGCCAGCAAGGAGACATTCTGAATTCCAGTGGGTTTATAATGCATAGAATGGAAGCCTGCTTCAGCAACCATGGTCATGCAAATGAGAGGGCAAGAGGTGGAAAGGGAGCGCCTATTGAAATGCATGAGCTACCCTAACAGAATCCTCTATTGGGGATTATGTGAATCTGAGGAGGTGGAGAGGAAGTCATTTGCAGGCCAGGCAGAGTTTCCTCTTGCTTTGCTCAGGAAGGAAGCGTCTGAGTGAGAGAGGAGTAAGAATCTTGCATGTACATATGATTTAATATTTGTTGACCCTAAGGCGAAGCTATAATGGGGTTTTCTTGGAAAGATTTGTCCAGAGATTTGCCATTGCCTTCTCCTGAGGCTGAGAGAGTGTGACTTGCTCAGGGCTGCCCAGTGGGTTTATATGAATTCAACCCTGGTCTCGAGTCGTAGTCCAGCTCTCACACCACTATGCCACAATGGCTCTATATTTATAGACGTTATCACACGGGGCCCAATCCAAACAAAATCCACAAAAAATCCCAACCGAAACCAGATTATTGGCCCGTGTTTTCACACGACGTCGCACAGGTCCAGGACAGAAAGTGGAAAAAACCGATATCTTTTGAAATTCGGTTTCTTGAGGAAATGCAATTGCGCGATGAGGGTGATTACGCATTTACCGCAAATGTGATCGCCAAATACGTATTGGGGAGCATTTCCCTGTCATTACCCATGGTTCCCACGAGTATTACTGTATCTGCGCATGTGCAGGAGGCTCATTTCTGCTACATTCACGGGTTTTTTTTCTCTTGTGTGTGGACGTTCAATGCAGTTACTGTAAATTTGCAATGAAGGTAATGACGTTTGCGGAAACAAGGTTTATTTCCCGTTTATTTTCGGGATGCCTCATTTCCACTTTATTTTCGGTTTCTGGGCCACGTGTGATAACATCCTATGTCTAAATACCCTAAAGGCACCAGATCCCATCTTGGAAGCTAAGCATGGTCAGCCCTGGTTAGTACTTGAACTGCCAATGAATCCCAGGTGCTGTAGGCTCTGTTTCAGAGGAAGGAAATGTGAACTGGGAAAACCACCTCCAAGTATCCCTTGCCTAAGAAAACCCTGTGAAATTCATGGGGCCACTATGAAGACATATACACACACATCATGGTGTGGTGCTATATTTATTCCAGACCTCTGGTAGCAGAGGATATAAATGGGGATTTTAAAAAAATTAAGTAGTTTTCAGAGTCACTCCAAAATTATCCCCTTGGCACCTCCTGAGACTTGATGGAAAATAAAATCACTTTTTCTCAGAAATTTGCCCATTTGCAAGGTATGCAGTGAGCTTCAGAAAAGACAAAATAAACTTATATATGACTTGAGACCAGGGTTTGATTTCCCTGCTTATCCTTGGAAACCCATTGGGTGACCTTGGGCAAGTCACACACTCTTAGCCCCAGAAAACTCCATGGTAGGGTCACCTTAGTGTTGCCATAAGCTGGAAGTGATTTGAAGGACAAGAAACACACATTTTACTCAGTAAGAAAACTGTATTCAAAAAACATAGATAGGAAAATATATGTTCACGCATTGCAGAAAACATGTACGAATTTCCATGCGGGAAGGAAATAACAAGATCTCACAATCTGATGTCAACAATGGGAAGGGTCATGAGATTTGCAGAAATGTTATGAAATCAAGATAGAGCATTGGTCATCCCTAGCACAGGGATGTTACACACACAGTGAGAATTTAAACTGGGAGTGTGTTTCACTTTTACCCTTCATATTGGTGGGGTGGCAGTCTGTGGATTTGACAGTCCATGGATTGTACAGTCAATGGCAATGCATAAATATGTGGCCACCATTGAATAATTTGGAGTGTGACCATCCATGTTTTTGGCCAGTTGTGGGAGAGGGGATGGAAATGAACCCCTGCAAATGGGAAGGGTGCACTGTATTTACTGAACAGCCCTTTCTAGTGCATGCAGTCCAAGTCAAGAACAGGTACCCATACTCCAACCTCATCTCTTACCATTCTCCATCCCTACCCTTTTCTCTTTCAGGGAATGAGCTTTCCTTGATTTCCCCCTCAATCCCAGCAAGTGAGGTGATCGTGCGGGAGATCAAAGAAGAGATCCCAGAAACCGATATCTCAGATCAAGTGGAACCCAGATGGACTTTGTTGGCGGCACCCCCCGGGAGCACCCCCTTGAACTCTGAGATGCGGTGTGGCTTGCAAAGGCAATGGGAGGGCCAACCAGGGCACGTGTGGCGAGAACCATCCAGGCACTTACGGGCAGCTAATTCGAAGCGTAGCATGTTCCACGTGGGCCGGAAGAAGTTAATGTGTCCTGAGTGCGACCGGTGGTTCCACTGCAAGTCTGAATTTTTACTGCACTGGAGAACTCACACAGGGGAGAAACCTTATGAATGCCTGGCATGTGGGAAGCGCTTCATTCAGAGCTCCCACCTAAGCGCTCACCGGAGGATTCATACAGGGGAGAAGCCTTACGAATGCCCCAAGTGTGGACGGAGTTTTAACCGACGATCCACCCTCACCGAACACCTGAGAATCCACACGGGGGAGAAGCCTTACAAGTGCCTCCAATGTGGGGAGAGTTTCCGGTGGCGTCCCTACTTGACGAAACACCAGAGAATCCACTTGGTGGGAAATGCCACCTATAAAGGTCTCGAGAATGGAGATGCCACGGTTGAGGGCTCATCTCTCAGTGACCAACAGGAAATTCTCACAGGTTCACAATTATTTTATTTTTTATTACTATTGATTATTCATTTCATTTCATTTCTATGCCACTATTCTCCCAGAAAGGGACCCAAGGCAGCTCACAACTAAAACCATTTAAAAACTTTACAATAAAAATTTAAAATTAAAATTGAAATCAACTAGCTAAAAAACAGTACATTTGCCCCTTCCAATTCACAGGGGGACCCGTTCTGGACCCCCTCACAAAAATGGCAACTCACACATATTCAAGTCCCATAGAAGATAATGGTGTGCATGCCTGAGGTGCATGTAGGGGTTCGCACGCAAGCGCGCACCACCATTCTATTAATGGCCGCTTCTCCCTCCTGCGAAGAGCAAGAATGCAGATTCCAAGTCTGCGAAAAGGAAGGGACAACTGTATAAAATTACATAAGCATGCAAAAGTTTAAAACATACTGTAATTAAAAGACATACCCCCTTATATAAAAGTCTCCCTGGCATGATTATGCATTAAAAACCTATTGATAATTTGGGTTTATTCAGTTCATTCTGTCTGTTCACTCAGACTGCATCTGTACTGCAGACATGATGCAGTTTGACACTGTTTTAACTGCCATGGCTCAATGCTGTGGAATTCTGGGATTTGTAGTTTGGTGGGGCAGCAGAGTTCTCTGACAGAGAAGGCTAAATATCTCACAAAACTGCAAATCCCAGAATTCCGTAACATTAAGCCATGGCAGTTAAAGCAGTGTCAAATGTATTATTTCTACAGTGCAGATGCAGCCAGAAGCTGATCACTGATTTTTTTTATTTATTGGAGAAAGGCTGTGACAAATCAGGCTAGTGATTTGTTTTGAAAAAAATAATAATTATTGTATGATTACTTAAAATCACTGGATAGGTAAGCCTCTCTTTAGTGTTCCTCTTTCCCTCTGAGGAAGAAGGGAACATGCCTTCATAATGTGTGGCATCCCAAATCCAATATAGAAGGTTGTGAAAGGTTTAAGCCTTTTTTGATTTCACTTAATGCTGCAAAAGAAAGATTTAAGCCTTTTTTGATTCACTTAATGCTGCAAAAGGAAACATTGGACGTTATCACATGGGGAGTTGCAGGGAGAAAGTGGAAATAAACCGGACGAGCGGGAAGACTTTAATTTACGGGATTTGTCCCGTTCCGCCTCGTCTGATAACTAAATTCGAATTTAAAAGGGGGTTAATTCAAACGAAAATCTGATCTTTTCAAATCCTCAAAAATCCCGAAAATGAAGAGATCAGGTTTTCGTTCGAATTAACCCCCTTTTAAATTCGAATTTAGTTATCAGATGAGGCGGAACGGGACAAATCCTGTAAATTAAAGACTTCCGCTCATCCGGTTTATTTCCACTTTCTCCGCGCGGCTCCCCGTGTGATAACGTCCCTTCATTTCTAAATTCTGTATTCTATTACCACAGGAGCAGTGGTTAAATGCCAGTACTGCAGCCAGTATTGCAGCCACAAGGTTGTGAGTTCGATCCCATGGCTCCAGGGTTGACGCAGCCTTGCATCCTTCCATAGGTTGCTAAAATGAGTATCCAGCTTGCTGAGGGCAATTGGCTTATACATTGTAAACTGCTTAGAGACTACTGAGTTCTGTATGAAGCAGTATAGAAATGTAAATGATATTGCTGTTGCTAGCAGAGCTGCTGTTTGTTTACAAAAATTGGAGAAAGCAACAGAGACCAAAGCAAAAGGAATGATTGGCACAATGTCCAGGGTAAATTAATCTACATATTAGAAAGATTTCAGCTGGAATCTATAATAGGAGACTAATAAAAATAATGATAGAATATCTGTGGTCCAAAACACACTGCAGAAATAATCCAGTTTGAGACCGCTTTAACTGCCCTGGCTCAATGCTAAGGAATTCTGGGAATTGTAGTTTTGTGAGACATTTAGCTGCCTCTGTCAGTGCCACAACAAACTACAGTGCTCAGGATTCCCTACCACTGAGCCAGAGCAGTTAAAGCGGTCTCAAAATGGATTATTTCTGCCATGTGTTTTGGTCCCGTATGTCCTTACAGAAGTTGATTCTCCATCAGCAACATTTCTTCCCTTTTTAAACATACCATGAATATAGGCAATTAGTATAATGAAACTGCTGGAAGGGAAAACTACAGTGGGCCCTTCACATTCGCTGGGGTTAAGGACACAGGACCCCTGTGAAAGAGGGGAACTGCAAATAAAAATCTAGTTTTTTTTTTAACATGTGATAACATCTCTCTAGGAATCTCTAGGTCCTCCAGAGCAACTCTGTGCTTAACATCAGCTGGGAGCTGACCACAGAATTGTGCCGGAGAACCTACAAATGCCTGGAGAAGTGATCTCTCTAGGAATCTCTAGGACATCCAGAGCAAATCTGTGCTCAACATCTGATGGAGGTTGATCACAGAATTGTGTTGGAGAACCTACAAATGCCTAAAGTGTTCTCTAGGAATTTCTAGGTCCTCCAGAGCAAATCTATGCTCAACATCTGCTGGAAGTTGACCACAGAATTGTGTTGGACAAGTTACAAATGCCTAGAGAAGTGATCTCTCTAGGAATTGCTAGGTCCTCCAACACAACTTCTGGCGGATGTTGTTCAGACTCACACTGGAGGACCTAGAGATTCCTAGGATAACATATTAATCAAATTTGCAAATAATCAAAACCACAAAAGTCAGAGCCGCAAACGTGGAGGGTGGACTGTAGTGCCTTTTCTAGACTTATTCCATCATATTCTCTCTTGTACTTTTCTCCTCCCTCCAGGTGATGATTCCGTGCGGAGCAGCGCTGCAGAGGCTGATCCTCAGCATGAAGGCTCTGGGTTGGTGAAGAAGCATGAAGGGGTGATACGTGACGCTGAGATGTCAGATGTCAGGCAGAACTCAGAGGATCCTTCACTAGCAAGGCCTATAAAGACTGAAGTGGTGTCTCTCCCAGAAGGAAACGACGTGACCGACGTCAGCCAGCTCAAGATTGTGCAGGTCGAAAAGAAACACGTGTGCCAGGATTGCGGGAAAGCCTTCCAGTACAAGTTTGAACTGGTAAAACATCACCGGACCCACACGGGGGAGAAGCCATTTGAATGCCTGGCGTGTGGGAAGAGGTTCTTCCAGAGCACCCACCTAAATGCCCATCTCCGCATCCATACGGGAGAGAAACCCTACGAGTGCCCCAAGTGTGGTCGGAGCTTCAACCGGCGCTCCACACTTACCGAACACCTGAGAATCCACACAGGAGAGAAGCCTTACAAGTGCCTCCAATGCGGAGAGAGTTTCCGGTGGAGACCCTATCTGACAAAACACCAGAGAGTCCACTTGGGGGATAGTGTCTACAAGTATTTCGACAATGGGGAAAGCCTCTATGACAGCTCATCCTTTCCTGAACATCCAGAGGGAATCCATTCAGGTGGGGGAGAAGTCAAAGAAGAGCCCAAGATAGTACAGTTCTGAAGTCCTTGCTTTTCACATAGATGGTCTCTCATAGCATGATACAGCCCTCCAGATGTTGTAGGACTCCCGTGAGCCCTCGAAAGCATGTTATGGCAGTCTGCAACATCTGGAGTGCCACAAGTTGCCTATTCTTGGATTAGTAAGTTCAGAATTTAAGCTTTTCTGAGTTCTGTCTTTTCTTTTTTGAAAAAGCTAGTTTCTAGCCTTTGGCTGCATCTGCACTACAGAAACAATTCAGTTTGACACCACTTTAACTGCCATGGTTGAATGGAATTCTAGGAACTGTAGTTTTGTGAAATATTTAGTCTTCTCTGTCTGAAAGCTCTGCTGCCACAACTACAGTTCCCAGAATTCCATAGCATTGAGCCATGGCAGTTCATGCAATGTCAAACTAGATTATTTCTGCAGTGCAGATGCAGCCTTTATGAGGATAATTATTGCTGTCTCCCATGTACCATGCAGATGTCTGATAGTCTAGAAGATGATTCCTCCCCTGATGTGGCATAATAATAATAAATAATTTTTTATTTATAACCCGCCCCTCTGCACGGCAATCGGGGTGG
>CM034703.1:324523562-324538220 GCA_020142125.1 Phrynosoma platyrhinos
AGTATGCAGTTGACCCTTTGGATCTGTAGGCTTAGATCTGCAGATTCAGTCATCCACATATTGTCACACCCTACGTTATTAAATGGTGACAACTTAAATTCTGAATGCTGAAGCATGCATGTTCATATTGCTTCCATTTAATAATATGAAACATGATTATCTTTTTCCACATGCACAATGGGTTTCTGAACTGAATCCAAACGTGGATCCAAAGGGCCAACTGTATATCCAAAAAATCAAGTAACAGATGTTGGAGACAATGCTGGGGGGTAGGATCTTATCTTCCCATGTGATAGTTGTGTCCAGTAGTAAAACTGTTTTTCAAAATAAGTGTATAAAGAGAGGTAAAAATCACAACTTCTCATACTGATTTCTCACCATAACTAGGGTTACTTTCACTGTGTTATGGCGATAACTCAGCCTTATCTCACAAACTCCCTGTTTCTTTTGTCAGCTCGGATGGTAATTGCTAAAAATTGGAAGGATGCTGTGGAATTTTCAGTGGATGAATGGAAAATTAAATTATGAAATGTGGCATTAATAGGACAATTAACCAGTCCAGTAAAAAGTGTTAAGAATAATGAAGACTGTGATGCTTTTTTGAGCAACTTGGCTTCCTTGAATTTATGCCAGTACAAACAGAATGACATTTGTTCCTCCATTTAGGTTTATGGAATGTTGATCTTCTTTTGTACCAATTTGTTTAATGCAATTGTTTGTTTAATGCAATTTGTTTAATGCAATGGTTGAGTTTGATATTCAGATGACTTGGATGTTTCTGTTCATCTCCTCCTCCCCCAAAACATTTTTTTGTTTATGTCAAATTTAGGAAAAATTATCAGGGGGAGTGGGAAGATGACTCCCCACCTGAATTTTCTTTTTATTGTCAGGTGACAACATTGGAACTGAGCACATGGAGGCAAATCCTCGGCAAAAAAGCCTTGAAGTGGAAGAACTGGATGTGTTAACAGCCAGCTCCAATGGAAAAATGCCTCTAAAGGCCAGAGTGATATCTGATAACGGACACAAATCCTTTGAACGTCTAAGAAAAGAATGGTATGGATCTGGTCAGTAGGGGGCTGACCCTAGTTTTTAAAAGGAATCATGCTACATTGGGCCTTTTGTATGTGCTGGGGTTTGGCTCCAGGACTCCACCCCCGCGTGGATACCAAAATCTCTGGATGCTCAAGTCCTATTATATACAATAGCATAGTAAATGGTGTCTCTTATATAAAATGGTAAAATCAAGTTTGGCTTTGGGGGATTTATATATTTATGAATATTTTCAACCCATGGATGCTTGAATCCATGGATAAAAAATCTGTGAATATGGAGGGCTGACTGTACTAGTGATGTTTGGTGGAATGGTGGTTGCCTATGGAAGGATCTTGTTGTTGGGGAGGTGGTTATTTTATTTTATATGCCACCTTTCTCTTAAATTGGACCCAAGGGGGAATCACAAAAGATGCTTTTTAAAAAAAGTACAATTATATCAACATAATTAAGGCCATCACTTTGGTATAACAAGATAAAAATACAACATCATTAAAAACATCCTAAGTTAAAAATAAAAATATAAAATCATTAAAAACATACACAAACAAACACCCAAATAAAAAGCTTCCCTGGCTGCAATTATATATATTAAAAGCCACCTTGAGAAGAAAAGTTTTTGCCCGTCAGTGAAAGGAGCGCAGGGAAGGGTCCAGCCTAGCCTCCTGCAGGAAGATGTCCCAGGAAATCTTTTGTGATCCTCAGATCCCTAGAAACACCCCAAAAACTAGACACACAGATCCATAATGCTGTCTTTCTCCTGGAAAAGGACCCAAGGGGGCACACCGATAAGATCAGTTGAAAACTTTACAATAAAAACGATGAGAAACATCTCACTTAAAACAATATAAAGTTACATTAAACATACAAAAGTTAAAAAACACAAACATAACATGCACCCCATGTAAAAGCCTCCCTGACAACGATTATATATTAAATGCCTGCTTGAATAAAAACGTCTTTGCCTGCCAGCCAAAAGAAAGCAGAGAGAGAGTCAGCCTAGCTTCCCACAGAAAGAATGGGAGCAGCCACTGAGAAGGCTCTCTCATGTGTCTTTGCCAGGCATGCCTATGATGGTAGCAGGACTAAGAAAAAGCCTACCCCTGAAGATTTGAAAGCACTGGCAGGTTCCTATCGGGAGACACGGTCTTTCAAATAGTCTGGACTTGATCCGTATAGAGCAGTGATGGTGAACCTTTTAGAGATCGAGTGCCCAAACTGCAACCCGAAACCCACTTATTTAGCGCAAAGTACTATGTCCCTCTGGCTTTCTAGTAATGAACTCTGGCAAACTCTATGCTGGGGCAACAGCATGCGTGCCCTCAGAGAGGCCTCTGAGTGCTATCTCTGGCACGCGTGCCATAGGTTCGCCATCACTGGTATAGGGCTTTATAGGTATTGATCAGCCCTTTGAACTGTGCCCAGAAATAAAACAGTAGCCAGTGACGCTATTTCAACAAGGGAGTTGTTCAGTGTCTTCCCTAGCTCTTTCCATGACAATACGGTGATAAAATCTCAATTGGCACTGTCCTGTACCCCTTCAAACTGCAGGTAGGGGCTCACATGACAGAATACTCTTCCATGGAAACCAAGATTCCCTATACATAGAAAGCTAGCATATCAAGAAGAAAGGTTTTGTTGTCTAAGCTGGATCTGTGGACATAGGACTGGAAAAAGTATATATTCCAGTTAAGGGCTCAACTGGACATTGCAGGATCTGCCATTTGCATTGGACTTGTACAGTCAGCCATCTGTATGCACAGATTCCTTACCCATGGATTCCACTATCCACAGCTTGAAAATATTTGGAAAGTATATAAATTCCAAAAAGCAAACTTCAGTTCTACCATTTTGCATAGAGGATACAATTTTATTGTGCCATTGTATTTAATGGGATTTGAACATCCATGGATTTTGGTATTCATGGGGGGGGGCATCCTGGAACCAATCCCCAGCAAATACTAAGGGTACTTAATAGCAAATGAGCCAAAGGAGCATCGCTTACAATGAAAGGGTGGTTCAAGTTGAGTCTCCCTTATCCAAAATGCTTGGGACCAGAAATGTTCCATATTTTTGATGGGGGGGGGCGGATCTGGAATACCTGTATTTGCATATACTTAAGGAGGCTGGAAGAAGATGTGAGGATCTGTGAAATGATGGGAATTCAAGCGTAATGTGTGGCACAAATCCACACCTCCCATTTCACAGATCCTCACATCTCTATCCTTGCAAATACAGTACAGGTACATACCTCAAAAAGTTTTCGATTTTGGAGTATTTTGCATTTTGGAATTCCAAATAAAGGATATTCAGCCTGTAATTTTGGGGGTGGGGTGCAAAGCAACCATTTTGAATGCTGAAGAACCATCTTTTTTGCTTGGCCTCTGCTTGACTTGGAGTCTGGAAGCAGAAAGCATTGCTCTAGCTTCTCATATACCAAAGTTAGCCAACCCAGAGGTTCAGTGGTGATTGTCTGTAGCAGAGGAGGGAGCTTACATGAGAGGAAGCTTTTTATAACTAGGGCTAAATTCCAGTCCTGAAGAGGTCTACATCGGGAGACATCCCAGCTTTGTGTAGTAACAAAGATGGGATAAAGATTTTTTAATTTTAGAAATTTTGTCACCAACTAAATACAAAGGACGATTCTGTTCTAGGGCATGTTTGGTTAGCAGCAAGCCCCAGTGCAAGAGTTTCTCAGGCTGCAAACCAGAACTCAGTTCCATGCAGCAATTCTTCAGGATGCAAACCAGATCTGAATTTTGTGCAGCAGCTTCCTTGAATGCAAACCAGAGCAGAGTTCCATGCAAAATCTTCATAGGCTGCATACTAAAAAACAAGTCCATGCAGCAGCTTTCCAGGTTGCAAACCAGAGCTCATTTCCATCTGGCAATTCCCTAGTCTGCAATTCAGGGCTGAGCTCCATGCAAAACCTTCCCAAACTACAAACCCAAACTCAGTTCCATGCAGCAGCTTTCTGGGGCTTTAAGCAGCTTTCATATTTCTGATTGTATTGAGGATCTGAATATGCCTGGTCTCAAGCAGTAGATGCCCTTTCTGCTTAGTGTTCCAGAAAGTTAAACATGATCAGGGGTATAGAAAATAAGCCTTTGATGAAAGTTGGAAAGAAGATATGATTGCCATGTGAAAATAGAAGTAGTTCAAAAAATTGTTGTTTCAGCTCTTATCTTGCAAAATCTACCTCTGTCTTGTTGTATGTAGGGCCTAAATATTCTAAAGACACCATATTCTATCTGGCCTTGTAAGCTAAGCAGGGTCGGCCCTGGTTAGTATTTGGATGGGATACCACAAGGAATACAAGGTACTGTAGGCAATATTTCAGAGGAACTGGCAAAACCACCTCTTGAGTATTCCTTGCTTAAGAAAACCCTATGAAATTAATGAGATCGCCATAAGTCAACAAGGAACTTGAGTCAAGTACACATTTGCTTTATTTGATTTCCTTTTTTTCTCTCTCACCCACAGATCGGTTACAATGAAATCACTCCAACTTCCAAATCTTTTGTTTCATTCTTGAATGATGAATTTGTTGGAAAGGAGCCTGCCTTTGGAAGATACTTGTCGCTGGTGCATAGTCTTGTTCAGACGGGGCTAAAAGAGACTGCCAGAAATCAAAGGCACCTTGGAATGATTTCTGTGAAAAGACTTAAAAGTCCAAGATGATTCTTAGGGTTTTTTAAAAATTCTCCAGTATTAATGGTCACTTACTCATCGAACCTGTACGAATCATGTGGAATGCAGGGAAGGATCCTTAACTAAAATATTAACACTTTAATATTTTAACTTTTTTTTTAAAGAAGGCAAAACAAATTGTATTTGTTAATTCATGTGCATGTTTTGTGTTATCACCCAGAAATAGGCTAATATTGATAAAAACATTTGCCAGGTGTCATTAATGCTGAGGCTGTGTGCATCCTAGTACTGCACTGCAGAAGCAAACAGATTAATGCCAGCCACTGAATTTAGCAACATAACAAACATAGATTTTTCTAGCCTGTAAGCCTTTAAAACAGCAGGTTTTGGAATTTGATAAACCTGAGGATGAACAAGATTATGTGCTGTCAAGAGATGTTCAGCATCCTGGACAGCTCTCTGCCAGTAATCTTAAATATATAAAAAAGCAGAATTTGATATGCAAAAGATGAAAATGCACTCGTTTGCATGCCACATCCAGGTTGCAGAATTCAGCTAAGTTGCTGCAGTAAATTGATTTATTTAAGGGCAGAGTAAATGCATATTGATTTATCAGGGTTCAAATCAATGATTTATCAGGACATCTGAGACTGCGATGGTTTAGCCAAGTCAACCCTGCTGTGAGCAGCTTGATTTCTCTATCTCTCTTTCTCTCTCCATTTTTGCTGACAAAAGACCTAATTCTTATTAGGTTTCACAAGTTAAAAGTTAGTTTCCATGCCACCTTTTTGTTTTTTTGAGCAGAACTGCTCGTTGTTGACTTTTTTTGTGTATGCTTTTGCCTGTGGCCCTATGGCCAGCATTAAGAATGACCACTGTTCTAGAGAACAGTAGTATTCGCTTATCTCTTCACAAAAGTACAGTAGTCATTCTCTGATCTGCCCGGTGCAGGGACCTATTTGGAAGATGCATTCGCCATGCAGAAATGATGGCAAAAGTCACCCGGCGGTAAATTTGCCCTGTCAGAAGGGACCAACTGGACATGAGCAATCGGGCGTTACAGTATTTTGCAATAGTAGACGACGTGTAATAGATTTTTTTCAGAAAAGAAAAAACTTAACACTGAATGAGATAAACTCAGCAACAGTTATAATGAGGCCCTAATGTTGTCTTGTCTTGATTTCTTCATTTTTGTTGTTTACACCTGTGTACATGAACATGTGCCAATTTTAGAACTGGATTATAAATATTTGTATAGCTTATTTGCACCAGCCTGGGTCTAACCTTTTAAAACTCCCACAAATTGTGGCCTTTTCAGATTATTTGGATTCTGTCCTGGAATCAGCTTGAGATTTCCCCTACTGATGGTTACCGATACTACAACCCTTTCCATCTCTTTGACTTGACTTGAAGGCACACGTACATTTGTTCTTGTGTGCATTCAAGTCATTTCTGCTTTATGGTGACCCTAAGATGAATCTATAATGCTAGATTTCTTCCAAGGGGGTTCTGCCTTTGCCTCACTGAGGCTGAGAGAGTATGACTTGCCCAAGGTCACCTAGTGTGTTTCATAGATGAGAAGGGATTCGAACTTTGGTCTCCAGGATAGCGTTCCAGCACTCAAACCGCTACCCCACCCTTTCTTATGCTTTTCCCAGTAGGCTCAGGAAAAGGCAAACTTCTGCAGGCTGCCCTAGCTTATAGCTTATGTGTTCCTCGTTTATAACTTTGGTCATCTTGACCGCACTGGTGTTGCTTGTCTCTTTTTTCATCTGTTATATCTTGGATGATATGGGAGTGTGTTCCTTGGAACACCATTGTGGGCCCCTACCCCTGATAGCTTCTCATTCCTGTTTTAGGATGACATCTGAGGAGTTTATCGCATGAGGCTGGTAAAGCGCAATTACACTGTGACCTTAGGCAAGTCACACTCTCTCACCCTCGGGAAGGCAATGGCAAACCTCCTCTGGACAAATCTTGCCAAGAAAACCCCACGATAGATTCGCCTTAAGGTCACCGTAAGTCAGAAACAGCTTAAAACCTCCATCTACATTTACTCTCTTGCTGTAAACAACCAGGATTTAGAAAGGGGAGTGAGCTTGGGGAAGTTACCTTTTTGGACTACAAACCCCAGAATCCCCCTGACAGCATTGGAACAAGATTGCTTTACATGGCTTGGTTTCAGTGCTGTCCCTGAAAAAGCAAAAGTCTTTTCCTTCCAAATCTGCACAAAACCCCAGCAGGCTGATTTGGGAGGATCATCTTGCCTTGCCTCTTCTTCACCTTCCTCTTTAATAAAAGTGAGCATCACAAAGCCCTTCAGAAGCTTTTTAACTGTAGCTCCCAGCAGCCCTAGCAGGGGTGACGAACACAGGGAGTTGCAGTCCAACATCTTTGTCATTGCATGTATCGTTTCCAACATGTATCGTTTCCGACATCCTAAGGCCAACCTATCCAAGGGTGTTTTTGGCCAGAATGATTATATACCTGGCATAATAGCTTTCCATATGCAAGGGAGGTTAGTTTATTTCAGGGGTGGGAATCATGTAACCTTCCAGAGGATGCTCACCTGTGCTTGCAAAGGCCGCTAGGTTTTGTAGTCCAACACCTGGAGGGCCCATCCCTGAATCAGTTTAATCTGGGGAGAAATCAAGAATGCCATCTTCCATCTACCTACAGGCTCAAGGGGTATAATCCAGGGAATACCTGTTGCATGTGGTAAGGGCAAGAGGGGATCCATTCTTGCAAGGTTGCAGGATCTTAAAGCTCTCCTCTTTTGGTAAGTCATGATCTTGTTGTTGTTCTGTGCTTTCAAGTTGCTTCTGACTTATGGCAACCCTAAGGCCATATCATGGGCTTTTCTTGACAAGATTTGTTCAGAGGACGTTTGCCATTGCCTTCCCCTGAGGCTGAGAGAGTGTGACTTGCCCAAGGTCACATAAGGCCAACTCCCTATTGCCAGGGATGGCGGGACTGCCAGCTCTCCAGACTTTCTGGACTTCAGTTCCCAGAAGCTTCCAGTCAGCATGGGCCAGGGCCCATTGTTGGAATAGTCAAAAGCATCTCAAAGGCACACCAGTCGATATCTGGCCAGAGCAGAGCACTTACAAGTTACTCTATAGCAGGGGTAGGCAACCTTTTTGAGCCAGGGCCGGGTTGATGTCCCTCAGACAATTGGGGGGCCGAAGCACCAAAAATAAATAAATAAATAAATAAATAAATAAAAATATTTTTTTAAAATAAAAAATATGCATGCACACTCTCTCAGCCCCAGAAAAGCCATGGCAAAACCCCTGTGGAGATTTTGCCAAGAAAACCCCAAGAACAAGTAATAACAATAATAATTAATATCATCATGGCAGGTGGCGGAGGCGGCAAGACCGGCCTGGACCTTAGGTTGCCTACCCCTGCTCTATAGACTGCATATCCCAGAATCTCCTAGCCAATATGGGTATGCTAGTGTGGACACTGGGAGTTGGCAGTCCAATAAAGTAACTCTTCCAAGCTGCAAGAGATCACTGGAATCAGAGCGATTGTGTACTCTGGAGTGTTGCTGTTTGATTCATTCAACAGATTTCTCACCTGTCTGGACACAACAACACAGACACACAAACAGTGGCTGAACAAAAAAGAGACATGGTAGAACAGGTATCAACCCCAGCACTATCCAACCCTTTGGTTCCCCATACCATTTCAACTTCCCTCAGCCAGCTTGATCAAAGATAAAAGACCACAGAATCATAGGGTCAGAAGGGACCCCAAAGACCATCTACTCCAACCCCCTGCCATCCAGGATGAAAGCACTGCTAAGACGGGCTCATCTAACCTGGTAGTTGTGTGCCTTCAAGTCATTTTCGACTTATGGCAACCCTGTCACAGGGTGTTTTGGGGCTGAGTGTGTGACTCACTCAAGTTCATCCAGAGGGTTTCCATTGCTCAGTGGAGATTTGAACCCTAGTCTCCATAGTCTGACACTCAAACCATGACATCACGCTGGCCCTATTTAAAAGACACACACCCCACAAAGAATGGCTCCCCTGCTCTATGGCTTCATTCTATGGCGACCTCCCAGGGGGCTTTTTCTGTTGTTGCCCCTAAACTCTGGAACGACCTGCCGGACGAGATCTGTCAGTTGACATCACTAGACAGCTTTAAAAAAGCTGTCAAGACGGATCTCTTCCAGCAGGCCTTTCCGGATTAATTATCCCGGCCAGGGCTCTTTGACTCCTGCGTTCCTTTCATGGCCCCATCATCTGTTGATGGATAAGGAACGCAGTAGAGGTTGTTTAGGGCTCTGCAATCTGTTCTTAATATGGTTTATTCTAGCATGTTTATATTGTTTACGTTTTAACTATCTGTTATTTAATACTGTTTTAAGGGGTGGGTCCGGGGATATGCTGTATGGATTTTATCGTGAGCCGCTTAGATTGCTGTCAAGAAGCAGGATATAAATTATTATTATTATTATTAATTATTATTATTATTAATATTATTAATATTCATGGATTCAGTGTGAAATGTAGCTTTTCCCACTTGTTTTGTCCTCAGCTTTAATCCCAACCTAGCCAAGTAAGACTCAGCCTGTGGACGGTTATGGAGGCCATCTTACAGTGGACAACTACTCATATCTATATTAACTCCTAGCCGTTTCAAGGGTGTCACAAGGCATGATCACCTCACCTCCTAATTCAACTAGAGCCCATATGTCTAGAATAGAGTTATAGAAAAGACACAGCATCCCAATTTCCAAAGGAGCTATCATATTTCTCAACTTTCTGGCAAAGATTGAGTGTCGTGATGTAGTTTACTCCAGCATAACAATAAAAAGGGAACCTCGTGGCACCTTGAAGATCAACAGATTTATTTTAGCATGAGCTTTCATGGATTGTTCTTCATGTAGCTGAGGAAATCGGTCATATTCCACAAAAGATCTGGCTGAAATCATTTTATTAAGCCCTAAAGGTACCACAGGATTCCTTCTTTGTTTTGATCATAGCCACCAAGTTTCCAGTTTAGAGGCCTAGACAAAAAAAGGAACTGGCGCGGTACCCTTGTTCGCTTGGCAAAGGTGGCACCAAAAACCTGGGAGCAGCTCTGCCCACCGGAAAGGACAAACTCACACAGGTGTGAACATCTACCTGTTTCACGATGCCATCCACTTTGTTGTTGTTGCACGCCTTCAAGTCGTTTCCGACTTCTAAGGCAAACCTATCATGGGGTTTTCCTGGCAAGATTTGTTCAGAGAAGGGTTGCCACTGCCTTCCTCTGAGGCTGAGAGAATGCGACTTGCCCAAGGTCACCCAGCGGGTTTTATGACTGAGCTGGGAATGGAAATCTAATGAAGAACATGAAGATTTCACAGCAAAACAACCATACACGTTGCTTCCTCTTTTTTCTTTTTAATATCAGAGTTTGGACCTATTCTACTGATGCTCAGCCTCAGCTTCCCCATCTGCAAAATGGGCACAAGAGCGATCACGTAACAGCAGTCTTCTTCATGAAACAGCTTCCATGGACAAATGGCTTTAAAATAGTAGAATATTTCACTCTATGGCTTTGCTTTCAAGTCTGGCAGCAGCTGCTAGTTTTATCTTCTCTTGACCACTTACTGAGCTATCATTTTACTGTACAGTCAGCCCTCCACATTTGCGGCATTGACTTTTGCAGGTTTGATTATTCACAGATTTGATTAATCTGTTCTCTTTACGAATGTCTAGGTCTTCCAGCATGACCCTAGTGTCAACTTCTGCCAGAAGTCACACTGGAGGACCAAGAGTTTTCTAGAGAGAACACTCCACTAGGCATTTGTAGGTCCTCCAGCGCAATTTCATGGTCAACGTCTGGCAGATCTTGCCCATAGAATTGTCCTGGAGGACCTAGAGATCCTTAAGAGAGTTGTTCTCTCTGGTAAAAAAAAACCAGTGTTTTTTTATTTGCAGTTTTTCCACTTTCCCTGTTCCCCTAACGCCAGCTAACGTAGGGGAACAACTGTATATACTACTGTATCCTGGGGGTATTCAATTCATTTTCTGCTTGCCAACTGGAGTATGTCAGCATGGAAAAGCATGATATAGACTTTTATAATAAATATAATAAATAAAACAGAAGTGAAAAATAGTTATGGGGCCAGAGTGGGGCTTGAGATGTAGTGCTGCTTTTGCAGGGCATAGAAAAGTTGAGTGTTGTTTTTTTTAATGGTCCCTCCCAGAATCCCCTGCTGCCCAAATTCAAAGAGGGATTGCCCGAGAAAAGTAGTTTTCCAGACTTCGAGGATTCCCTCCCCACACCTTCCCCACTGTCCCTTTAATGACTTGGGAAGCAAAACAAAATGGCCTATGCATTTGCATAGCCCTCTCACAACCACCTTGCAATGTAGGTTGGTTATTCCCATTTTACAGATGGGCATGGGTGACTCACTCAAAGCTGTGCAATAAATCCACTCTGGCCTACCAAATCCAGTGCCCAGGCCTCTGACTCCTAAAGTTCTCCTCGGTTAGCAATATGAGATTTTACCTACATCATTTTGCATAGATATCGAGGTTTTCCTGTTAAGACCACAGAGGTTCAAAAAGGGACTTTTTTAGACCACAACTTCCAGAATCCCCTAGTGCCCTGCTGACTGGGAAATTCTGGGAGCTGTAATTCAAAACAAGTTCCCAAGGTCTGTTTTTTTTTGTTTTAAAATGGGGATGGGGGCAAGGTACAGCATCCCGCTAACCCCTGCCTGTGGCGAAATTCATGTCAACAATTGACTAAAAACTTCCAAGAAAAGGCAGTCCACTCTCGTCATTCCCACATCTTCCTTTTCGTCCCTCGGTGCACCGGTCTTGTGTCAAGGGTCTGTGAGGTGGCGTCCGAGGTGGAGGGTGTGGGGGAATCTGGAGTTGTGTCCTCCTGAGGACCGTTCGTTGGGGATGATGGTTCGGGGATGGGATCACAGATGCCACCGGGGGTGGCCAGAGGCGGCACCAGACATGGAATTACAGGCCTAGCCGTGGTCTCTGAAGGCATACCAGGCACATGACTAGGTGGCAGTGGGTTTCCGGATGCTGGCGGGCCCCAATGCGGGTTGTTGTGACCCAAAGAAGAACCACGGTTGAGGTTCGGTCCTTGTGAGGAAGCCCTCTGACCGGTAAATACTGCTGCTATGGCTGCCATGGTGGTGGTCTGTCTCCCCAAGAACTCTCCCAGGTCATTGTGGGAGCGTTCGATGGCATTGACCATCAGCTGGGCCGTGGCTCGGTCTTGGCGTCTTTCCTGTTTGCGGTGTTGCCTTTCCTCTTGCCTGGCCCGGTCAAAGGCCTTCAGGTCCTGGCGGTGCAACCCTCGCATGGCGTCCAAAAGCATCGAGGGAGCCCTCGACGCCGACTCAACAAGCTGCATGCTGGTCTCCAGGCGCTGCTTTCGATTCCGCATCCTCCGGTTCCGCATCCTCTCAGCGTTCGTGAGAGGTCTCCGGAACTCCTGGATAGGTCCTGAAAAAGGGTGAAAAAGTCAGATTCATTCAACTTCCTATTTGTACAAGTTTTCTTCTTACTGTTATTCTTACTGTTATTTACAGTGTGCCTTCAAGTAGTTTCCAACTAACAGAAAACTTAAGGCAACCCTTTCATGAGTTTTTTTGTTTTTGGTGGGGGGCGGGACGAGATTTCTTTAGAGGAGGTTTCCCATTGCTGTTCCCTGAGGCAGAGAGCATGTGACTTGACTAAGTTCACTCACTGGGTTTCACAGCTGAGCAAGGAATCGAACCCTAGTCTCCAGAGTCATAGTCCAACACTTAAACCACTATGCCACACTTTTTGTTGTTGTTGTTCTGTGCCTTCAAGTTGTTTCAACTTATGGCGACCCTAAGGCGAACCTATAATTGGGTTTTCTTGGCAAGTTTCTTCAAAGGATGTTTGCCATTGCCTTCCCCTGAAGCTGAGAGAGTGTGACTTGTCCAAGGTCACCCAGTGGGTTTTTTGTCCAAGCAAGGGATCGAACCCTGGCCTCCAGAGTCGCAGTCCAATGGTCAAACCACTATATCACACTTTACAGCAACATAAATCACGGTGCTGCCGACTGTATCATTCTCTCACAATGAGTACAATATAAG
Organism: Phrynosoma platyrhinos; assembly: GCA_020142125.1. Taxonomy (NCBI): domain Eukaryota; kingdom Metazoa; phylum Chordata; class Lepidosauria; order Squamata; family Phrynosomatidae; genus Phrynosoma; species Phrynosoma platyrhinos. The sequence continues at coordinate 324,536,362 of CM034703.1, forward strand.
CCTTTCCAAAAGCAGAAATGCAGGCCTCAGATGTATACCTCAAAGATGCTGGAAGTCTACTAAAGCCTATAAAGTTTTGGATTTCAACTCCCATCAGCCCTTTAGAGGAAGTTTGTCATGGCCTTCCCCTGAGGCTGAGACTGTGTGACTTGCCCAGTGCGTTTCATGGCTGAGCAGGGAATCACACCCCAGTCTCCAAAGTCATAATCCAAAACTTAAACCACTACACGACACTGACTCTCTTAATGGTCACTAATTGCTGTTTAAGAGTAACTTCCCAAGCTTTCTTAGCTTCCCCAGTATGTTCCAGAGTCAGGACTAGTGAGATTCCTTACCGTACGGCCTGAGGCCCCTTCCATTTTCTGGCACAGGCTCCCGGCAGATCAGCGTTCTCCCAGCCAGCAATGGCATTCTCTCTGACATGATGGGGTTTGGCGCCTGGTGTCCAATGGCGGGATACTGGGTCTGTTGGGCCATGGGTGGGTACTGCATCGGCAATGCCATGGTGGGGTAATGGACCTGCTGTGCCACAGCTGGATACGGCAATGGCTGTGCCAAGGGTGTGTTCCTCACCACGTCCTCAAATGTCCACAGCGCCTAGGAAAAAATCAAGAAGGGAGTCAGTCCGGGGAGGACGGGTGACAATACTGTGAGAAATGGCCTGTTTTCACCTGGCTGTCTCTTCACTTGCCACGAGATCTGCTTTGGCGGGATGCCAGTGTGGTGCCATGGCTAAAATATCAGACTTGCCCTGGGAGATCTAGGTTCCAGGCCAGAGAAAGTACAGCCCATGGGTCAGAACTCTCTAGGAACCTCTTCAGTACTTATGTATTGGATACCGCCGTTTATTGATCAATGCTGCTGTAATTTGTTTGTATATTGTATAATTGTTTTGACTTTTGGGTCGTTTAACCCGTATGTTTTAATGATCTTTCTGGATTTAATGCTTTTTTAAGGGGGGGAGGGTGTTGGGGATTTGATGGGATTGTATAAATTTAACATTGTTAGCTGCCCTGATTGTTCTCAGAGGGGCGGGATATAAATAAACATTATTATTATTATTATTATTATTATTATTATTATTATTATTATTATTAGAAGTGGCCCCAATCCTTTCCTTGGGGCCGACAATCCTTGCAACTCCTCCAAAGCCTCTACAAGGGGAAGAGAGGGACGAACGAGGTTATTGCCCATGCAAAAATAAGAATTTTGCCACCACGTCACCCAAAGGAAAATTTTCCTTAACTCTTCAAATTTTGATCACTGCAGTTACTGAAAACATCAGTTGAGCAACTGGAAATATCGTTGAGGCATTACAGTGGGCCCTTAGTATCCACTGGGGTTTGGTAACAGGACCCTCCATGGAGACCAAAATCCATGAATGCTCAAGCCCCATTAATAATAATAATAATAATAATAATAATAATAATAATAATAATAATAATAATAATAATATAGTTTATTTATATATCCTGCGTCTCCCATAAAATGGTGTCCCTTATACAACATGGCAAAAATCAAAATGTGCTTTATGGAATTTATATATTTTTAAAATATTTTCAAGCCATGGATGCATGGACAAAAAATCCATGGATATGGAGGGCTCACTGTATTATTATTATAATATTTATTTATACCCTGCTTTCTGGGACTCAAAACTGGGACTCAAAGTGGCTTACAATTTATAAGCACAATATAATTAAAGCCATACAAAAAGCATCCTCAAGGAAAGAGGCTAGCAAATTTTCCCAAGTGGATGCAGATACCACAAAATGGAGGTGTTTTAGGAGGGGATTAGCCATGGAAAACCCTTGGGTGACCTTGGGCGAGTCACACACTCTCAGCCCCAGAAAAACCCA
>CM034703.1:324596596-324609534 GCA_020142125.1 Phrynosoma platyrhinos
ACAAATGCTCAGAGTGCGGGAAGTGCTTCAGCACCAACTGCAACCTCATGAAGCACACAAGAGTCCACACGGGAGAGAAGCCTTACAAATGCTCTGACTGTGGTCGGAGTTTCAGTGACAAAGCCTCTCTCATTGTACATGAGAGGACCCACACGGGGGAGAAACCCTATGAATGCCCAATGTGCGGGAAGAGCTTCACCTCCAGCTCCAACCTCATCACTCACAAACGGGTCCACACGGGAGAGAAGCCGTACAAGTGCACTGAGTGCGGACAGAGCTTCGTTCACAGGCCACAGTTGGTCATACACATCCGGACGCACACAGGGGAAAAGCCTTACGAATGCCTGGAGTGTGGCAAGAGCTTTAACCAGAAAGCAGACTTGATTATCCATGGGCGGACCCATACGGGGGAGAAGCCATATGAATGCACCGAGTGCGGCAAAAGCTTCATTTCCAGCTCTTACCTCCGGAAACACGAGAGGTTGCACACGGGGAAGAAAGCCCAAGCCGGGGAAGAAAGCCACAAATGCACCTATTGCCGGAAGAGTTTTATCAGCCGATCCAAACTTCTCATTCATGAGAGAACCCATACAGGAGAGAAGCCCTTTGAGTGCACCGAGTGCGGGAAAGGCTTCAGCACAAGCTCTAACCTGGTCAACCACAAGAGGGTCCACACAGGGGAGAAGCCCTATCAGTGCTCAGACTGCGGACAGAAGTTCAGTACGAACTCCAACCTGGTCAATCACCGGAGGGTGCACACGGGGGAGAAGCCTTATGAATGCTCGGATTGTGGACAGAGCTTTGGTCACAAAGCATCCTTGAGGAGACACAAGAGAATCCATTCTCGAGAGACGACCACGTGAGTGCTTAGATTGCAGACCCAAAATTGTAGATACTAGCGCTTGGCATAGGAACATAGGAAGCTGCCTTACGCAGAGTAGGACTTGGGGTCCATGCAGGTCAGTATTGTCTACGTGGACTAGTAGGAGCTCTCCAGAACCTCAGACAGCTTCTTTCCCAGCCTTATCTTGAGCTGCTGGGGATTGATCCTCTACATACAAAGCATGGGCTGTACCTCTGAACTGTGGCCCAGCACCCAAAGTGACTACCATGATGCTTCTGAGAAGCCCACAAGGTGGACATGAACATTTAGAATCCAGTAGCTGCATTTCCATTGCAGTTACCTGGCAGCAAGTCCCACTAAACGCAGTGCTGCCCTAGTGAATAAGACCAAGGGCATTCTAGTCCTGTTTTTGTTTTGTTTTGTTATTTCAAGAATCCAAGAAACCAGCAGGTGCTACCTAGGTTAGGCAATGGGTTGTCTCTGTTCTGGGTACTTCTGTGCTCATAAAATGGCACAGGGGAAAAGTAAACATTTAGGTCCTTTTCAGTTTGTGACTCTAAACCAGAGTTGAACGAAGTGTATGCAACCCACCCCAGGGCCATTATTGTGGTCAAAGGGAAGAGGGTTAAATATAAATAAATAGATGTTACCCTCAAATGTTCTCTCGATGACTTGGGGGGCATTTTAGCCACATTTTTGTACCCCCACTGGGCCATTTTTAGGACCAGCAGAGAACTTATTTAATAAACAGCAAGTGAATAGGAAGTATCTTATGTCTTAGCTTCCTCTTTAAAAAAGGACCCTTGTCGGCCTAAAATGAATGAGACCCAGTGTGGCGTAGTGGTTTGAATGTAGGACCAGGACTGTGGAGTTAGGAGTTCGAGTCCTTGCTTAGCCATGAAAACCCACTGGGTGACCTGGGGTGAGTGACACCCTCTCAGCCCCAGAAAAGCCCATGAAAGGTTTGCTTTCTGGAAATGACTTGAAGGCACACAACAACAACAACAACAACAGGCCTAAAATGACCTGGAGAGTCCTGAATCTTGGCAGAAATACCTCTCACAGCCTCTAGTGGGTGTTTTGGGGGAATATGTGGAGGTGGTGGGCTTCCAAGTCTCTTGTGGGGTTGACACAGCCCTATGGCCTCCGAGACTTGCCCATTTCTGCCCTAAACCAAACATGGGCAAAGTGTGCCCTTCTGGGTGTTATTGGTCTGCCCATCCCAGCAGCCCTACCCAGCATAGCCATTCTTGAGGAATGCTGGGTGTTGCAGTCCAAAAAGTTCTGGAGGGCCATATGATTCCCACCTCCTACCTTAAATTATAGCTTGTAACTCATTTTTAAATAAGTTGCACTGGCCATGCTTGTACTTCGTGGTAAGCCATGGTCTGTTGCTTACACTTTGATTTGCACCCAGGTGAACACACAAAAGTCGTACTTTGTTTTCCCCATTTTTGGTTTGTTTCTTTCCTGCCTGCTTACCCCTTTTTGTCAGCTCCTGTTTCAAGGTGGGCAGCTGAGGGAACAAGTCGTTCTAGGATAACAACAAGCTACATTTCAAACAAACCCAAGTTCATTATCTAGCAACAACCTGTAGCCTCCAATTGTGGTTTGTAGTAGCTGATCGTAGGCAGTGTGGTGTTGTGCTTTGAACGCTGGTCTGTGATTCTGGAAACCAGGGTTTGAATCCTTGCTTGGCCATGGAAATAATACACCTGAAAACCGATCAGATCAATCCATAACTGGCTAAAAAAATGGGTCGATTTATATATATATATTTTAAAAAAACACCACTGAATGAATGAATGAATGAATAAATAAATAAATAAATAAATCAGCCAAAATGACAGCCAAAAGTGACATAGTGTCACTTCCAGGCCCATCAGGAATGGGAGAGTATGTGTGTTTATGTATGTCTCCTCGAGTCGCCTGTCGACTTGTGGTGACCCCATGATTTTTACAGGGTTTTCTTAGGCAAGGAAGACTCAGAGGTGGTTTTGCCAGTTCCTTCCTCAGAAATATAGCCCACAACTCTTAGGGGCCATTCAGACATCAGGTTTTTTAGGGCGACTATGCAAATTCACGCAGTCATGCATTGTTGTTCACACTTATTTTGTTGTCGGAACCACATCTCTGCATGTTCTGTTGCTCAGCACTGCGAATGAAGATGGAATTGATGATGTGATTGTATTTGAAACACATTCAGGCATGCAGAGTTTTATCCAGGTTTATCCCACGTCTATTCATATAATTTATTCACACTGCCGACAATGCAAATCTTTAAGAAAAAAACTCAGAAAAAAACCAGAGATCGATTATACCAGGTTAAGTAGGGTTTTTTTTGGCAGCTCACTCCCCCCAAAAAACCTTTATTGGATGCATTCAAAATGCATGTGAACAACAGAGAATTATCCCACGTTCATCCTGGATTTTTTTCGCCATCTGAATAACCCCGTAGTACAGTTGTCCCTCCACATTTCTTCTTTGACTTTTGCAACTTTCATTATTGATGGATTTGATTAATATGCTCTCTCTAGGAATCTCGAGGTCTCCAGCGACTCTGTGGTCAACTTCCACCAAAAGTTGTGCTGGAGGATCTAGAGATTCCTAGAGAGAACGCTTCTCTGGGCATTTGTATGTCCTCCAGCGCAATTTCACAATCAGCTTCTGTCTTATGTTGATCATAGAGTTGGGCTGGAAGATGTAGAGATTCCTTGAGAGAATATTTCTCTAGGCATTTGTAAGTCTGGTGCAATTTCATGGTCAGATTCTGTCCGATGTTGACCACTTACACGGGCGTCGTATGCACCTTATCCCAGCGAACGTGGAAGGTCCACTGTATTCATTGGCAGTCTCCCATCCAAATACTAACCAGGGCTGACCCTGGTTAGCTTGCAAGATCAGACAGGATCTGGTGCCTTTCAGGTATTTATGCCCTGGGTTCAAGTGTGTGGAGGGGAAAATAGCCCCCACTCCTTCTGCAGTTGCCCACAGAGGCATCCTGCCACTAACTGGTGAGAAAATCTAGCAGGTATGGGCTGCTACTGATAGTCCACTCCTCCACGAACCTGTTTAACCTCTTATCCAAGTTTGTAGTTTGTGGACATCTTGTGGCAGGGAATTCCACTGTTTGGCAATGCAGTCTGCAAAGAAAGACCTCCCTTTTCTCTGTCCTGACCATCCACTATTCAACTCCCAATAAGTGCGCCTGGGTTTTAGTGTTACGAAGAAGGTTGAAAAGGAACAGGAATGGGCCAGAATTGAACACGAACCAATTGTATGTTGGCTTACTATTTATGTGTGAATCTGGGCATTGTCTAAACGAGGATGAAAATGGAAGAATTGGGGTTGTCCCTTATTCCATCTTGGTCTAGAGCAGGAGTGAGCAAACTGTGGCCTTCCAGATGTTGTTGGGCTGCAAATCCCAGCATCCCTCACCATAGGCTGTACTTGCTAGGACTGATGGAAGTTGGAATCCAGCAACTTTCTACCTACCTCTGACCTGAGTGTCTCTTATAAAGAAGACATATTTGGGTCTTGAACCCTGAGTTGTGGCCACTACAGGGACACAAGGCCTTTTCTTTATAGTATGAGGAATTGGTTGGAGGACAGGAAGCCAGTAAGTAGAGGACTTGAATAAATGATTTATTATAGAAATAAAAACGTTGATTTAAAAGCAGCTTTGAAATAGACTGGCTGCAATATGATTAATTCTCAGATAGGATATATGGGAAGGGGGTCACTCAACTTAGGGGGCATCTATAATGTCCACATGCTGCAATAATAATATTAATAATTAATATCAATTAATATTTATTATTATTATTATTATTATTATTATTATTATTATTATTATTATTAATCATGCAGTTTAATACCACTTTAAGTGCTGTAGCTCCAGCCTATGGAATCCCAGAATTTGTAGTTTTACAAGGTCTTTAGTTTTCTCTGCCAAAGAGTGCTGGTGCTTCATAAAACTACAAATCTGATTATTCTGTAGGAGGGAGCCAAAACAGTTAAAGTGGCATCAAACTCCATTATTTCTACAGTGTTGATGCACGCTTAGAAGTGCCATTTGTTTGTGAAACTGAGAGGTAAAGGAATTCAATTTCAAGTACAAAAAGGTGGTAGATGCTAGATTCGAAATGGAAATCATATGGTCCGTTTTGGTCATTTTTGTGACCCTCCAAAGGGAATTCAGCCAAAAAATGAGAATTGCCCCTCTTGGCATCCTGCTGGCATGGCAGGTATCTCTCAATATAAGACACGGCTTGTGCAAAATAATTAAATAAAAATAAATCCAGAAGACTTCCAACCATGTCCAGTTTTGTCTTCAGGGGCTGGTGTGGGTCCCAGAGAGTGGCCCACATGTGCACAAGATGGACAAAAGCAACATTAAGTAGAGATTAAAGGGGGAAGGTTAGCTACGAGTGGATTGCTTGGAGCAGGATGAACATTTTGCCTGTAAAAATGGAAGGGAGAGTTGGGAACAGTGTTTTTTAATCAATCAATTACAATACCTATTCAACACACAGTTTACATGGGAATAGCAGACAATATCCTTGATTGCATATCCTCCTACCCTGGAGCCATGCCATTAACAACAGAACAATATCTATTCAACACAGAACAATACACAGTTTACATGGAAATCACTCCTCCCTACCCAGGGTCTCACAGTACATATAGACCCATTCTCTTCCATTCCAGTATTCTCTGAAGATGCCAGCCACAGATGCTGGCGAAATGTCAGAAAGGAACTCTTCTGGAACATGGCCACACAGCTCGAAAAACCCACACAAAAATCAATTAATAGTTGGAAGTACAAACATTGGTCAAAATCTCATATGCACAACATAGTGTAACAGTCCAGATGTAAAACTATGCTGCACCTCATTCAACACCCTCTATATCAGTAATTCCCAAACCTTGGTCCTCCAAATGTTTTGGACTTCAGCTCCCAGAATTCCTGACTGTTGGCCAAGCTGTCAGGGTTTTCTGGGAGCTGAAGTCCAAAAGACCTGGAAGACCAAATTTTGGGAACCACTGCTTTAGGCTCACTGCAGACCTGCTGAACCTTTTCCCTATAGCCACACCGTGGCTGATGGAGAGCAGAAGGGATCTGAGAAATGCCTGGCTATGTACCAGTAGTTGGACGCAGAATTATTACACTACCTGTTGAGATTTTCCAGGATCTTCCAGAGGTCTTGGTCAATGATGCCTTTGTCTGCACTGACAGGAAAACCCAGTTTACCATCAGGTCTTCTGGATACGTGGGGAGGATGAGCCAGAAAATTAGCATCCACAGAGGTCAATACCGGCGCCAGTATCTGCACACTCCCAGGGGATTCTCTGGAGTTTCCAGCCTGATTTGGAGCAAACAGACTGTCTTTACTCCAAAGAATCACCCTGTCGCATGGATTGGACCCATGTTTCACCCATTTTAGCCCCATGAGTCATCTAAACTAGAAACAGTGCCCTATGACTTAGGAGGGTTGCAGACTGCCAGAAATAGTGCAAATTGAGTCCACTTTTAGGGTTAGGGTTAGTGCTAGGGAATCATGGGAATTGTTTTTTTTCTGAGACATTGAGCCTTCTCTGTCAGAGAGCTCTGGTGCCACAATAAAATACAGTTCCCATGATTTCCTAACCCTAATCCTAACCCTTAAAGTGGACTCAATTTGCACTATTTCTGGCAGTCTGCAACCTGTTTTAGAGAACTGGGTATGTTTAGCCTGGAGCAAAGAAGGTTAAGAGGTGATATGATCACCCCATTTAAATATTTGAAGGGGTGTCCTATTGAGGAGGGGGCAAGCTCATGTTCTGCTGCTCCAAAGAATAGGACATGGAGCAATGGATGCAAGCTACAGGAAAAGAGATTCCATCTCAACATTAGGAGGAACTTCCTGACAGTAAGAACTGTTTGACAGTGGAACATACTCCCTTGGAGTGTGGTGGAGTCTCCTTCTTTGGAGGTCTTTAAACAGAGCTGGATGGCTATCTCTCGGGGATGCTTTGATTGTGTGTTCCTGCATGGCAGAATGGGGTTGGACTGAATAAACCTTGGGATCTCTTCCAACTCTATGACTATGATTCTATAAACAGGGCAGGGCAGGAACATTTCTTTTCCTCCATGCAGACACGGCCAATGTAATCAGTTTGCACCTGGCTACAGAAACATACCCAGATGCTTCTCTGAAACACGCATGCACGCACGCACCATTCTCTGCCAGCTATAGAATAGTCAGAGGAGCAGCTGAATGATAAGCCATGGGAGTCATTATGGAAGGTAGAAGAGCATACCAACCTCCGCAAAAAAACAGAAAAAAGACATATATAGGAGTAAGGTGCACTTAGACCTACATGTGCCACTAAGAGGATGCCAGCCTTACGGTAACTAGCTCCACAAAGAGATGTGTGCAGGGCTTCACTGTGGAGAGGATGGTGCTTCTGTTCCAAGATGTGGGGCAAGAGTGTGTAACCTGCAGCCCAAGGGTTATATGAGGACCTTGGCGTAGTTTAAAACCCTACCCGCAATGGCTCCTGCTCCACCCACAAGTGAACTGTAGGATCCCACAGGTTTCAACTAAGGTGACCTTGGGCAAGTTGCACTCTCTCAACCTCAGGGGAAGGCAATGGCAAACATCCTCTGAACAAATCTTGCCAGGAATACCCCAGGATCGGTTTGTCTTAGAGTCGCCATAAGTCGGAAACGACTTGAAGGCACACAACAACAACAACAACAACAACAACAACAAAACAATATGGACGCATCCGGCCCCCGGGCCTTAGGTTGACTACCCCTGTTCTACATACATAGTTTCAAGTCCTCTGATCCTCAATTTATTCTTATTTATATATTTATTTAGGGGGTTTATAGCCCGCCTTTTTCCGAAAATGGGATTCAAGGTGACTCAATGAGACTTTCATGATGTCTCTAACCCTTGTGTGTATGTATATTATGTGTCTTCATGTCATTTCCAACTTATGGCAATCCTATCATGGGGTTTTCTTGGTAAGATTGGTTCAGAAGGGGTTTGCCATTGCCTTCCTCTGAGGCTGAGAGAGTGTGACTTGCCCAAGGTCACCCAGTGGGTTTCATGGCTAAGCCGAATGATTGTTTAATGCAGGGGTGGGCAGACCTGAAATGTGTGGAAGCTGCTTCCTTCCTTCCTCCGTGTTTCTACTGGAACCTCAAGATTAATCTGTTACCTAGAGACAAACAGGATATGAAAATATTTGGAGCCTATAAATATGCATTGAACGCCAAACTACGGAGTTTTCAGTCCTTCCAAGCACAGAAAATCCACTTCTGGTTACTCCAAGTTTTCTTCATTTCCTCAATAGAATTCAGAGTTCTTGAGCCCCTTGTGGTAGCCTTGGAACAGAGGGATGTCCTCTATAAAAGTGGACACATAGTCACACTCTCTCCATCCAATCCTAAAAGATATTTCTTAATCACATTTAATTGAGACTCCATCTGTCCACAGGAAGAGGGTGTGGAAAGCTGTTCACAGCACCAAGGCTTAGTTTGAACATTGTGACTATGACCAGAGTTTGAATCCCCGCTCAGTAGGGAAACCCAGAGTGACCTTGGTTCAGTCACACTCTCTCAGCCTCAGAGGAAGGCAATGGCAAACCACCTCTGAACAAATCTGTCCAAGAAATCCCCATGATAAGAATCACCATACGTTGGAAATGACTTGAAGGCACACAACAACATCTCTCCAGGTTGGGGGTCATATGCCCCTCCTGATTTTCCTGGACTGCAAGTCCCACCAGCTTCATAGCCAATGGTCATGGGAGGTGCAGTTCAACAACATTTGGACAGCCAGAAGTTGCTCAGCCTCAGAGTGGTTCCTTGGTTGAACAAGGAAGGTTGCTTCTGTTATCTTCTGTGCTTGGTTTAGGTGCTGTTGATTCCTAAAGAGTCAGGAATTCTGGGAGCTAAAGTCCAAAACACCTGGAGGACATCTCTTAGCAAAAGCTCTAGGGCAGGGGTAGGCAACCTTTTTGAGCTGGGGGCCGGGTTGCTGTCCCTCAGACAATTGGGGGGCCGAAGCACCAAAAATAAATTAAATAAATAAATAAATAAAAATTTTAAAAAATTAAAAATTAAAAAAAAATTAAAAATGCATGCACACTCTCTCAGCCCCAGAAAAGCCATGGCAAAATCCCTGTGGAGATTTTGCCAAGAAAACCCCAAGAACAAGTAATAACAACAATAATCAATATCATTATGGTGGGCAGCGGCAGCAGCGGCAGGACCGGCCTGGCGCCGGTCCAAAGGCCTCGGGGGGCCGCATCTGGCCCCCGGGCCTTAGGTTGCTTACCCCTGCTCTAGGGCCACCTGTCTGTGAGAGATCTCTTGGCATCTCAGGGAGCCAAAGCCAGTCTTCTGGCTGTGATGAATAGGGGGCATGCTTCTCAAATTTGCAGATGACACCAAATTAGGAGGAATAGCTAATATCCCAGATGACAGGATGAAAATTCAAAATGACCTTAATAGAAAGCTGGGCAAAATCTAACAAAATTTCAACACTGAGAAATGTAAGGTATTGCACTTAGGGCAAAAAAAATAGATATAAGATGGGGGACACCTGGCTTAACGAGACTACATGTGAAAGGGATCTAGGAGTCCAGGTAGACCAGAAGTTGAACATGAGTCAGCAGTGTGATGCCACAGCTAAAAAGGCCAATGCAATTTTAGGCTGCATTAATGGAAGTATCTAGATCAAGGGAAGTAATAGTGCCACTCTATTCTGCTTTGGTCAGGCCTCACCTGGAAGACTGTGTCCAGTTCTGGGCACCACAATTCAAAAAGGATGTGGAGAAACTGGAGAGTGTCCACAGGAGGGTGACTAAAATGGTGAAGGCTCTGGAAACCATGCCCTATGAGGAACAACTTAAGGAACTGGGTATGTTTAGCCTGGAGAAGAGCTTTCGTGCTTTTCCACTCATGATTTTCCTCCTGGATTTCTGGTCCTTCTTCACTTCTAGACTCCTTTTCCATCTCCGGGCTCCATAAAGACCAGTGTCAACTTGATCATGTTGTTTCAATAGAAAATTATTTTTTGGACTCTCCCACATTTGCTCACCATCTACTGGGCAAATAAAGAGAATTAAGATAAATTAAATCCAGTACTGACAGGAGAATAAATTTATATTAAAGGAATAAAGTACATGCATATGAGAGTTAGCATGTTGTAGTGCTTTGAGTGTTAGACTATGACTCTGGAGACCAGGGTTCGATTCCCAGTTCAGCCATGAAACCCACTGGGTGACCTTGAGCAAGTCACACTCTCTCAGCCTCAAAGGATGGCAATGGCGAACCCCCTCTGAAGAAACCTGCCAAGAAAACCCCATGATTGCTTTGCCTTAGCGTTGCCATAAGTCAGAAAACAACTTGAAAGCACACAGCAGCAGCAATAATATCTCAGTTAACAAAGCCTCTTAACAAACAAAATGCCTTCTTACAAAGCCTTTTTACACCCATCTAGCCCCCTTTCCACCTCACTCTGTCTAGCTGGATATTTTTTAGCAGCACCCACATTGGCAGGATAATGAAGGAGGATTTGATTTTAGATATTTGGCTGAATCAGTGTGTCTATAGTAAACAATGCAAGAAAGCTTGAGTGGGAAAGAGGGATTCTGTTCTAGCTGCACCTACTGCTGTCATGTGTGTCTGCCTACAACAGGCAAGTTAAATAGCAGCTGCCTTCAGAATCCCTTACAGAACATGTGTGGACAGCAAATAAAAAAGTCTGGAACAAATAAGGATAAGAAGAGAGTAGAAAAGCCTACCCCACCAGTTCTCCCGGCATATTAAAAACACCAGTAACATAGATCTACAACTTTGGCAACCAAAATATAAATCATAAGTAGAGGCTGGTGAAAGAAAGAAAAATTCACCTCTAGATGCATTTTTCGGAGGGGAAACCCTATAAAATTATATCTAGAAGGCTTAAAATATTTTTGTCAATTAATGCCAGGCCTATCTGACCTGGCTGTTTCATTTCTCATGTGCACACTGTTAGTTCTGAATTAAATCTTTCCTGAAACATGTTGAATTGCTCTTCTTTTCTGTGGTATAGGAACCTGTTCGTATTCTTTTCATGTTACTTCTGCCTCTGGTATCAAATTTTCTGTTAAAGAAGTAATGCTGAGGCACACATCAACTTTGTTAACTGAGGTATACCTCTGGTTTCCAAACTTGGTCCTCCAGGTGTTTTGTACTTCAACTCCCAGAAGCCCCAGCCAGCTTGGCAAAAAATTATGGGAGTCAGAAATTCTGCGTGCGGAAGTGCAAAACATCTGGAAGACCAAAGTTTTAAAAGTTATAAAAGTTAAAGTTATAAAAGAAAACTCATTGGAGAATATCACATGGAGGCTTATCACGGTTAAACCGTGGCTAAATCATTCCTAAAGTGCGCCGGTGTGATCTCCTGTCGCGCTTGTCTCCCTTGTTAAATTGCATCCGCTCTGCTCCCGTCATCAAAGCGTTCGCGAAGCATCCATTTCTTCAATAACAGGAGAAATGGCTGCACCGCAAACGCTTTGAAGATGGGAGCAGAGTGGGTACAATTTAACCACTGGAGACAAGTGCAACTGGTGGTCACACCAGTGCGCTTTAGGAACGATTTAGCCACATTTTAATCATGGTAATCTCTTGCATTTGTGTCTTTTTTGACATGCTTGTTCACACTAGCTGATCTTTTTTTTAAAAAATGTCAGTCATATGATGTGCATGTATGCACCATCAATACCACCCTGGGCTGTTTCCCGGGGCTCTGGAGATCCAGGCTACCAAGCCTCCCAGGGAGCAGGCAGTTCATGGGCTCCAGGATCAGGTGCGGGAAGTGATGGCCAACATCCCCAGGAATGTTGGAAGAGGAAGAGGGGGTTTTATTGGCTTCTTCAGAGGAGGCTTTGCCATTGTCATCCTCTGAGGCTGAGAGAGTGGGACTTGCCCAAGGTCATCCAGTAGTTTGCATGGCTCAGTGGGAATTTAAGTCCTTTTGGGGATCCCCACCGCCACCTATCTACCATGGGGAAGCCTGGCAAGAAGGCCACCCTTCCTCCTCCTCCTCTGGCACCTTCAGGAGTGCCTCTCCGGCCGCAGAAGGCTCAGCCATTGCGGCAGTGGATGCACAATGGGCAGGCAGTCCAGGGGCTCTAGGATTGGGCAGGGGGGCATGCCGAGGGAGTTTTCTTGGCCAGTTTCTTCAGAGGACACATTATCATTGCCGTCCTTTGAGACAGAGAGACTGGAGGCCCAGGTGAGGAGGCAGCCGGGATCCCTGAAGAGAAATGGATCAGTCACCGGCCAGCCTCAACAGACCTCCCCCAGAAAAAGTCCACCCAGTGAATTTCCATGGCTCAGTGGGGATTCAAACCCTGGTCTCCAGAATAAAGGACCTTATGGAATTACTTCTGGGTTGGAATGTAGGATGGGTCCTAGAAAAGGACAGGGGGGAAAATGGCGGATTTTGCCAAAACTGGTGAAGGATGGGATGCACCCCTGTGGCAACCCTCTGCCACAGTAATCCCTCCACTTCAGTTTGATGTGACTCAGGTCCGTCATTCCCACTGGCTGAACATGCCTGATAATCGCTTCTTTTCAAAAGGACCGCCAAAAAACTAGTGTCAGGAAGGAGCAATTTTTTTGCATTTGTCTCGCTTCAAAGCGAATCCGAACGTTCGCAGTTGCATCTGAAACCGTTTCAAAGGGGGATGAGGCACATTTAAAGCTGTCAGGATTTTGATGGGATATATAGTCAATGTTGAAATGTAAAGATGTGTGTGTCTGTATTTTTCCATGATGAGAAATCTGAATCACCGGTTGGTTTAAATGAAAATGTAAACTGGCTAATTTGAGTTTTTCAAACATCTCTCCACACCCTAGATTTTCCCTTAGTTTCTTCTTAAGTCTTTACAGGATATCTCCCACCACTAGTGTGACTGATCTGGACAAGAAAAGCTAAGAGTAGTAGCAGTATTTAATTGTACTATTGTTCTACATTGAGTAGATGAAATATCTACAAACATATAAATCTAAAGATGTAATATCTATGAATGGTTAAACAACAAGGGA
>CM034703.1:324628717-324644056 GCA_020142125.1 Phrynosoma platyrhinos
GCAACATGTATTTTGTACATTTCGATTGGCCCCATAAAGGTATCAGTTTTGTGGGTTCTGGAAGTTATTGTTCATTGGGCAATTGTCTCTTGTTATCTCTGCTGCTTTGATGTGATGCTGACACGGCCAATAAATGTCACTTAAAACCAATGATGTGGACTTGAATTGATTGACTCGGACTTAGACTTGGACTCAAGTTGCTTCAGTGACTGGACTTGGACTCAACTTGGCAATAACAGATTTACTTACTCGACTCGACTAGAGATTTGCAAATTTTAGCAACTGACTTACAGGAAAAGAGATTCCACCTCAACATTAGGAGGAATGTCTTGAGTCTTGACTGTAAGAGCTGTTTAACAGTGGAACCACTCCCTTGGAGAGTGGTGGAGCCTCTTTCTTTAGAGGTCTTTAGACAGAATCTGGATGGTCATCTGTCAAGGGTGCTTTGATTGTAGTCTTCCTGCATGGCAGAATGGGGTTGGATTGGATGGCCCTTGGGGTTGCTTCCAACTTTCTTCTATGATTCTATGACTTGCTTGTCTAACTTCATTCAGAAACAGCAAACATGTTAGACAATGGGCTTGAGGAAAGGGTTGAGATCTACTCAGCAGCCTGCTGCACATTGGATGAATCTTCTAAAGCAGGGATAGGCAACCTTTTTGAGCCAGGGGCCGGGTTGCTGTCCCTCAGACAATTGGGGGGGGCCGAAGCACCAAAAATAAATAAATAAATAAATAAATAAATAAGAATATTTTTTTTAAAAAAAATAAAAATATGCATGCACACTCTCTCAGCCATGGCAAAACCTCTGTAATAACAGCAATAATCAATATCAAGTAATAATAATAATCAATATCATCATGGCGGGTGGCGGCAGCGGCAGCGGGGGCAGGACCGGCCTGGGGCCAGTCCAAAGGCCTTGGGGGGCCGCATCTGCCCCCCCCCACGGGCCTTAGGTTGCCTACCCCAGTTCTAAAGCATTGGAGGAGCTTCTAAAGCTCACTAAAGCTTCTACCTCAAACCCATTGCCTGAAGTGTTTACTGTTCCCCTCTGAGAACTTCCCCCTTAACTTTGTGCACATCTTCTTGATTTTCTAGTTATTGAAATCCATCCCCTTCCCCACACCATCACCACCTTTTTTCTGTTAAAGTTGGCTCCCAGACTTGAGAGTCAACTTGAGACTTGACTTGAAAGTACCTCGCAAGGATCTGAGACTTGACTTGAGACTTGAAGGTACAGACTTGAGACATGCCTTGAGACTTAGAGTAAAAGACTTGAATACATCACTGCCTAAAACCATTACATCATTAACCCTTTCTTTACTTGGAGGAGAGACTATACCCCTCAACTGTGTTGTCCAGATAACAAGAGAGCTATGGGAGACTGAGATCATATAATTCAAATCAGGAAACACAACTTTTGTTCTTTAAAGAACACACTGGCCGCTTGAAAAAAAAATAGAGATGCATTTTTATGGTTCGGTTTCTTTGCAGTATTACAATTTCTTCCCACCGAAACATGTAGGAGGGGAAAGGATACACAAACACCAATTTATCTGCCAAAGTTACTAGAATGATTTTAATTGAATTGAATCTCCCCCAAGCCCACCCTTGCCCCACTGTCCCTTCACTCCTTGGACACACAACATTAACCGGAAAGACTGCTTTTTACAAGTAAACCCCACTGATTTCTGTGCATCATATAGTAGCCCGCTCGCCTGCCCCTCAGCAATGTCACCAGGTTAAAATGTGGTTTTCAGATTTGCCTCTCAGTTTTAATTATACTTGTCAGGGCATCAAAATACTGGATGCAAAAGCACTAGGCCATAAGCTTCAAGTTCAGAGTATCTTGAGGATGTGCAGTGACTGGAAGCAAGAAGCCAGCATCTTGAAATCCTGGGGTGCATCTACACTGTAGAAATAATGCAGTTTGACACCACTTTCAGTGCTGTAGCTCTGCCTATGGAATCCTGGGATTTGTAGTTATACATGGTCTTTAGCCTTCGTTGTCAAAGGGTGCTAGTGCTTACCAAACTACAAAACCCAGGATTCTGTAGTATGGAGCCCTGGCAGTTAAAGTGGTGTTAATCTGCTTTATTTCTACAGTGTAGATGCACCCTAAGTAAACCAGGAGTTTATTCAGTGGCAGCTGATGGCTTCCAAGCCAAGGGGTGGTGGAAACAGTAAATCGGAGCTAGGTTATGTATGGTCTGAACTTTAAAGGAACGATCCATGGTGCTGAACCTATTTGGGGCATGCAATTTAGCACCATGAACTAAAAAAATCACTCTGATAGACCAGACTCCACTCACATGGAAGCCACAATCCAGCGCTGCTTTTAGCAGATGAGGATCATCACATGGGAATATATATAGTTGAAGGTAAAACCCCTTCTCTCATCATATCTACAGATCTCATGGGCATCAAAACATTCACTCATTCTCTTTCTCCCACCCTCTTCCATGTAATTCCTCATGCAGTGACATAATCTGGCTATTTTGCAAGCCTCCATGTATCATCCCAGGAAACAACTATCCCAAGACATTTCGGATAAATTAAGATTGTGGCTAATGAAGGAGATAAAATAGTGGAATTCCTCCAGGATTGTTAAGAAAATATGTTGCATCAAGAACATGACTAGGGAGTTTATCACACGGAGGAAATCCCGTGCAGAAACGGGATTTAAAAGGCGGGGGAAACCTGCAAAAGCAGGCAGATTTTCACACACATTGCTGTTAAAATGGGGTTAACCCGAACGGAAAGTAGTCAGAAACTGCTTCTTTTTACTGTTGATTTTCCGAAAGTAAAAAGAAGCAGTTTCTGACTACTTTCCGTTCGGTTTAACACCATTTTAACAGCGTCATTGTCTAAAAATCTAACCGCTTTTGCATTTTTTTCCCAATTTAAAGCCCCATTTCCACACGGGATTTCCTCCGGATGATAAACCTCTAGGTTAGGCTATAAACATAATTTAAATGCACCTTTGCCTGTGGGCAAAGGAAGTAGACGAGGATGGGAATTCTGTGGCTCAAGTTAGCCTCGTAGCATCTTGTGTTATGCTTGACTCACTGGATCAATTTAAAAAAAAAATCCTCCCCCATTTTTCAGCCACAAATTGACTCCATAGGGGCCATTTTGGCCTCCAAGCACTGCTTCCCCCAACAGAAAAAAGTAACTTCTGGTCAGCCAAAATGTTAACTTCTAGACACCACTGATGAACTGGTGTGGCTTGCCAAGGAGCCAGTGAAGCCAAAATGGCCCTCTGGTCCTCAGAGTATACTAGACGACCGACAATAATTCCCTAGTTCTCCATCCAACTTCATCCAGCTGCACCATATTCTCTGGAGTCATTCTCATGACTATAAAAGAATTATGGGTATAATGTCACTAAAGCAGTGGCTATGTATTTCTCCTTCAACACCACCCAAAGGCGAAACTACTTCCGAAATCACAATTCTTTTTTCTTTAGAATTTCTTCCAAACAGTTCTGCTTACTGATAGCCAGCAAGTAGTAAATTTCTGACTGCAGTTAAAATTTCTACAACCAGCACATTTGGCACTGTGGCCTTCCTGCCTGGATTCCTTTAAATATGAAGACAGGGACTTTCATACTCAGACCACACAAGTCAATGTTTTCACCCTAGTGTGGATTCTCTCGTGTTTAATAAGGTTTGACCGCCAGCTGAAACACTTCCCACAAGAGGAGCATTTATATGGTTTCTCCCCTGTATGGATTTGTTGATGCTGGAGGAGGTCTGAACCCCGGCCAAAACATTTCCCGCACTCTGAGCATTTGTATGGCTTTCCTCTTTTAAGAATTCTCTGGTGTCTGAGAAGGTCAGAGCGGTGCCCAAAGCTTTTCCCACAGTCTGAACATTTGTACGGTTTCTCTCCGGTGTGGGTACGCTCATGTGCCAAAAGACCTGAGCTCTGGCTGAAGCTCTTCCCACACTCGGCACAAGTGTATGGTTTCTCCCCTGTGTGAGTTCTCAAATGTCTCACAAGAGCAGTGCGCTCACAGAAGCTTTTCCCACACTCGGTACATCGGTAGGGTTTCTCTCCTGTGTGGGTCCTCTCATGAGCCAAAAGGCCTGAGCTTTGGCTGAAACTTTTCCCGCACTCTGTGCACCTGTATGGCTTTTCTCCCGTGTGGGTTCTCTCGTGAGCCGAAAGACCTGACCTCCGATGAAAGTTCTTCCCGCAGTCGGGACAAGTGAATGGCTTCTCGCCAGTATGGGACCTCTCATGCGCTACAAGGGCTGAACTCTGGCTGAAACACTTCCCACACTCCCCGCATTTATATGGCTTTTCGCCTGTGTGAATCCTCTCATGCGTGGTGAGGTGCGACTTCCGGCTGAAGCTCTTGCCGCACTCTGCACAGTCATAGGGCTTCTCCCCTGTATGGGTCCTCTTGTGAGCAATGAGATGCGACTTCCGGCTGAAGTTTTTGCCACACTCTGGACACCCATACGGTTTCTCTCCAGTGTGGAGTCTCCGGTGTCTATATAAGCTTGAACTTTGCTTGAAGGTTTTCCCACAGTCCATACACATCTTCAATCCCCCATGGTTATAAATTCTTGCTCGGATTCTGGGTTCTTTCAGATCCCAGCGCCCTTTGTCATACGTTCGGATGGGGATATCCATTATGTTCTCTGAGTAGCTTCCATCTTCCATTATATGTGGGCTCTGAAGACTTTCAGATGTTTCTCCAGTGTCATGGAACTGAGAAACACTCCATGAGGTGTCACCTCTGAACGATACCTCATCTGGTTTACAATCTTCTAGATGGAGGTTGTCCTCTTCTTCTTCTTCCTCCTCCTCCTCCTCCTCACTCACACGACCATCACCTGCTGAGATCAACAGAAAACTCTGAGATGATGATGATATTTATTTATATCCCGCTTTCCCCCCAAAATTGGGATGCAAAGCAGCTTACAAATTAAAAAATACAGTTAAAAACATACATAAGTGGGCATTAAGAATTAAGCTAGTATAGTATTAAAATCTAGCATTTGAACTGTGGGAGAAATGAATGCTCAAATCAAGGAATTAAGATCTCTCTCACACAACCCAAAAAATCCAGAGAAGCAAGTTTCAGCATCCTTGTAGTAAAAATTGTTAAACAATGGACCAATTTGCCTTCACAAGTAATAAGGTTTGAACGTGTTCGGCCAAACGAACACATTTTTCAGCTATTTTTCTCCCCAAACATATTTTCAGGATTTGGGAGTGACAAAGGCTATGCAGGATACCCCTCACCTTTCCAAAGGTATATGGGGCTTAAGGGCTGCATGAATCCAACTCACTTTATATATAGGAAATTCAGAGACATTTGCACAGTCCTAGAGAATTGTAGAGAGGTCTACAGAGTTGTAGTCCAACATTCAAACCACTAAACCATGCTTACTCCTAATACATAGAATACATTGGAATGGCTATGCAGATTACACATATTATAGAGTGTCTTTATTCTTTTCACTGTTCTCTTTTAGGTTTTGTTGGGTTAGTTAAGGGTGATCTGTACATTTCCCTTTTTGCTTATTTTACCATTTTACTATCATTTACCACCTGATGAGCAAACCTCATCAAAAGCTACCATGATGGATTTTATGCCTTTTGATTGGTCTGTAATTATCACAGGATGAATTCTGCATTTTGCTGTTTTAAAAATTAAGTACTTGGAAAAATCAAATCCTCACCAAGTGATGCTGTGTCTTCCTCTCCCTCCTGTTTAAAGCGCTGTTCCTGTTCTGTGTCAGACAGAGGCTGCTCCGTGTCAGAAATATTTTCAGCCATCACCTGTGATTAAATGTTGGACAAGACAAGACAGGAAGAAGCGGGGAGTTCAGAAAAAGGAATAGCTTGGAACATAATTATGTGTTATTTTATGGAAAATGAAATATATATAAGACACAAATTTACTCCCTCAGTGACAAGGACTGTATATTTGGTTCAGGTCCCTATAGAAATGTAAAAGGGCTTCAGAGAAGCAGAGGCCTTGTCTGCACTCTGGAAATAAAGCAGTTTGGCATTGCTTTAACTGCCATGGCTCATCTTATAATAATAATAATAATTTTAAAAAATTATTTTTATCCTGCCCCTCTGCGTAACACAACCGGGGTGGCCTCATGGTTGCCATAAGTCGGAAACTACTTGAAGACACACAACAACGGAGATGCAGCCTATGTTTAAAATGTGAATTTTAAATGACGAATTTTAGATCTGGATTGTTTTAATATGGGCACATCTTATTTGTCCTTTTAAACTGATGTATATTTTAACCAATGTGTTTTAACTGATGTTGTTTGTTTGTTAATTGTTGTTGTTACCCACCTCGATCTATGGGCAGAGGCAGGTAGGAAATAATAATAATAATAATAATAATAATAATAATAATAATAATAATAATAATGTTTCCACATGCCAATGACAAGACCAAAAGGAAGATACACCAGCAAGGGAATTTAGAATCAGTATATCACCACTGAGAAGACCCTTTTCTCATGTGGCTTGCTGGACTCAGAAAAAGGCTTCTGATTTTGAGGGTGGGTAGGTACACAAGAGCCAGTATGGTGTAGTGGTTGGAGCATTGGACTGTGACACTGGAGATCAGGGTTCGATTCCTTACTTGGCCATGGAAATTCAATGGGTGACCTTGGGTGAGTCACATACTCTCCACCCCAGAGCATCACAGGCACCCCTGTGATAGGGTCACACTGTTGTTGAGTGCCTTCAACTCATTTCCAACTTATGCCAACCCTAAGGCAAACCTATGCTTGAAAGCAGTGCATGCAAAAGGGATCTGGAAGTCTTAGTAGACCACAGGCTGAACATGCGCCAGCAATGTGATGCAGCAGCTGGGAAACCAATGCAATTTTGTGTGGTGTTGTGTGCCTTCAAGTCATTTTGGACTTATGGTGACCCTAAGATGAATCTATCACAGGGTTTTCTTGGCATGTTTCTTGGCAAGTTTCTTCAGAGGGGTTTTGCCATTGCCATCCTCTGAAGCTGAGAGTGTGTGACTTGGCCAGGATCAACCAGTAGGTTTCATGGCCAAGCAGGGATTCAAATCCAATTCTCCAAAGTCATAGTCTACCACTCAAACCACTATACCATGGGTCACCTTAGGAGCACTGTAAGTAGGAAATGACTTGAAGGCACACAACAACAAGAAGGTAGAATTCAAAGACCTAGCTGTGTTCGTCTGGAAAATCAGTATGCAGAGGGATCTTGTATCACATTTGAGACTAACTGAAAGAGAGAAATTGGTAGCATGAAGTTTCATAGACTTGAGCCTACTTCCTCAGATGCGTGGTATCTGTGAGCCGCCTTGGGTCCCTTTCTGGGACAAAGTCAGGTACCTGGTCCTAAAGCGTTTGCAGCTTCAAAGATCCCACTCAGCACTTTGAATCGGGCGCTCATCGGCTCCAGCCCATCTCACCTGCTTCTCCCATCGCTTTGTCTCCCGTTGTCTCAGCAGGAAATCTTCCGCCAGTGCCACGACCTGGGCACAAATCTCTGGACTATGCTCCTTGACCCAATTCTCCATTGCTCTGGAAAAGACTCTCCGCTATTGTTTCCAGTAGAAAAGCTTATGAAGCAGAGAAAGGAGTGGAAGGGAAACAAAAGAACAGTGATCATTGTGACATTTTTTTTCCTACCAATCTTCTTCAACTGAGTTTTGGTGGAATAACATCCAAAATCCACAAAACCTTGAAAAAGTCCAAAAGAGTGATACCTTTATGAGACCACTCAAAATGCACAAAATACAAACAGCAAGCTTTCAAAGTTCCACTGGCTTCTTCTTCATCAGGCACGAAGGTTATGTGGACTTTGTTATGTGTTATGTTTTATCATTGTTACGTGGATTTTGGATGTTATTGTACTTTGCTGCATGGCCAACATGGCTACACCTGGATATGAATTCTGATGGGGAATATATCATTGTCTTCCTTTCCATACTCCTGCTCATGCGCAAACTCGTCGCAGCCGCCATTTTGGAAATAAAAATGGCGGGCACGGCGCACGCGGCCGCATGGACGGCAAAACGCGCGGCGGCGGTGGCAGGAGTCTGCCTGGGCCGGTAAGTCCGGCGACCTTGGCCGGAACCGGCCTGGGGGCTGTAGGTTGCCGGTCCCTGGTTTAGTCTTTTCTGCCAAAAAGTGCTGGTGCCTTACAAAACCACAAATCCCAGAATTTTGTATAATGTAGCCATTGCAGTTAAAGTGGTGTCAAACTGCCTTATTGCTACAGTGTAGATGCACCCTATGATTCCAGTTTAATTACGAAAGATGCATGTGACAGAGTCCTGGGATTTGCAGTTTGGAGAGGCACTGGTGCTCTCTGGTGCCCCTCTAGAAAACTCCAAATCCCAGGATCTCACAGAATGCTGCCAGGGTAGTGATAGTGGAATCCTAGTTCTGTAACGGTGTAATGGGGATGGGTCTCTAAGCACAACTGTATTTGCTGTCATCTTTTTCTCTAAAAAGAAAAAAAGAGAGAGAGAGATGGATGCAAACAAGGCTTCCATTTTTAGAAAGGATCTTGACAATCCAGAAATAAGGATACATAGTCAGGGGTAGCTGTATTGACCATAAAGCAATGTATAATAGCATCCCAAATCCACAAAACAGTGATACCTTTATTTGGCCAACCAAAATGCACACATCTGGGATCTCAGAAGAACTACCTTTTTGCATTGCTAATGGAATTAAAATTTTAATACCTGGATTTGGGAATGCTTTGTTCCCAGTGCCACATAACCAGGAGGAAGAATGAAAGCATAGGTATCTTTCCAAAGAACAACACGCCAACAGCACCTGGAGAAAATGCAAACCAGGGACTAACATTGTCTTTATATATTTTTTCCCCCTTCTGTATGATTCTTAACACCTTTGCCTGATGAAGAAGCCGGCGGAGATTCGAAAGCTTGCATAAAGTATTTTGTGCATTTTGGCATCCTGGATTCCTTATCCACAGATTCAACCATCCATGGTTTTAAAATATTTTAAAAAATCTATGGAAGTTCCAAACCGCAAACCCTGATTTTGTCGTGTTATATAAGGGGCACCATTTCTATGCCATTATATTGAATGGGATTTGAGCATCCATGGATTTTGGTATCCGCAGTGGGAGCCCAGGAACCAAAACCGAGTGGCTACTAAGGGTCCATTGTATCACTGTTTTGTGGATTTTAGATGTTATGGTACTTCACAAACAAGGATGATGCTGATGCAAAAAAATAAAGCAAAATAAAATATCCAGTCTTGACATTTGGATTGTATTCTCCTCCAAAGTGAGGATCTACATTTTATTTTGCACTTAGAGAAGGATTCAGAAGCCTAGAGACCCTTTGGGGGTCTTATTTGCCTGAGACTGGGTGGGTTTGGTCTGTTTGGGTCTCATTATAGTAAATAAATAAAGCAAATAATAAATAGATAATAGATAAATACATTTCTCCCCAACCCTTGCTTGCAAAGCTTTTCCTTCATTGCAACCACCACCCCTTTCCTCCAGAAAATTCACCTTTTTCTGCAGCAGCTGCAAGCCTCTGCAATGCAGTCTCCTTTTTGCAGGCGTCTCTTTCCCATCTATATTCAGGCTATAATTTAATTTAATTTAATTTAATTTAATTTTGGAATGATATAAAAACAGCCAGATTCCCCTATCAGGTCCAGGAAAGAGGCTTTGACAATCCTCAGCTTCCTTCTCCAATTTCAGGCCTCTCTGTGAAAACTCAGCTCTCTTGGTTTAACCCTTGGGATATCTTCTCTGCCAAAAGAGGGGATTAAAGTGCTTCAGACCTATAATATATGGTTATATATTATATAGTATATAATATATAGATGGTGGTGTGGGGATCCTTCTTTGAGTTGCCGTTCAGCTGCATCCGCACTGCAGAATTAATGCAGTTCGACACCGCTTTAACTACCATGGCTCCATGCTACGAAATCCCGGCATTTGTAGTTTGGCGCGGGATTTCACTTTTACTATTGGAGAGCTCTGGGGCCACAACAAACTACAAATCCCTGAATTCCATAAGATGGAGCTGTGATAGTTAGAAGTAGTGTCAAACTGCATTAATTCTGCAGTGCAGATGCAGCCTGATGTGGTTTTAGTATGTCTGCAGGTGGAAGATAAACAGGTGCAGCTTCCACCATTTCTCTTTGCCTAGAAAGCTGCACCCACTGAATTGCATATCTTCTGTTATTTGTTATTTTTTAAATACAATGGGCCCTTGGTATCCACTGCAGTATAGTTCCAGTATCCCCATGGATTCCAAAATCCGTGGATGCTCAAATCCCATTAAATACAATGGCAGAATAAAAGGGTGTCTTATATACCGTAAAATGGCAAAAATCAAGAATTGCTTGTTGGAATTTATATAATATAAATTTTATATTTTCAGGCCACAGATGCCCGAATCCCTAGATAAAGAAATATGGATATGGAGGGCCTTCTGTACAGAGACGGAATCCAGCTGAGCACAGTTTTGTAAAACTTTCAGCTTGATATGTCCCATTGTGAGAAGAGGAAAATGTTGGAGAGGAGCTGTATATGCCATCTTGAACTCTTGGGACTGAGGAAGGAGACGCTAATCTTGAAAAAAAGTCATCTTGACTGCAATTCCCAGAATCCCCTAGCCACTCGTGGCTTATGATGAACCCAGAATTGGTGGCTGATGTTGCAAAATGGTGGTGCAAAACCTACCATTGCTGAAGCAATATACCTCTGGTGTAGCGGTTTTAACCATGGGACTCTGGCGACCAGAGTTTGAATCCTGGCTTAGCCATGTAAACCAGGGTGCCCTGGGCAAGTCACACTCTCTCAACCTCTGAGGATGGCAATGCCAAACCCCCTCTGAACAAAACGTGCCAAGAAATCCCCATGATAGGATCGCTTTAGGATCGCCATAAGTCAGAAATGACTTGACTGCACATAACAACAACAAATACCTTTACATCAAAGCTTAGATATTTTGTTTAAATTACAGCACTGAGAATGTACATATCATCATGGCCATTGCAGCATTTCTAAGCTCTGGGGCACCATTTAAATACATAATACATAATAATAGTAGCAGTACTTGCAACAGCAGCACCTTGGAACAGGGTTATGTCATATTCCATATTCATGAAAAAGTAAGACGATAACATGAACATATCGAGCTAACCGTTATTCTTCAGTGACAGAATCCATACAAAAATTTAGGTAGATATAGAGAGGGACTATATTTCACCATGATCATGTCATGAATATTTATCCGATGGAGTAATCTGACGTAGCAAATTTCGTTTTTTCAATAACATATCATAAAACTGCTCACACTCTGTGACACAATTTTGGGTTTGTTTGCTTTTTGACAGCCACAATTTCAAGTGGGGATCTTTAAACCATTTTCGCAACAAAAACAGGACAAAATTGATATTTATATTAAAACGACGGGCAGTCTGGAAATATGGGGGGGAAAAGCACTGTCCAGTTTAAAACAATACATACGGTCAGCCTAGCAATAACTCATGGTGTCACACAGACCCCCAATTGACCTCCTCCTATACCACCCCATACATAATCCTTTGTAATGTTTTTGTACAAAGATTACTTGTAAATTGTCATCCCCATACATTACTGAATATACACTGGTAATAGTTGTGTTCTCAGCAAAATTAAAAGTATATCCTTAAATTACAATATCATATGCACAACTGAAATGCGTGTATATGTACATTGTTTCACGCATTTAAGTGAAACATTGGTAAGGTTGAATGTTTTTAAAGAAAAATTTAAGCTAGTAATAAAAATAATTTAATTTTTTTTTAAAAAAATTAAAAAAGGGGGGCTCTCTTTTCTCTTCCACGTCTTTGCTTTTATTGCAGTTTTATATGCTGTCCCTTGTTTTAAGAGGGCCACTGGGGTCAAAATCCATCCATCTATCTATCCATCTACAGGTTGAGAGAGTGTCACTTGCCCAAGGTCACCCAGTGGGTGTATATGGCCGAGAGGTGATTTGAACCCTGGTCTCCTGGACCAACATTCAAATCACTGCAGCACACCTAGTTTAAGGCCCGGGAATATGAGGTACATTTGTTAAAAAAAGCAACCAAAAATTGTAATTAATACACAGAAGTTGGTAATGCTCTAGAAGAAGGCTGCTAAAGTGAAAATTAGAAGAGGCTTCTGTTTCTTCAATGGTTGTATAGAAGTGGGAATTTCAGGACGTATTGCTTGTCACACAACCAAGTGACAAGCAACACTTGTTGAAATTTCCTCTTCTACACAATCACTAGAGCCAGGGTGGTGCAGTGGTTTCAATGTTGGACTATGACTCTGGAGACCAGGGTTCAATTCCCAGCTCGGCCATGGAAATCTATTGGGTGACCTTGGGCAAGTCACACTCTCTCAGCCTCAGGGGAAGGCAATGGCAAACTTCCTCTGAACAAATCTTGCCAAGAAAACCCCATGATAGGTTTGCCTTAAGGTCACCATAAGTCAGAAACGACTTGAAGGCACACAACAATAACAACAAACACAACCACTAAAGCAGGGGTAGGCAACCTTTTTGAGCCGGGGGCCGGGTTGCTGTCCCTCAGACAATTGACGGGCCGAAGCACCAAAAATAAATAAATAAATAAAAATTAAAAAAGAATTAAAAATTTTTTAAAAAATGCATGCACACTCTCTCAGCCCCAGAAAAGCCATGGCAAAACCCCTGTGGAGATTTTGCCAAGAAAACCCCAAGAACAAGTAATAACAACAATAATCAATATCATCATGGGGGGGCGGCGGCGGTGGGGGGGGCGGCGGCGGCAGGACCGGTTTGGGGCCGGTCCAAAGGCCTTGCTGGGCCGCATCCGGCCCCCGGGCCTTAGGTTGCCTACCCCTGCACTAAAGGGACAGGAGTGTGACTATACTGTATGCAACTGAGACAGATTATAAGAGAATAGAAATACTGTACTTGCAGCTAAACTGGTGTAATGCTGGATGGCTGCAGCATTTGTAGCATGTTTGGACATGGACACCACTAAAGAGAAAATCAGGACATTTCAGATTCCAGAGAGTCTCCTTCCTTGGAGGTCTTTAAGCAGATGCTTTGATTGGGAATTCCTGTATGGCAGGGGGTTGGACTGGATGGCCCTTGTGGTCTCTTCCAACTCTATGATTCTATGATTCTAATATTTTTCCCCCTGAGTAGGATCCAAACAGTTGACTTCTCTTCATCCTGGAGAGAAGTGACCAGCTGGCTGCCACAGAGCCCAGTGCTATTTAATATCTTTATCATCAGTGATTTGGATGATGGGTTAGAGGGCACATTTATCACATTTGCAGATCATACCAGTGTGGCATGGTGGTTTGCGTGTTGGACGATGACACTGGAGACCGGAATTTGACTCCTCGCTCGACCATGAAACCCATTGGTTGATTTTGGGCAAGTCACATGCTCTCAGCCTCAAGGGAAGAAGGCCATGGCAAACCTTATTTGAACAAATCTTGCCAAGAAAACCTGATAATAGGATTGTCGTAAGTCAGAAACAACTTGAAGGCACACAACAACAACAGCAGCAGCAGCAGAGTAGAACTATCAAAATCAATTTCAACAAGGAGAAAATACACACTTTGGCAGGAAAAAAATGAATAGACATTCCTGCTGATTTGTGTCTTACTGCATGGCAAAGGAGTTAGATTGGATGGCCCTTGGGGTCTCTATCCAGTTCTATGGTATAGCATGGGGGACATCTGGCTTGGCAACAGTGCATGCGAAAGGGTTCTAGGAGTCCTAGACCACAAGATGAACATGAGCCAACAGTGTGATGCAGCAGCTAAAAATACCAATTCTAGGCTGCATTAATAGAAGTGTAGTGTCTAGAGATTGAGGGAAGTCATAGTGCCACTCTATTCTGCTTTGGTCAGGCCCCACCTTGAATAAAGTGTCCAGTTCTGGGCACCACAATTCAAAAAGGATGTTGAGAAGCTGGAGCATGTCAAAGAGTGCTCAACAAAATGGCTCCTCTTCTTCATCCTGGAGAGAAGTGACCAGTGGGATGCCACAGGGTTCTGTCTTGGGCCCAGTGGTATTCAATGACTTGGATGAAGGAATACAAGGCATGCTTCTCAAATTTGCAGATGACACCAAATTAGGAGGAGTAGCTAATGCCCCAGAGGACAGGATCAAAATTCAAGAAGACCTTAACAAATTAGAAAGCTGTGTTACGATAAGTGGTTTTGATTGGGTTTTGATACCAAGATCCCTTTGGATCTCTATCAGAAGCCCTAGGCTGGAAAGGGCACGTCACGTGGGCACTCCAAGGTGAATCTGCATTTACAAGCCATTTGCAGATCAAAAGGCCAGGCATAGGAGCTGCAATACAGGACATTCACACCTGAAAAGATTTATGAGCCAGTCAGGATGTGTCCTTAAGGTGAGGAAAAGTTAAAAACCTACATCTCATCTCCCCTCTCCTGGAAATTGTCCACTTCAACGAATCCTTTGATGTTCAATAGCAACTCTTCGGCTTCTAGGGTTTAAATACTCCCCAAAATCTCAGGGAAAAAGGGGGGTCTGGATAGATTTCATGATGGTCCTGTACCATCCATGGTCTCTAGCTAGAGTCTCTGGCTCTACCTACTGTTCTTTTCAGTTGAGTCTATTCAGCAATGGAGCAACATCTTTGCAGGTAATTATCACCATTAGAAAGCCTTGTGTTCTTATCCAAGCTAACTACTTAACTCCTCAGTCTTGTGTGTGTGCATGTATGTTAGGGTGTCTTTGTATGCTTGAATCCTCAAATAAAGCATTGTTTCCATATCAGTCTCTTCTCTAGCCACCTCCGTAAACATAGGATAAAAGATCCCATAGAAGACTTGGACTTTAGTAATTCCCCAGGTTCAGAGTCTTCTCATTAGAGGAGGGCGGGACCACCTGGGCCTACAAAAGGCCCCACTGAGCCTTTCCTTCCCCCCTAGCGGCAGCAGGACTTCACATCTGGGCCTGTCTTTGGCCCCAACGCTGCTGCTGGCCTCGCTCTAGCCATTGGATGGCCTTGAGGAATCATTTCCTTTTTATAACTGCTTGGCCCTCCATGCAGCTGCAGCTGAAACTAAAGATTGGAGTCAGCTGGGTACTCATCTTCCCCCCTGCATATTGTAGCTGACCGTAGTCTGGGGGCGGATATTCAGGTGGTGCGGGGGAGGGGGAGGTATGGCGGTAGCAGAGCCAACAGATGTTACAAAAGAAGGAGGGATCGATGTTTGATATCTATCCCTCCTTCAGTTGGCTCTACTTCCCAGGATAAGTTGGAGAGCGCTCCAACCATTCCACTGACCCTCAACCTGCTCCTTTGC
>CM034703.1:324645532-324659190 GCA_020142125.1 Phrynosoma platyrhinos
TTATCTTCCAGGTGTTCACAGACTCTCTGTTTAATGATCTGCTCCAGAGTCTTTCAGGGTATTGATGTAAGACTAACTGGACGATAATTGTTGGGATCCTCTTTTTCCCCCTTTTTGAAGATGCCCTCCTCCAGTCCGCTGGGACCTCTCCTGTTTTCCAGGAGTTCTCAACGATTATTGCCAATGGTTCCGATATTACGTTTGCCAGTTCTTTTAATACCCTTGGATGTAATTCATCTGGTCCTGGAGACTTATATTCATTTAGATTAACCAGATATTTCTGTACTATCTCTTTACTTATTCTGTGCTGAAATTCTCCTATTCTGTCCTCTGCTCCATTATCCTCAGGTTGAGCACCCTTTGCCCTTTCTGCCCTTACTTCCCTCCTCCTTTCCTAACATTATTGTCATTTCCAACAATTCATGCCTTCTCATGATGTGTCCAAAGTACGACTGCCTCAGTTTGGTCATCATCGCTTCCAAGAAGGTTTCTGGCTTGATCTGCTCTAGGACCCATTTGTTTGTCTTTTTGGCTGTCCACGGGATCCTCAGCACTCTTCTCCAGCATCACATTATCTCAAATGCGTTGATTTTCTTCCTATCTTCTTTCTTGACTGTCCAGCTATCACATCCATCCATGATCATAGGAAAAATGATGGCTTGTATGATTTTGACTTTTGTGCTGAGTTGTATATCTTTGCATTTTAGGATCTTTTCTATTTCTTTCATAGCCTCCCTCCCTATTCTTAATCTCCTGATTTCCTGACTGCAGTCCTCATTTCTATCAATGTTTGTTCTCAGGTATGGGAATTCTTTTACTATTTCTATTTCTTCATTGTCTAGGTTGAATTTGTGAAGGTCCTTGGTGGTCATTATCTTTGTTTTCTTTATGTTCAACATTAAGCCTACCTTTGCACTTTCTTCTTTGATCTTCCTTAGTAGGTGTTCCAGATCTGGGAGGTTTTCTGCTAGTATTATGGCAGTATCCCTGCCTCCTCCAGTTTTCACTATAACAACCTTCTGAGATTCCACTCAAATATTAGGAAGAACTTCCTGACAATAAAAGAAGATGCTGCTTGAGATTTGTAGTGGAGTCTCCTTCTTTGGTTTTTTTTAAGCAGAGGTTGGATGGCCATCTGTTGGGGGTGCTTTGATTGTGATTTCCTGCATGTCAGAAGAGGGCTGGACTGCATAGCCCCTTGTGGTCCCTTCCAACTCTAGGGATCTTATCCCACGGGGCCAAAAACAGCAAGAATCCACTAAGAATCAGGCGCTATAGCGCTATACATTCCCGGGTGATCACACGACGTCGCTCAGAATCGGCTAAGAATCAGGCGCTATAGCGCTATAGTTTTCTGGGTGATCACACGACGTCGCTCAGAATCCGCTAAGAATCAGGCGCTATAGCGCTATAGTTTTCCGGGTGATCACACGACGTCGCTCAGAATCCAACAAGAAACCGCTCGGAATGCAGCATCATTCGGGTTCTTTTGAATGTCGGTTTCAGCGGGCATTGCAATAGCGCTAGCTTATCCATAGCGCTATTATAGTGCTAGCGCCATATTTATACTAGCGCTATAGTACTGCAATGATGCTCATATCGCTTTCTTGCCACTTTTGAGAGCAGCGTGGGATAAGGTCCTCTGATTCCCTGATTCTGACCTTTGATTAGTTTTTTTCCTATCAGCAAGTGAAAGGGTTAAAGGGACAGAGCACTCCCTCCTAGACAGGGCCAGAGGAGGAATGCCTTTGAAATTGGAAATGCATTCCCCTTCCGGTCCTTCCTCCTCCTCCTCCTCCTCCTCCTGGCTGCCAAAATGCAAGAGCCTTTTGGATGCATTTTGGTACATTTCTGGTGCATCTGAGATTGCAGACTGGCCAAGGCTGAAACACCTCTGGAGGAGTGAGTGAATGAGTGAAGAAAGGCAAGTGAAGATTGGGATGGGGATGGAAAGAAAGCTTAGAAGAGGGATGAAAGGGACAAATGGAAACAGGAGCAGCACAAAAGGATGAGAAGGTAGAGCTTGCAAGGAGGCAAATGGGCCAGAAAAACCACCTTTGCATCCATCATCCCATGCAACTCATGCCCATTGAGTTCCACCACTAACCTATTCTCTCCAACTGGACCAGTTTGGCCAGATTACTCCTCTGCCATCCCACTTCTCCAACTCCTTTAAAAATGTCCCAGTTTTTTTTCACCTCCAACCTTCCCCCTTTGTCCTCAGCTTTCTTCATTTGCTGCAAATTGAGTTCCAAGTGCGGAAGCAGTTTGCTCTCAGCAGAGAGGAGAGGAGAGAAGGGAGGGATGCATCTACAGTGTCCTCCAGATTTTTCTAAACATTGGTCCTCCAGATTTTTTTTGGACTTCATCTCCCAGAATTCCTGAATGTTGGTCAAGCTAGGTAGGACAGGGCCTCTGGGAGTTGAAGTCCAAAAGACCTGGAGGACCAGAATTTGAGAATATCTGATCTACACTGTAGAAACAATGCAGTTGACCACTGCTAGACTAATCTATGTAAAAAGATGGAAGGACAAATTCCAGAGATGTCTGAATGGATATGGAAGTTGATTTTATAGAATCGTATGATTTTACAGAAATCAATAAGTTAACTCAGTTGATCAGAAACAAAGGCATAGAGGAATTTAGGAAAGACTGGGCAGCTGTGTTTGACTATCTAAAATAATGGGGGAGCACAAGCGTTAGAATAATAACATATAAACAAACCTATCAGTTTGAAGTTGGGATCTTGATAAGGAGTTAATATCAAGACTCAATGACAAAGTAAAATAATGTGAAATTAACTGAGAATATAACTTGGATAAAATAGTGGAAAAGGATTTAAATCTTCCTTTTTTTAAGGGAAAAGTGATTGTATATATTATAACATTATTATTAATAGCCAAAGAATAGAGGTTGGAAGTCATTTTATTATTTTGATGTGTCTGAAGTTGTTTGTCTTATTTTAGTGTGTTGTTATTGTTACTGTTATTGTTATTGACTTTTTTAATGCTCTGTTAAAAATATATATTTGAAAAAGAAAGAAAGAAAGAATGCACTTTGGACATCACTTTTAGTGCTGAGGCTCCATCTTGTAGAATCTTGGGAATTGTGGTTTTGCAAGCTCTTTAGCGTTCTCTGCCAAAGTGTGCTGGTGACTCACCAAACTACAAATCCCAGGATTCTGTAAGATGGAGCCATGGCAGTGAAAGTGGTGTCCAACTACATTATTTCTACAATGTAGATGCACCTGAAAAAGAGTCTTGTCCTTCCCAGTAGGATCAGGGAAAAGCAAACCGATCCTAAAGGGGATCAGCGCAGATGAATGTTCACCTTGTACATAAAAAAACACAGAATAAAATCCTAGAATACCAGGCAGATGGCGAGACTGAGATCCTTTCCCCTGATTTCCTGCGTGCAGTAGGCTATGGATTATCATTCGGTGATGTGACTCTCTAAGGACAGTTGAGTCTTCTTTATCTGGGATTCTGAAATCTAAAATATTCCAAAATCCAAAATTGGCCACATAGGTGGGTGAGATAGTGACACCTTCGCTTTCTGGTGATTCAGTGCACACAATATTTGTTTTATGCACAACGTTATTAAAACTATTGTGTATAAAATTATCTTCAGGCTATGTGTACGAAACATAAATGAATTCTGTGTTTAGATTTGGGTCCCATCTCCAAAATATCTCATTATGTACAGTCGGTCCTCCTTATCCATAATTTTTTTATCCACGGATTCAAGCATCCACAGCTTGACAATATTCAAAAAAGTATAAATTCTAAATACCCAACCTTGATTTTCCATTTTATAGAAGGGACACCTTTTTGCTATGCCATTATATTTAATGGGAATTGAGCATCCACGGATTTTGTTACCCACGGGGGATCCTCAAACCAAACCTCAGTGGATAACAAGGACTCACTGTATACGCAAATATCCCAAAATTTGAAATCGAAAAGACCTTTAGTCCCAAGCATGAATTTAATGTTTAGACTTGGGTCCCATTTCCAAGATAGCTCATTCTGCATATAAAACTATTTCAAAATCTGGGGGAAAAAATTGAAATCCCAAACACATCTAGTCCCAAGCATTTCGGGTAAGGTGTATATATGTGTATGTGAGAGAGAGAAACAGAGAGCGGTGTCAGAAAGAGAGAAAAGAAGAGAGAGACCAGATTGGCTCTAAATCAATGGTTCCCAAACTTTGGTCCTCCAGATTTTTTGGACTTCATCTCCCAGAATTCCTGTCTTTTGGCCAAGATGGCTAGGGCTTCTGGGAGATGAAGTCCAAGCACCTGGAGGACCAAAGTTTGGGAACCGTGGCTCTAAATGTCTTCAGCTCTGGTCTACCTACTCAGAAGATTGTGCCGAAGAAATGTATTCCTCTCGAGAAACAAAAAAGGCTTCCCGCCTCTCTAGAATGGCCTGCTATAATTCTATGGGGAATATTATTTGTCCAGAATAATTGCATTGCATCCCGTTTAGTAACACCGACTCTCTTTTCCAGACCTGTATTCGAGAATTAAAAAATGGAGGAACAAGACCTGGCTGGATCTAATGAACCAAGGGAGAGACTGGAGGAGGTAGGAGGAGGAGGCCACGTTCTTGTCCAAGAGGAGACCATTGCAAAGTTTGTGACTAAAGCAACTCCCCAGCACATTAAACAGGAATCGGAAGAGGGGCTGCAACAGGGCTGGGAAGCCCAGTGGTCGGAGTTCTTGAATGCCCCGCAGTCCCCTTGTTCAAAATGGGAAAACGTACCACCTCAGTCAGGGACTAGCACTAAAGAAGTCGTAGCGTCTTCCAAAAAAGTAAGTGAAGTGTGCCATTGGCCTCAAAAAGACTATGCCACCCAGACTGTGGGAAACCCTTCGGACAAAACCCCCAAGTCCTTCAAAAGTCTGGACTTTCCTTTGGAGGTGAAAGAAGAGGTTCTGGATGAGGACGCCCTTGATTTGGAGACACGGCGCCAACAGTTCCGGCGCTTCTGCTACCAGGAAGCCCACGGGCCCCAAAAGGTCTTCGACCAGCTCTGGGAGCTTTGCCATCGGTGGTTGAAACCAGAGAGACGCACCAAGGAGCAGATCCTGGAGCTGCTGGTCTTGGAGCAGTTCTTGACCATCCTTCCCCAAGAGATCCAGAACTGGGTCCAGGAGAGACGTCCGGAGACGTGTTTGGAAGCTGTGGCCCTGGCGGAGGATTTCTTAATCAGAAAGCCGGAGGCTAAGGGAAGCCAGGCAAGGCTTTCATACAGTCATAGAGTTGGATACCCCAAGGGCCATCCATTCCAACCCCATTCTGCCATGCAGGAATATACAATCAAAGCACCCTCGACAGATGGCCACCCAGCCTCTGTTTGAAAACCTCCAAAGAAGGAGACTCCATTACACTCCAAGGCAGGCTATTCCACTGTTGAATAGCTTTGAATGTCAAGAAAGTTCTTCCTAATGTTGAGCTGGGATCTCTTTTCCTGTATGAAATTGAAGGCTTTCACAGCAGGCATCCATAGGTTTTTTTGGGGGGGTGGGGTGGGTTTTTCCAGCTATGTGGCCATATTCTATAAAAGTTTATTCCTGATGTTTTGTCAGCATCTGTAGCTGGTATCCACAGATGCTGGCAAAACATCAGGAATAAACTCTTATAGAACATGGCCCCATAGCCTGAAAAATCCACCAAAAAAACCTCACTTCTTTTCCTGTAGTTTAATAATAATAATAAAATTTATTTCTATCCCTCTGCAAACCCAACCGGGGCGGCAACCATTGCTCCATGTCCTTGTCTCAAAGAGCTAGCAAAAGCTGCCAGCTACCTTGGAATTTCTCTATTAATTTAATTAATTTAATTTATACCCCACCTTGCTCCCAGCAAGGGACTCAAAGCAGCTCACAGAAATTTAGAATAAAGCCCAGCTGAAATCTTATTTTACAAAAGTTTAAAAACAATTAAACAAAAGATTCTTATTTTTTTTAAAAAAAACACATAGTTAAAATCATTCAGTCCTCTCCCAATAAAACATAATTTAAATATAAAAGCATAGCATACAGTATCCAAAACACCCTTCTCCCGCATCATTTAAGCAACAAATGTCTGTGTTAGAATTGCTTTGCACCTCTCAAGGAGCACAGGTTGGAAAGGTTACTGTTTAGACTACAAATCCCAGAGTTTTATGGGAAATTGTGGGATTTGTAGTCCAAAAGTATAAGTTGAAGCTCTGATCATAAAGCCTTGGGTTTAATTCTTGACCTTTCCAGGGAAAGACTCTTTTTGAGCTGCTTCCCATGTTTGTGGTCTGACACCACTTTTAAGTGCTGTAGATCCAGCCTATGAAATCCTGGGATTTATAGTTTTACAAACTCCTTTGCCTTTTGCACCAAAGAGTGCTCGTGCCTCGCAAAACTACACATTCCAGGATTCTTTAAGATGGAGCCGTGGCAGTTAAAATGGGTGTCAAACTGCATTATTCCTACAGTGTAGATGCATCCTTGGGTGGTGATGTATAAAGGGCCCAGCTTCACTAGGATCTCTAACCTTCCTTTCTCTTGAGGCTCACTTTGTGTTTTAAAATGGTGTCTCCCATTTCTGTTTCAGATACCAGGACCTTTGAAAGAATTGGCTGCTAGTTCGCCCATGCTGGAACAAGTCCCTTCAGATGCTGCCAGGTTGAAGCTGCAGTTGGATGCTGATGCCAAGAAAGAAAGTGATAGAGAGGCCGTCTTGTTGGGTATGTGTTAGGGCAGCAGTGTAAATCATAGGGCCTTCCAAATGGTGCTGGACTACAACTCCTAGCATTCCTCACCATTGGCTGTGTTGGTTAGGGATGCGGGGATTTGCAGTTCATTGTCAGCTGGAGGGCCACACAATTCCCACCTTTGGTTTAGACCAGAGGTAGGCAACCTTTCCCCTTTAAGGGCCGAGGGACTTCAGCTCCCAGAATCCCAGGAGCTATTGGCCAACATGGGACTATTGGCCAACATGGCTGAGGCTTTTGGGAGCTGAAGTCCCTCGGCCCTTCAAGGGGAAAGGTTGCCTACCCCTGGTTTAGACAAATGTCAGTAGCATTCAGAGATCCTAAGGATATCATTCATGCACATTGTTGTGGTTGTCTGCCTTCAAGCCATTCCCGACTTAGGGCCACCTAAGACGAACCCATATGGTGTTTTCTTGGCAAGATTTGGTCAGAGCGGGTTTGCCTTTGGCTTCCTTGGAGCCTCAGAGATCACCCATTGGGTTTCCATAGCTGAGCAGGGATTCGAATCCTGGTCTCCAAGGTCCTAGTGCAACCTCCAAACCACTACACCATACTGGCTTTCTGATATTTATGTACCGTATTTTCCGGCGTATAAGACGACCCGTGTATAAGACGACCCCCCCATTTCTCCAGTCAAAATATAGAGTTTTAGCACCTCTATCATTATATCCGGCGTATAAGACGACCCCCCCACTTTAGCCACAGATTTTGCAGGTAAAAAAGTAGTCTTATACACAGGAAAATAAGGTACATAGCTTTATCCAAAATAAAAAACAACCCAAAAAACAATTATGAACAGTTTTTCCCAATAAAAGATATAAAGATAAATAATTTATCTTTTAAAAAACACACCCAATAACAACAATTGTTATACCAATCACACAAAATTCTGTACTCAATGGCCTTGGACCATTCTGAACTATTAGAACTGAGAGGGGGGAAATCTGGGCATTGTTGAGCTA
Organism: Phrynosoma platyrhinos; assembly: GCA_020142125.1. Lineage (NCBI taxonomy): Eukaryota > Metazoa > Chordata > Lepidosauria > Squamata > Phrynosomatidae > Phrynosoma > Phrynosoma platyrhinos. The sequence goes on from CM034703.1 coordinate 324,653,248, forward strand.
CAGCTCCCATTATCCCTGACCACTGACCCTCCTCACAAAGGCTTAAGAGACCTGGTGGCATAGTAGTTAAATGCCTGTACTGCAGCCACTCACTCACAAACCACAAAGTTGTGAGTTCAGTACCAGCCAGGGGCTCAGGGTTGACTCAGCCTGGCATCCTTCCAAGGTAAAATGAGTACCCAGCTTGTTGGGGGCAATTGGCTTACACATTGCAAACCACTTAAGTGCAATGATAAGGGGTATAGAAATGTACTTGCTATTGCTATTGCTATTGCTTGATGGGAGTTGGACTCCAACAACAACTTGGGTGGCATCATCCCATCAATAAATACTAAATGTTATTATTTAACATTTCTAATTTTCCCAACAGGAGCTAAAAGTGGTTTGTATGGACATTCACCCTGTTTCCTTATTCTCAAGTCAACACCATGATACAGATGAGGCTACCAATAAGTAACCTAGTGCCTTCTAATGGGTTAGAACTGCATTTCCCATAATCCTTGACTATTTGCAGTGCTGTTTGGAGTTTATGGGAGTTTTAGTTTTAGAACATCTGGGTGGCACTAAGTTGACTACCCTTGGATTAAAATGAGAGGTAATAACTCACCCAACTTTTCTCAGGGCGACCTGATGTCCTAACCGCAGAGGAGGATGAGGCATCGCAAAATGTAGAACAGTCAATAAAAATGGAGGACATGACCAAAGAAAAGCTGAAAACACTAAAATCAATGTAAATTCATGCTTCTTAGTCCTGCTTAAAATGGAGGACATTTTGGAATTCCTCCTGGACAGAGGTTGAAATGTAGGACCTTCTCTGCTACCGCTCCCAGATTAAGGAATGACTTGCTGGACGAGATCCGTCTTATTACTACCTTAGACAGCTTTCGGATCTCTTCCAGGAGGCCTTCCTTGAATAGTTATCCCGGCCCTAAGAGTTAGCTAATTTCCCTCCTTTTGAAGCCGCTGCCATTGTGATCGAGCCATTGTGATTGCTATATTGTGATTCTATGTGATTTATTTTAGTATGTTTTAAATTGTTAAAGTTTAATATCTTTTTAAGGGGGGTGTGAATTTTTGGGGTTTGTATGTATTTTACTGTTGTAAGCCACCCCGATTGCATTGCATAGGGGTGGGATATAAATAAATTTTATTATTATTATTATTATTATTATTATTATTATTATTATTAGGACATGTTATGGAAAAGAAGGATGTCTGGTTGCCCTGATTTCCCCCCGTAAAATTCATAGCAATTTGTGTGTATGTTTCTCTTGTTTGAATTGCAACATATCTTTAAAAACAAGCCTGCACAAGTTACTAGTCCTGTAAATAAATAAATACCAGCTTGCTAGGAGTGGTTATCCTGCATTTCTGGGGTGGTTATGAAAGAATAACCATCACAGAAACAGATACTACTGATCTCCTAATCTTGTTTCTTTATAATCTTTGCTAATGGAGCAGTTTTATCTGTCCTCAATCAGCCCTCTTTGTGTCTGTCTTGCGGTTCATCTGCACTGTAGAAATAATCCGGTTTGACAGTACGTTAACTACTCTCACTCAATGCTGTATTATTCTAGGAATTGTAGCATTGAGCCAGGGTAGTTAAAGCGGTGCCAAACTGAATTATTTCTGCAGTGTGGATGCAGCCAAGGTTGTACAAGAAAGGACTTTCATCTTTTGCAGCTTACATGGAAACTAAGCAAACTGGTGGAGTAGAACTATGATATTTCCTTGCATTGAATTCCAGATGTCCTTGGAATTAAATATCAGGAGAAGCCTCTTATGGGAACCAGGTTTTTAACAACCGAGTTGTTAAATGCAGCACTGTTTTAAGTACAGTATCACTCTGTTACACTGGGCAGAGCCTGGAAAATTTATTCTTGTGATCATGGCTCTCATTGCAGGCTGGAGGATTCTGCGAGTTTTAAGCTCCTCAAAAGTAATTTGTCCAAGCTCTGCCCATTGTAATAGAGCAGGGGTAGGCAACCTTTCTCCTTTAAGGGCTGAGGGACTTCAGCTCCCAGAAGCCTCAGCCATGTTGGCCAATAGCCCCATGTTGGCCAATAGCTCCTGGGATTCTGGGAGCTGAAGTCCCTTGGCCCTTAAAGGGGACAGGTTGCCTACCCCTGTAATAGAGAACCTGTGTGAGGCAACCAAGCGTCATGATAGCTGAGAGATTCTGGAGTTTTAGATCTAATCTGTACTATAGGAATGATGCAGTTGGACACCTCTATAATAATAATAATAATAATAATAATAATAATAATGTTTTATTTATAACCCGCCCCTCTGCTCAGCAGTCGGGGCGGTGTACAACAGATTAAAAATACAACAGATAAAAACAATTCCTACCTCCCACCACTAACCCACTCACCCTTAAAACAAAATTAAACCATCATAAAACAGAATTAAACCATCATAAAACCATCATAAAACCATAATCTAACTGCCATGGCCCAATGTTGTGCAATTCTGGGATTTGTAGTGGCACATGAGCTCACTGTCAGAGAAGGCTAAATATCTCGCAAAACTACAAATCCCAGAATTCCATAGCATTGAGTCAGGGCAGTTAATGCAGTGTCAAATTGATTTATTTCTGCAGTGCAGATTTGACTTTAGTCTCTCCCAAAGTAACTTGTCCAAGCTCTGACTATGGACTATGACTAAAGTGTTTTATTTCATTCCACCAGGAGATGATCAGATGAAGACAAAAGAAGAGGGAATTCTTGGTCTGGAAAGATCCGAGATAGTAGAACTCAAGGAGACATCATTGGGAAAAGCCAAAGGAACCCCCTTCTCATTTCATGGTGAGGAAGGGACAGTGCCTGAGAATCAGCCAGAACCACTAGGTCTCCAAGAAAGCGAGCCCAGGAAGGGAGCAGAAAGGGTTTTGCTTTCTGAAGAAGGCTCTGGAAGCATAATGAACAAAGAGATACGCCAGCGTAAGTCCAAAAAGACCTGCACAGAATGCGGACACCTCTGTGAAGTCTTTGACCTTCCTTCAAACCAGAAAACACAAACAGAAGATGAGTTTTACATCTGCCCACATTGTGGGAAGACTTTCAAGAATGGTGTGTCTCTCGCTTCACAGCAGGGGACTTTGGTTGCGGCTAAACCCTATCCATGCTCCGAGTGCGGCAAAAGCTTTGGCACAAAAGCTTCCCTCCTGAAGCACAAGGGGACCCACTCGGGAAAGAAACCCTATGTGTGCTCCGAGTGTGGAAAATGCTTTACGACTAGCTCCAACCTGATCTACCACAATATTGTCCACACGGGAGAGAAGCCACACAAGTGCTCCGACTGTGGCAAGAGCTTCCACTGGAAGTCGTCCCTGATCACCCACGAGAGGACCCACACGGGAGAGAAGCCGTATGAATGTCCTGAGTGCGGGAAGAGCTTCGGCAACAGCTCCCAGCTTCTACGGCATAAACGGGTGCACACAGGTGAGAAACCGTACCATTGCTCTGAGTGTGGGCGAAGCTTCAATCAGATTGCTTCTCTTATTGCACACAAGAGAATCCACACAGGAGAGAAGCCCTACGAATGCTCCGAGTGTGGGAAAGGTTTCGGCACCAGGACGAACCTGATGATGCACAAAAGGGTACATACAGGAGAGAGACCATATAAATGCTCATACTGTGGGCAGAGCTTCAGTCAGCGGACTCACCTTATCATCCACGAGAGGACCCACACAGGAGAGAAGCCCTACACATGTCCCGAGTGTGGGAAAAGCTTCAACGCAAAAGCACCCCTCATTACCCATCGAAGGACCCACACTGGAGAGAATCTTTACCAGTGCTTCCAGTGTGGGAAAAGCTTCAGCACGAGCTCTAACCTCCTGAATCACAACATTATCCACACGGGTGAGAAACCCCACAAATGCTCGGACTGTGGCAAATGCTTCAACCGGAAGTCCTCTCTCATAACACACCAGAGAACCCACACGGGGGAGAAGCCCTATGCTTGCTTTGAGTGTGGGAAGCGTTTCATTTCTAGCTCAGACCTCACAAAACATAAAAAGGTCCACAGAGGAAAACGTGCAGCCAGTGCTGAAAGCTTTGTTCACAGCCCGGCACTTCCAGAGCCAAGAAGCTTACACCCAGGAGAGCAGCCATCGTAGGGCCAAAATAAGTGGAAATGGTAGTGCCACCCCTTTAAATATTGGTCTCCCCTGGCCATAAGTAACATGAGGGCTGGAGGTTATGATTTCAAGAGTAAAAGAGGGGTGGGGGGTTGGTGGGGGTAAAGATTCTGTCTCCTGTACGGCTTATATCTCTGCAGATATTTTTCTCCTAGGTAGAAAAAGGGTCTGGAGTTTAGGACTAAGCCACAGGTAGGAGGACTTTTTAATAACTTATGGGTTACATGAGTAGGAAGTTCTAATTCTCCTCTAAAGCTTGGAAAAATTACTTTTTTGGACAACAACTGCCGGAATCTGTCAGCCAACATGGTTACTGGCTATCCTCAGCAGTTTGCTTTTCCATATTCCTGCCCCTGTAAAGGAAGGGGACCCTTGCAGGTCGAATCTCCCTTATCCAGAATTAAAATCTAAAATACTCCAAAATCCAAAATCGCCCAAATGGGTGGCTGAGATAGTGACACCTTTGTTTTCTGATGGTTCAGTGGATACAAACTTTATTTCATGCACAAAATTATTTAAAAGATTATTTATAAAATTATCTTCAGGCTATTCACAGAAGGTGTATACAAAACATAAAACAATTTTGTGTTTAGACTTGGATCTCATCATGCATTTACATGCAAATACAGGTATTCCAAAATCCAAAAGACTTCTGGTCCCCAGCATTTCAGATAAGGGAGACTGAACCTGTAATAGAGAAAATTCAGGGGAGGGGGAGCTGCAAAAAAGTAAGAACCTTCTCTCATTTTCACTCTTAAAGTTGGACACACCCCTCACAAGAATTTATGCTTTATAGGTATGCGTTGAAAACCATACTGAAAGAAACAGGCTCTCATGTTTGATTTGGGCCTTGATTTTAAAATGGCCAGTCCCTGGTCTTTAGTTCTGCATAAATTATTTGCATAAGTTGATCCTTGCAGAAATTTTCTTATCACCTAGAACCACATAAGGGTGCTTACAATGGTAGAAATGTTGTGAACCCCCCCCCCCTCTTTATTTTAAAATGCAGACCAACCTCCCTTTTGATCACAGCTTGGAAGTGGCCATGCAGGTTGGAGGATTTGGGGAGTTACAGTGAAAAAAATCCAAAATCTACAAAACAACAATACCTTTGAGGGGAGAGCAACAAGTATAAAATACATCATGCAGGCTTTTGAAACGCCACTGGCTTCTTCATCAGGCAAAATACAGATTTAAAAATCATACAGGAGAAGAAAAATGTTTATGTTATAGCCATAAGCCTATGTTTTATATCACATATTGTTTTTGTTCAATTTTGTTAAAGTTAATTTGGCCTGGGGGAATCTTAATGCAGGCAGAGGCCACTCGCTTCTTGGCCATGTGGGGACAAGACAAAGGCCAGTTAAAATTTAAACTCTATTAGCAGCATAAAGTAGCTGCTTTTGGGATCCCAAGAGAAGTTACTTTACTGCTGCTAATGGAGTTTTAATATCTTTTGCTTGATGAAGAAGCTGGTGGAGCTTTGAAAGCTTATATGATGTATATTGTGTTTTTTAGTTAGGGGGGAAGGTACAGGTCAAATTATTGTGAAGCGTAAATATATTCCCTATTACCATGTATGGATGTGAGAACTGAACAGTTAAGAAAGATGATAGGAAGAAAATCAACGCCTTTGAGATAATGTGGGGCTGGAGAAGAGTACTGAAGATCCCATGGATAGCCAAAAGGACAAAGAAATGGGTCCTAGAGCAGATCAAGCCAGAGGTATCCCTAGAAGCCAGGATTACAAGACTTCAGACTGTCGTACTTTGGACACATCATGAGAAGGCATGAATTGTTGG
>CM034703.1:324673044-324689810 GCA_020142125.1 Phrynosoma platyrhinos
GAGGCAGAGAAGGTCCTCTGGGAGGCCGCCGACAGCCTGGTTTTAAAGCTTTCATTGAGCACGGAGAAATAAAAGTTTAGGTATACAAAGCAAAGGGGCAGGCAGAGTGACCAAGGGATGCAAACACAGCAAATATCAGCATTCTAGGTTTGAACAATTCTCAGTCTCTCATTCTTTCCAATGCTGGAAATTTGGGTTGTTGTTGTTGTGTGCCTTCAAGGTGAATTTATTATGGGGTTTTCATGGCAAGTTTCTTCAGAGGGGCTTTGCCATTGCCATCCTCTAAGGCTGAGAGAGTGGGACTTGCCCAAGATACCCAGTGGGTTTCCATGGCTGAGCTGGGATTTGAACCCTGGTTTAAAGCTCAGATGTCTACATCATGCTCGCAATGAAGCGAAATTTCATTTGGGGGCAGAATTCTCATTTAGAGGTGCAGTACCCTCTCTTGTCCCACCTCCCCAATAGCTATATCTCTGTGGAGGTTGCTACCATGCGGATGTCCTGCTTGCGAGTCTCCCATTTGCACCCAGTTGGCCACTGGGAGACTATCGATTTTATATGCTGCCTTTCTCCCAAGGCATTTCACAAATATGCTTAAAAACAACAACAAAAGAGTACAATTTTAAAACACAGTTAAAACACCACAATAATATAACAAGTCAAAACTGTAAAATCCTTAAAATACTAAGTTAAAAATATCAAACCATTAAAAACATACCAATGCAAACACTCCAATAAGAAGCCTTCCTGGGGTCAATTACATATTAAAAGCCTATTGGAAAAGAAAAGTTTTTGCCTGCTTATGAAAGGAGAGTAGGAAGAGTGCCAGTCTAGCTTCATTACAGAATGAAATTCCAAAGGGTGGAATTCTAGACAATGTGGTGTAGAAGGGTGGTTCTTTACTTGTAAATTTTTTAAAAATATATTTTTGTTTCCCATATGATAAATCACGCACTGTCGATAGCAATGCAAAAAGAGTTATAAACAGAGTAGTTGAACTTAACTAAAACAGAGTGGTTGAACTTAACTACAAAAATAAAAAACCAAGACTGAGTTACAGTGCGTAAGTTCAAAACTATGTATGTTTAGCTGGAGGACAACCTTCATTTTTGAAACACCTTTGAGGAAGAAATACCATATACAGGCAATTTCAAAGTAATCCTCTATGAGCTTGCCTTAGGAATTTTAAATGGCATTTTTCTCCATCAGGGAGATTTCCTGAAATTTCAATTCTTGTTTTACTGAGGAATATTGAGAGCAGATTGATTAACTTTTCATTAAAAATTGGCAATATTAATAAGGCTGTATTACCGGTTGAGTCTCCCTTATATGGGATTGCACAATCTTCCAAAAAACAAAGCTTTTTTTTTTCATAGGTGGCTGAGATAGGGACCCCTTTGCTTTCTGATGGTTCAGTCTACACACACTTTGTTTCATGCACATAAATAGTAAAAAAAATTGGATAAAATTGCATTCTGGCTATGTGTATAATGTGTACATGAGACATAAATGAATTTTAGGTTTAGACTTGGGTCTCATTTCCAAGATGTTTCATTATGTATATGTAAATATTCCAAAATCTGGAGGGGGGGAAAACCCATCCAAAATCCAAAACACTTCCCAGTTTGAGACTGCTTTAACTGCCCTGGCTCAGTCCTAAAGGTTTCTGGGAGCTGTAGTTTTGTGAGACTTTAGTCTTTTCTGTCAGAGAGCTCTGGTGCCACAATAAACTGCAATTCCTAGGATTCCCTAGCATTGAGCCAGGGCAGTTAAAGTGGTCTCAAACTGGATTATTTCTCCAGTGTGTTTTGGACACGGGACTTGTAAGATCCAAGTTCTAGTTCTCACTGAGCTGTGAAAGTATTGTGACTTTGAGAAAGTCCCTTTCTACTTTACAGGGTTGTTGTGAGGATAACATGAGAAGGTGGAAAGACAAATAAAGCATGAACTAAAAAACCCAGAAATCTGTCTGTTTGCTTTGGAAAGGATGTTGGACTTATTATTATTATTATTATTATTATTATTATTATTATTATTATTATTATTATTATTATTATTTATATCCCGCCCCTCTGCTAGGCAATCAGGGCAGTGTACAACAATACAAAACACCAAAACAAATAAATCAGAATCAAATCCCATCCCTCCTTCCCTCATCCCCCCCAAGCATACTAAACAAATTAAATAACAGTGATTAAAAATATACAATTTAAAAATACATGATTTCCAATATCATTGTGGTCCTCCGACCACAACTAGACAGGATTTGGGTTGTTAATCAGAATTTAGCAGTTCTGATATGCTCAAATTCAGCCTGATTAGTACATCTTGCCAATTTATAGATGTTGTTCAAAGGGCTTTTAGAGATATGAACAACTGAGGAAACCAAAAATAATGGAGGCGGGGACATTTCCTCGAAAGTCTTTTTTTCTGGGGAATGTTGGATTTGGGAATATTTTCTTTTAGAATGACAAAACATGCAAGACAAGGTTTCGTACAGTTTGCTTCCCCCAATTACCCCCCCAACTATGTAAGGTCCAAAACACACTGCAGAAATAATCCAGTTTGAGACCACTTTAACTGCCCTGGCTCAATTCTAGGGCATCCTGGGAATTGTAGTTTATTGTGGCATCAGAGCTCTCTGACAGAAAAGGCTAAATGTCTCACAAAAGTTCCCACTGTTCTCTAGCATTAAAACTGGTTTATTTCTGCAGTTTGTTTTGGACCTAAGAGGAAGATATTTATAGCACGTGATCCTTGTAATTCTTGCACTTTTCCTTTTCTCAGTTCTTTTTATAAGTGTGTTAGGCTTGGTTAACTCTCTGGAGAACGAGAAGTAAAAACAACCACTTTCTCTGTTTTGCTAAAGTCTATGGCAGGGGTAGGCAACCCAAGGCCCGGGGGGCCGGATGTGGCCCCCGAGGCCTTTGGACCGGCCCCAGGCCGGTCCTGCTGCCATCGCCGCCTGCCATGATGATATTGATTATTGTTGTTATTACTTGTTCTTGGGGTTTTCTTGGCAAAATCTCCACAAGGGTTTTGCCATGGCTTTTCTGGGGCTGAGAGAGTGTGCATGCATATTTTTTTATTTTTTAAATGTTTTTTAATTTTTAATTTTTATTTTTATTTCTTTATTTATTTTTGGTGCTTCGGCCCCCCGATTGTCTGAGGGACAGCAACCCGGTCCCCGGCTCAAAAAGGTTGCCTACCCCTGGTCTATGGTTTCTTACATTTTTATTGCTTTTTTCCTTGCGCTTCATAAATTGACAAAACCAAAGAAGGTCATTACAGTCCAGGAGTTCCTTAAAGTTCACAACCTTGTAGCTCTGTTTGTAACACAGAATAAACATTTTTAAAAAAGAAATTAAATTGGTAATCATTGTCTGAATACACTGTTAATACACTAACGTTATAATTTTATGCCAAACTATATTCTACCTAATATTGAGGTGGAATTTCTTCTCCTATAGCTTAAACCCATTGCTCTGTGTCTTGGGGCCTTTGCAGACTGCCAGAAATAGTGCAAATTGAGTCCACTTTAACTGCCCTGACTCAGTGCTAGGGAATCATGGGGACTGTAGTTTATTGTGGCACCAGAGCTCTCTGACAGAGAAGGCTCAATGTCGCAGAAAAAAATACAATTCCCATGATTCCCTAGCACTGAGCCAGGGCAGTTAAAGTGGACTCTATTTGCACTATTTCTAGCTGACTGCAAAGGCCCTGGAACAGCAAAAAACAAGCTTGCTCCATCCTCAGTATGACATCCTTTCAAATACTTCAGCATGGCTATCATATCACCTTTCAAATACTTCAGCATGGCTATCATATTGCTTAACCTTCTCTTTCCCAGGCTAATTTAATTTAATTTAATTTCTGTGCTGCCTTTCTCCCAAAAAGGGGCCCAAGGCAGCTCACAATATAAAAAACACATTGTAATTGTAAAAGACAATTAGAATAACCTAATTAAAATCTGACAAAGTTAAATTTTAAAACATACAAAAGTTTAAAAACATAATCTAAAACAACTCCCCAAATAATGATTTGCATGATTTTTAAAATCCTGCCTGCATAAAAATGTTTTTACATCTCAGGGAAAGGCCAGCAGGGAGGGAGCCATACCCAGTTCCCTAACCTGCTTCTTATAGGGCATGGATTCCAGACTTTTTACCATTTTCTTCTCCCTCCTCTGGACACGTTCCAGTTTGTCAATAACTTGGGACCTTTACAGACTGCCAGAAATAATGCAGCTTGAGACCACTTTAACTGTCCTGGCTCATTGCCAGGGAATCATGGGAATTGTAGTTTTTTCTGAGACATTGAGCCTTCTCTGTCAGAGAGCTCTGGTGCCACAATAAAATACAGTTCCCATGGTTCCCTAGCACTGAGCCAGGGCAGTTAAAGTGGTCTCAAGCTGCATTATTTCTGGCAGTCTGTAAAGGCTTTTGGACTCCAGGAGACCAGGGTTCAAATCACCATTGGTCCAGCTGGGAAAGTCCCACTCTTTCAGCTTCAGAGGAAGTCAGTGGTGGATCTCCTCTGAATAAATCTTGCCCTCTGTTCAGCATAGCCAGTAAGCATGGAATTATTTGGGATTTTGGGACTTACAGTGCAAATAAAAAAGAAAAGTAATTATCACAAACTGTGCCTTTTGTCTGACTCAGCAGAGAGGATTCTCTGAAGTTTCATAGCATTTTAACAAATTCATTGTGGCAGAGAAGAGCTGAATACTTCAGTGACTCATAGCCCCAGTTAATCAGATGTATGGTACATTGGAGAGACAGTGTGGTATAGTGGTTTGAGTGTTGGGCTTGGACCTGAGAGACTGGGGTTCGAATCCCTGCTCAGGCCTGAAAATCTTCTGTGTAACCTCTGGCCAGTCAAATTCTCCAGCTTTATATTGACACTCCTCCGAATAAATCTTGCCAAACCTTCCCAGCTACCTTATTATAGGGTTGCCCTAAGTCAGAGGTGACTTGAAGACACATAATAAGAATAAAACAACAAGGGTTCTTGAATTTTCCCCCAACTTGGTGCCAACCTGGAGTGTTGGATTACCACTGCTGGCATTTCTAGCCATGCTTTCTTCCTTCATATAACTCAGAGAAGGGTATGCAAGGGCTTCCCAGGTGGTTTCTCACCAGCCCAAGACCTGGCTTGGCTTAGCTTCAGTAGGGTTGCCACATCCTGTGCCTACAAGGTATAAGCCCTGGACTTTTGGTCTCTTTAATCACAGTGCCTCCTTGTATTTCAGGGGTCGGGACTAGTGGAGGAAGCATTTATTACTTCCCCGACACTGAAGCAGGATCTGTCAGACACAGTGGAGATCTGCATCTCTGAGGCGGAAGAGGAGCAGGAGGCCATCTTGATGGGTAGGCCTGAAGTTCTGAGTTCAAATGTGAGCGTCATCCTTTGGAAAAGCAGGTTCAGAATGGACAGTGGGAAGTTCTGTTTCACACAGTACTGGCTGAATGTTGTGGGAAAGAGGACACTGGCCTAGACAGACCTTTGGCCCAATTCTCCTGAACTATGTGGCTCTCTTTGCCTAAGGACATAAAGGGAAAGAGCCAGGTAGAGCACCACTAAAAGAGAGTTTTACAGTCTCAGCCCCCCTCCCCGTCTCTCCTGCCTGATCTTGCATATTGGGCCTGACTTAGCAAGGCTCTTCTTGAGCGGTAACTTAAATGACAAAGGAAATGTAATTGCTTCTTCCCCTTGGAAATCTGCTAAAGGATGCTTTCATTGCACCCACTGCTTTTGGTGCAGTGTATCTTGGACTCACCACATGTTCATTCCTGGGTGGGCAGAATTATATCTGCCTTGGTTTTTCTTTATTAGAAGAACCCTGAGGTCTATCAGCTTCTAAACAGTGGCACTGCTATGTGTACATGTCAGGAGCAGCCCTACAACTAGCCTGAGTAGGGCAGCTGCTTCAGGCCACAGATTTGTGTTTAAAATATATATATATTGTATTAATTATATTTTAAAGCAGGGGTAGGCAGCCCTTTTGAGCCGGGGGCCGGGTTGCTGTCCCTCAGATGATTGGGGGGGCCGAAGCACCATAAATAAATAAATATTTTTTTTAAAAAAATTTAAAAAATATATGCATGCACACTCTCTCAACCCCAGAAAAGCCATGATAAAACTCCTGTGGAGATTTTGCCAAGAAAACCCAAGAACAAGTAATAACAACAATAATCAATATCATTAGGGCAGGCAGCGGCAGCGGTGGCAGGACCAGCCTGGGGCCGGTCCAAAGGCCTCGGGGGGCCGCATCCGGCCCCTGGGCCTTAGGTTGCCTATCCCTGTTTTAAAGCATAACATCAAACAAAAGTAGTAATGTTCCCTTCCTCTATTAACACCCCCCCGTTAGTTCTACAACAAAGAAAAGTATGATATTGAAAAAGGAGAATAGTATAAAATTAGCTTCTGTTCAGATCTCCCACTCTCATATTTGAGGTCTTATAAAAGGGCCAGAATTGTCAGCGTGGTGGGTTTTGTTGTTGTTGTTATAGGGATTTTATTGCCAAAGATGGGCCAAGGCCCATGTGGGCCTTTCATTGAAATTGTTGTTGTTGTTGGATTCAAAGCAGCTTTCAACAATTAAAAGGCATTGTTAAGAATCCACAAAATACAAACCACAATTAAACCACAATTAAGGAATCAGAAAAAATTAAAACCAGGTTAAAGCATGTATTATCAAAACACACACACCCCAGCACAGCAATTAGCAACATCAAGTGCATTGTGTAAGATGGGCCTTATATCATCACTCATCAAATGCTTGTTGGAAGAGAAAAGTCTTTGCTTGTCTGCCAAAAGAAAATAGGGAGGATGCCAGTCTAACTTCTCAGGGTTTATGTCAGCTTGTATTTTATTTTGTTTGTTCTCCACTTCCGTGGGGAGAGTTATGTGGGAAAATGGGATATACATCTAAATACTGAAATAGGTATGGAATGTGCCTTATCATCAACCTTTTCCTCTTACAGGCATGGATAATTAGTCCATCATTAGGGTATGGGGAGATTTCATTTTACAAGGATGAGAGCAAAAAGACTCATGAAATTTTGATCTAAATAACCTTTGCAGGATCTATGATATCCTTGCAACTGTAGAGCAAGGGCCAGGAAGTCAACTGGCCTAGGGGCCATGTGTGATCCCAACATTTTTGTACAGCTTTCTTTGAGATCCCCATTAGCCCCCCTTTTATTTTTTATAATCCTCATCTCTGCAAAATTCAATAACAATAATACTCTCAGAATCCTCAATAAATGGCCGTTTTCTTTTAAACAAGTCACCTCCACACCTCCTTTTTGCCCCTAATCTGCCTGAAAGTGGTTTTACAATACCTGATGTTAACCTTTGGTCACTTCCAGTTTCATTTTGGGAGAGCTAGTGTGGCCCACTTGGAGTTAAAGCAGGGGTAGGCAACCTTTTTGAGCCGGGGGCTGGGTTGCTGTCCCTCAGACAATTGGGGGGCCGAAGCACCAAAAATAAATAAATAAATAATAATATTTTTTTAAATTAAATATTAAAAAAATATGCATGCACACTCTCTCAGCCCCAGAAAAGCCATGGCAAAACCTCTGTGGAGATTTTGCCAAGAAAACCCCAAGAACAAGTAATAACAATAATCAATATCATTATGGCGGGGGGTGGCGGCGGCGGCAGGACCGGCCTAGGGCCGGTCCAAAGGCCTCAGGGGGCTGCATCCAGCCCCCCGGGCCTTAGGTTGCCTACCCCTGAGTTAAAGGGTTGGAAATTGGCTCCTAGATCCCTTCCATGTATTTACCCAACCCTTTTCAAAGATGTCTGTGTGCCCTGCTTTATAGCAATGCTAGGCAAAGTGGTTGAGCTTCTGGTGAATTTCCAGGAAAGAAACAATTGAAATCAATGGGCCTGTTTACTTTGCTCCCTTGTTAAAAATCCATAAGTACAAAAGTTAAAACACAATTACCGTATTTTCCGGCGTATAAGACGACCCGCGTATAAGACGACCCCCCATTTTCCCAGTCAAAATATAGAGTTTTAGCACCTCTATCCTCATAATCCTTATATCCGGCATATAAGACGACCCCCCCCCCCCACTTTAGCCACAGAGTTTGCAGGTAAAAAAGTAGTCTTATACGCAGGAAAATAAGGTAATACTCATCCCTGGCATCCTGGGGGTGGGAGGGGGAAATTACCAATCCTCCATATCAGATAGTTTGAGTAGCTGTGCTTTAGAAGATATGTCTTGCACAGGTAGGAGTACCTTTTACCTATTTTTTTCTGGTGTGCCAACATTAATTCCTGTAGAGAGGTAGCATTCTCACAGTGGTCGGTGCAGTACACTAGCATCGTCGGCATTGCTGTCTTTAATGCTGGTGTGGAAGCAGTTGCTGGTGTGAATGAATCATAGAGTTGGAAGAGACCTCAAGGGCCATGCAGTCCAACCTCCTGCTATGCAAAAATAAACAATCAAAGCACCCCCTGATAGATGGCCCTCCAGGCTCTGTTTAAAAATGTCAAAAGAAGGAGACTCCACCACTCTCTGAGGGAGTGTGTTCCACTGTCAAGCAGCTCTTACTATCAGGAAATTCTTCCTAATGTTGAGGTGGAATCTCTTTTCCTGTAAAAGTGGTGCCATTGCTATAGGGCGAGCCCTATCATTTGTGCAGATTCATTTTAGAAGTTGCCTTACATGTTGCTCTTTGTGTCCCTATCAGGTGGTTTCTGGAGTGGAGATGGCTAGAGAAATCTTTGTTCGTCCTAGGTGATGATTTGAAATGGTTAAATATTTCCTAATTTTGAAAACAGGCTGATCTTTTTTGTCATAGGTGATGCTGCTGCAGCTCAGGTGGATGCCCGCCAGTTGGAGACAAAGCTCCCAGCAGCGGTACACAGTGCCGATGCATCACCAATTGTCGTGGAGGTACAGCTGAACGAGGATTCTGTGTGTGAAGTTGAACAAAAGTCCCCAGCCCCAGTCGCACGGCGGAAAGTACCCTGGTCTGGCTTTGAGAAAGCCTTTACGTACGTCCGCCAGAGGGGGAAGAACCTGGTCGTGCAATGCAATTACTGCCTGCCGGCTTATAAGACTGTGAGCGCAGCCATTACCTCCTCATCTAATCTGAAGAAACATTTGGAGGTAAGTAGGGTTTGTGCTGGTCTACAGAAACTGCCAAGGGACAATCAAGAGACAACCAAGATTGTTCTGAATTTTACACAACATGGTACAGGTGTATTAGTTGTGTCAGTGAAGGTGTGTGCGCGTGTGCGTGCAAGACCCAAGGTGGCTTGCTTGTGCATATGTGTCAGAGTCTGAACCTAGGTCTTGGGAACAAGGCATGACAACATGTGCCTTCAAGTTCGCTGCTGACTTATGTTGACCCCATGAATTTCATAGAGTTTTCTTAGGCAAGGAATACTCAGAGTTGGCTTTGCCAGTTCCTTCCTCTGAAATGTAGCCTATAGTACTTGGTATTCTTTGGTGGTCCCCATCCAGTTACTAACCAGGGGTGACAGTGCTTGACTTCTAAGATCAGATGTGTTTGATGCCTTTAGGGCAGTGGATCCCAACCTTCTCTGTTCCCCGTACCCCTAGGAAATTTTTGGTTATTATTTGCACATCCTACAAAACTAATATCACATTTGAAGATGGAGAAGTCTTATTTCTCATTTTTAAACAGCAAATTTACCATATACAGTATTGCGGATGAACAAATTGAACTTATAAAAAATTAGCTTTTACTTCAATGCATAAAATGCCAATCAAAATTGAGCAATTGGGTTCTAATTTATTGAGGAAAAAATTGTAAACTACACTCATCCCTCCCCGTTCCCAGACTTGGAGTCCGTGGTCTCAGTCCTTTGCAGACCAGCAAGCAAGGAGGGATAAAGTGGGGAGGGATAAATTAAAACAATGGGCCCCCAATATTTGCGGTTTTTCCAGAGGAGTCTGAAACAGATCCTCTGCGAATTGGAAGGGACAACTGTACTGTAATTTGTACAATTCTCAAGGCATACTGGAAACTGGCTGAGTGATGAGTCATGACACAAAGGTCCAAAACACACTGCAGAAATAATCTAGGTTGACATCGCTTTAACTGCCCTGGCTCAATGCTAGAGAATCCTGGGAATTGTATTTTGCTGTGGCACCAGAGCTCTCTGACAGAGAAAGCTAAATGTCTCACAAAAGTACAGTTCTCAGAATTCCCCAGCATTGAGCCAGGGCAGTTGAAATGGTATCAAACTGGATTATTTCTGCAGTATGTTTTGGACCAAAGTCTCTTCGTTATACCCTCCTGAAATTCCATCTTGCATCCCTGGGGGTGTGGGTACCACAGGTTGGGAACCCATGCTTTAGGGTATTTAGACTCTCCTTCTTCATCATATGTTGATTTTTGGAGAGAGATTTTGTCATAATTGTTGACTTTATGACAATTGGGAGATTTTATTTGTCTTCTTGTGGAGCATAAGCATTGTACTTCTCATTGTACTGGATCTCAAATGTATTGTTTATTGGTTGCATTTAACTGTAAAATCTTTAAAAATCTTTATTTTTTAATGTGCCAGGGGAAAATACCACAAGATTATTCTGCATATAATGTAGCAAAAATGTATAATATAGCAAAATCAATCAATCAATCAATCAGTGTTTGGTTGTTATCTGACACCACTGTATATTTTAATTGAAACAGATTGGTGTCTTCTTATTGACATTATTGTTATTAGAGTATACTTACTAGTAGGAGCTCAAGGTGGCTAACAATCTACATAGAGATGCTAGATCTAAATAGCAAATTACTGATACCTAAAAGAATTAATTACAAATGTCTATAATGCAAATCAAAAATTTGCTTATTCATCAAAGGCTTGTACAGTAAATATGTACGCTCAGGTCTTCTGATGAACATTTACTCCAGTCAGCCAAGACTAGGTTAATAACTGTTAGCCAGAGGACTTTTTCTTCAGCTGCTCCTAGACTGTGGAATGACCTACTGGAAGAGATTTGTCAGATGAATACACTATCTGATAGCTGAAGACCAGTCTCTTTCAGCAGGCTTATGCAGATGATTTTTAAATTATGAGTTTTAAATGTGGATTGTTTTACAATGTGTTTGTCTTATTTGTCCTTTTAAACTGTTGCATGTTTATATATACAAGAAATAACAAGAAATGATGATGACGATGATGATGATGATGTTTAGGATTTTTAATAAAAGAAAGTTCCAGAATTGAAAAAGTTCTGCCTTGTGATAAGGCCTTGCTCCTCTGGGTCACTACGAACAGATCTGGTTCTGAGAAATTTGTTCCTTTAAGTAGTGTCTGTGTCTGTGTTTTAAGCTATGAAATGACTTTTCCATTTTTTTCTCCTAGGTTTAATGGTTGTTTTTTTCCCTTCTTCCTCCTTAGAGGGCACATCCTGAGAAGCTTAAAATAATTGAAAGTGCAAAAAGGGCAAGGAGACGAGGCTATTCTGTAGAACTGAGACATGATGATGACCCCCCGGCTCTCAAAATGTTGAAGCAGCAGGAACAGCAGCAGGCAGCCGCAGACAGATGGAGATACGGCAAGGAGACAGTCACCCAGAGGATACTTGACAAGAAAATCATGGATTTTATTGTGGAAGAGACGCTGCCCCTTCAGACTGTGGACAGAGCGTCATTCATTGGGCTGGTTCGTCTTGGCCTTCCAAAAGGCCTCACCATCATGTGCGCCAACACTCTGAGGGACAGAATTGAGAAGAGGGCAGCTGGCATGAGGGAAACCCTTGCTAGCCGGATGGGTGTTGTGTCTTATGTGGCGACCACTGCTGATTGCTGGACCGATGGCAAGAGGAACTACTTAGGGGTCACAGCCCACTGGATCAGCCCAACTACTCTGAAGCGGGAGTTTGGGGCCTTGGCATACAAGCGTCTGAAAGGGCACCTCACATACAGCGTCCTTGCAAAAGCCCTCCATGATGTACATATGCAGTACCGGATTCACAACAAAGTTATATGCACAACCACGGACAATGGCTCCA
This sequence comes from Phrynosoma platyrhinos, assembly GCA_020142125.1. Classification (NCBI taxonomy): domain Eukaryota; kingdom Metazoa; phylum Chordata; class Lepidosauria; order Squamata; family Phrynosomatidae; genus Phrynosoma; species Phrynosoma platyrhinos. The sequence continues at coordinate 324,685,052 of CM034703.1, forward strand.
ACTTTGTGAAAGCATTCCGAGTATTCAGGGCCAAAGAACTAGGGGATCCTACAGAAACCAGTTCAAAAGAGGAGGAAGAGGAAGAAGAGGAGGATGGTGACAACCAGGAAGAGTCTGATGTGACGTTCTTGCCAATCTCTGAGGTGTTGGACTCGGGTAACAAGGCAGAGGAAGAAACAGCAGGCTCTAAAGACTTTAGTTTGCCACCACACCAGAGATGCATCAGCCACACTCTCAACCTGGTGGCAACGCAAGACATAGAAGCCATGATTTCAGACTCCTCCAAAAATAGCCTTCTTGGTCCTTTCAGGAGACACTTTTCTTCCTTGATGGAGAAGTGCAGCAAATTGTGGTCCAAGCAGAAGCAATCGAAGCAGTTGGCAGAGTACATCCGCGAGCAGTGTGGCGTCTGTCTCAAGGTACCAAACAAGCCCTGGTGGAATTCCACCTTTGATGCACTTAAGCAGCTAAATGAACTCCTTTCCACTGTGCCACTCAAAGTGGATGCCGTAATGGACCAATGCTCCTTGGCCAGGTTCACACCTGCAGAGAGTCTGGTGGTGCAGGAGTACACGGAGATCATGTGGCCCTTAGCCCAGTCTCTTGACATCCTGCAACGGGAGAATGGCATGTTCATGGGGTACCTGTTGCCGACTCTGTACAATTTGGACCGTAAGTTACAGGGGCTGGAAAACAAGCCTGTCAGGTACACGTACTGTCTTCCGCTGTTGAAGGGTGTCCGTGAAGCACTAAGGAAACGATTTGCAGGTATTTGGGAGGACAAGAAGCTTCTCCTGGCAGCCTGCTTACACCCTCGTTTCAAAGTGGACTGGTTGGAATCAGCTCAGACTGCCCAGATCAACAGGTAAAAAAGTGAGGGGAGCCCTTCAGGTGGATCAGACCAAGGTGGGGAGGTGCATTATATCCATCATTCTGAGGTTTTTCCCCACAATGGTGACCCATCATGATGACCTTGGGATTTATTTGTTTATTGGATTTATAGCCTGCTTTTCTCCCAAACTGGGATCTTGCAACAACCATTCATGTGGTCCACAGTCTCCCTCTGTTGCTTGTCCCAACACCTGGGAATCCAGAAGACCTAACAGTTGATAGATTAGGCTTTCAAGAATGTATTTAACCTTTCCCCAAACTCAGTAGCTTGGCATCTGTAACTGGAGGATGTGGATACATCCTTCCAAGAGCTAACTTCCTTGTTGTTCTTGCTATGTGCCTTCAAGTTGACTTTGATTTATGGTAACTCTGTCAATTTTAATATACACTTGTCCTTCACTGTTCGTAATCTTGCCGTTCGTGTCCCTCTCTCCTTCCCAGACGGCAAGCTGTGAGGGACAAAATGGTGTGTGTGCTCAAGGTGCATGTGCCATGCCACACATTTCATGCTGCATGCAGAAGTGTGCCCCCATTGGAATCAGTAGGGCTCCAATATTGGTGATTTTCCCAATTTACGGGGTGTGTGTGTATCCAGAACAGATCTTCCACAAATTGGGAGGGGCGACTGTAGTGCAACCATAACACATGAATGGCCTGGATAAAACCGCTTTGGCCCAAAGGCTTTAAGAAAAAGCCAGGTTTTGACTTGTAGTGGTTTAAGGTTGGACTACGACTCTGGAGTCCAGGGTTTGAATTCCAGCTCAGCTGTGTAAATCCACTGGATGACCTTGGGCAAATCACATGCTCTCATCCTTGGGGAATCAAAGACAAACCCCCTCTGAAGAAATTTGCGAAGAAAACTCCATGATAATAGGTTTACTTTAAGATTGCCATAAGTCGGAAATGACTTGAAGGCATACAAAAACACCCAAAGGATCCCAGTGTTGGTGCCAGTTGGGCCTGCAGGGGGAGGGAATTCCACAACCATGGTGGCACTGCAAGAAGGCACTTTTTATGTATAAAATAAAATATATAGTCCATCCCCCATATCCACAGATTCTTTATCCATGGATTCAACCATCCACAGAAAATATTTTTAAATACATGAAAATATATTTAAAATATGTGATAATATTTTTAAAAAGTATAAATACCCAAAAACAAGCTTTGGTTTTGCCATTTTATATTTGGGACACCATTTGTTGCACCATTGTATTTAATGGGATTTGAGCATCCTCTGATTTTGGTATCCACAGAGGGGTCCTGGAACCAAACCCCAGCAGATACTAAGGGTCTAGTGCAGGGGTAGGCAACTTTTACCTACCTCGGGCTGGTCCGCTGGTCTGGAGAGGGGGGAAATGGCAGCGCGCACGCTCGCTCGCACATGCGCAGTACTTCTGGCGTACTGCGCATGCGCGAGTGAGCTGCGGTCACCATTTTGTTTTCCAAAATGGCAGTTGCGCCTCATTTGCGCATGCGCAGTATGTCAGCACATGCGTGAACAAGTCGCAGCCGCCATTTTGGAAAACAAAATGGCAGCCGTGACTCGTGCGGCGGCAGGACCAGGCTGGGGCTTGTCCAAAGGCCTCACGAGGCCGGGGCCGGCCTGCTGGCCGAAGGTTGCAAACACCTGGTCTAGTGTAAGAGAATCTATAAAATAAATAATAAAATTAAGTGGAAAGTTTAATGAAAAAATTCTATTTATTAATTTATTTCAAGGATTTATATCCCGACTTCCTTCCATGGTGGGATTCATAGAATCATAGAGTTCTTTTAATATCCTTGGATGTAGTTCATCTGGTCCTGGAGACTTAAATTCATTTAGTTTAACCAGGTATTCCTGTACCTCCTCTTTACTTATTTTGTGCTGCATTTCCCCTATTGTGTCCTCTGCTCCATTTTCCTCAGGTTGAACACCCTTTTCCTTTTGTGAGAAAACTGAGGCAAAGAAGGTGTTGAGTAGTTCTGCCTTTTCTCTGTCCCCTGTTAGAATTTCTCCATCTTCTCTGCACAGTGGCCCTACCATTTCCTTCTTTTTTCTTTTGCTACGGACATACCCAAAGAAGCCCTTTTTATTGTCCTTAACCCCTCTAGCAAGCCTGAGCTCATTCTGTGCTTTGGCTTTCTTGACTTTAGCCCTTCATGTGCTAGCTATTTGTTTGGATTCCTTTTTAGTGATTTTCCCCCTTTTCCATTTCTTATACATCTCCTGTTTAAAACTTAGTTCAGTTGAAAGTTCTTTTGTATCCAACCCGGTTTCTTGAGACATCTCCCATTTTTCCTTCTCATTGGAACAGTTTGAGATTGTGCCTTCAGTATCTCCTTTTGAGATACTTCCATCCATCCTGAACTCCCTTCTCCTTTAGTATTCCTGACCACGGGATCACTCCCAGTGTTTCCCTAAGTTTGTTGAAATCAGCTCTTCTAAAGTCTAGAATGAGTGTTTGACTATGCCTAGCTTTTCCTTTCCACCGTATAAAAAACTCCAGGAGAACATGATCACTCCCACCTAAGGATCCCACCACTTGCACCATATTGACCAGGTCATCCCTGTTGGTTAGGATCAGATCTAAAATAGCTGGTCCCCTTGTTGCCTCTTCCACCTTTTGGACAAAGAAATTGTCTTCGAGGCAAGTGAGGAATTCAAGGCAGATAATATGAAATTTAAAAAATGAAATAGGTCACCCAGTGGGTTTCTGTGGCTGAGCAGGGATTTGCCTCCCAAAGTCCTAGTCCAGCACTGAAAACGCCACTATGGGGGTTCAACCAGCTCAGTTAAAAAGTACCAACTTCACTTTCCTTCTTACTTCTCCTCTCTCCTAGATACATGATGGAAGCTTTAGTAAAGGCTGAAATAAGGGGCACAGTTAGCGAGGAAAACGATGGGTCTTCAGAGAAAGACCGGGACAGTGACAGTCTGGAAGATGACTTCTTCAACATCCGGCCCCGGGGCAGGAAGTCCGCCGTGGACAGTGCTGATGAGGAAGTCTGGGATTATCTGAAGTGTCCCAGCCGGGAAGTGTCCTCCCTCCACGCTTTTCCACGGGTCATGCAGAATTTCCTCCAGTACAACACCGGCATGCCTTCCAGCGCCGCAGCGGAACGCCTCTTTTGTGCAGAGTGCAATGGCGCGACGGTGAAAAGACATTCCTTGTCCGACGAGGTGTTTGAGCAGCTGGTCCTTTTGAGGCAGAACCGGGCGCTCTTTTAAAAACAACATTTGAAATGTAGTTTTTCGAGTGTATAAAATATTTCTGCACATGGGGGGGGGGGTATTTGTCGCTAGAGAGGAGGCAGAGGTGGGCATATTGTTGTGCCACTCTGTTATTATGGTATTCTCTTATACTATTATTAATCCTATGGATAAAATTACTTTTTATTCTATCCTGTGGCTGTGTGTGTGTTTCTTTTTAATGTCATAGGTTATCCAGATGGGTTTTGTACTTGTCTCATTCAAATGTGTGTTGTCTCTTTTTTAATTTTTTTAAATCTTTAAATTAACAATAGATTGGTGAATTGAATAATGAGAATATAAAGAGTTACTTTGAAAGGTGTTGGGGGGAGGAGGTTAGAACTATAAATGAATTAGAACTATAAATGTAATCTATAGCCATAATTATATGGCTACAAATTACATATAATTATGGTTATAAATTACATTTATAGTTCTAATTTATTTATAGTTCTAACCCCCTCCACACACACCTTTAAAAGTAACTCTGTGTTCTCATTCTTCATGTATAAATCTATTACATATAAGTGTAATTTATAGCCATATAATAGTATTTACACAGCAAAATATAGTAAGATATAGTACTGGTCGAGTCTCCCTTATCTGAAATGCTTGGGACCAGAAGTGTTTTGGATT